>CM035425.1:114572302-114619802 GCA_020310875.1 Ceratopteris richardii | reverse complement strand
AGGAGGGAAAGATCTTATAAAGTGTCTTGACAATGTTCAAGTTAGAATAACATTAGGAATTTCAAAGTATCAAACAAGTTATGATCTTAGCCTAGTGATTAAGTCCATTGGATGGGAAGGACAAGATCTCGGATTCAATCCCCATGAGTGGAGATTATTTTGAAGAATCTCTAAATCCTTCTAGAAGAATCCTCTCAAGTTAGCATGAGTTAACTTGAGTTCAAAGAGACTTAACTCAAAAGGTGAGTGATGAAAGAATCCCATGAGTGATGAAAGAATCTCTAAATCCTTCCAGAAGAATCCACTCAAGTTAGCATGAGTTAACTTGAGTTCAAAAAGACTTAACTCAAAAGATGAGTACACTTGCCGCTAGTTCAATCTAGTGGAAAGGTGTAAAAGGATAGGTGAAGATTTCATATGCACATGTGGACTCCAGTTACTCTAGAGATCATGGTAAATCCCCAAATCTATATAATGGCAAGTTGGATGGAGAGTCATAGGTCATTCTCTCATAAATTATACCAAGATTGTTTTTCCAATGACGAAGAAACTCAAAGGGAAAGGAAAAGCCTCTCATTGGGAAGATGAACAAGAGAAAAGCACAAAGAAATTGAAAGCAACGATTGCTATGAATCCATGTTTACTAGATAGTGGATCCCAATTGACCAGTTGTGGTTGAAATAAATGCCTATGTATATGCTATAGGAGCATTTTTAGTCCAAGATGATCAACCAATAGCATTTAAGAGTAAGAAACTTGAACCAACTCAAAGAGATTAACCCATCTACGAGAAGCTTTGCATGCAATTTTCCATGATTTGAAGAAGTGGCACCATTTTTTTGATGCGGGATGATTCTAACACCCCAATGCAAGAATGGAAAATGGATGCCCTCCACTAAGCCCACAAGTAGTGATATCTAGTCACTATTCTGAATTTTCATCTACACTTGTACAGAGACTGAAAATGAAGACTTGCAATCTTAGATAAGACTCTAAGAGCTACCCAACAAGCATTAAACCATCCCAAATGGATATTCCAGCTAGGAGAACCATCAATTGCAAAATAGGCTACCTATTTGCAACACTCTTTGCCTATGTGGAGAGATATACCTTCAAAAATGTAGCATTTTCTCACAACTCACTCAAGCAAAGAACTTGAACACTTTGGGGCACTATATGAGACACCCGATGAAGCTTGAAATTGTTGGTGCATTTTGCCCAAGCCTACATGCTTGATATGATGTTCATTTGTAGTCATATGTGTAGACATATGAACACCTCTTGTAAAAGAGTACATTTTATCTCTTGTAATTGTAAAAAGAAAGAATGGCTTAAGTCATCCATGATGTAAGAAGCAAATTTGTGGCTCCAACTACCTAAAACCATGAATCCATCAGCTGAGAGAATATTTCCTAATACTTAGCATCGCTTTTAGGTGAAATCATTTGAATTCAAATTCAGAACTACCTCCAAAAGTATCTATAAAAAGAGCAAAAAGGAAGTCACCATAGGAGAGCTTGATTCATGCCCACTTCATGGTAATTTGTAGAGATTGAAGAGATTACTCCATAGATCTATCATCCTAATCCCATTTTGCAAATATTCATTGCCAATGTGGTTGTAATCATATGTGAATCTATACATTCATCTTTTACTCCTTCTCTGTTTTGTTCTCTGCTATACTCACTCAGAATAGTAACTTCAGAAGATCATATCTCGGGCTGTACGTAACCTTTTTCGAATGGTCTATCTCTGCAGAGCCCTGAGAATGACGGGGGTGTTCTAGATTTTGCTAAAACTTGTTCTCATTGCTCAGTTAATGAATTTAAGTGTTTTAACTTAGATTAGAAAGCTATATAATTATACTTTTTATGTCCAAAAGGAATGTTTCTAATTCCTACTAGGTTGAGAGCACTGTTCAATTTTTCTAGGAGGTGAACAAAAATACCAAGTTTTGGGAGCTAGTCATTTTGCAATTAGTCTGTCTTGACTCAAACTTTTGAGATACTTGTTCCAAATCACTTGGGTGATTTTTTTGTGGATTTAGGAAGCACAAAGGATCTACTAACCAACTTTGAAGTCTCAATTGGCTGGTGTGAAGCTGGTTGTAGCAGCACCAACTCATCTTTGGATTGCATCCACCATCTCTCTCCACAGTGGTATGAGAGCATAGTCAATCAACATGGGAGGTGGATTTCCATCAACAATTGACAAATTGGATAGAAACAACTACCTAGCATGGTCTCTAAGGATGAAGGCTTATCTTCAGGGGAGGAATCTATTTGGATACACATCTGGAGATGAAGCTATGCCAACCATGAGGAACAAAGGGTAACCATCACATGAAGAAGAGGAAAGACTTTCAAATTGGTGTTCAACGGATGTACTTGCAAGGTCCCATATTCTAAACTCAATCTCTCTTTTTCTTTTACCTCATGTCAAGGGATGCAAGACATCAAGAGAGACTTGGAATGCACTTGCTTCTTTCTTCTCCTCCAACACTCGAGCAAGGAAGAATCAATTGTGGATGGAGTTCACAACAATGAAGAAAATCCCCAAGAAAAGTGTAACTGATTATGTCAGAAAGATGAAGGAGATTTCAGATAAACTTGGAAGCATTGGAGAGGTAATTGAAGAGGAACAAATCATTAGACAAATCATAAATGGAATCAAAGTAGATGACAAGTGGGAGTCCTTCACAACAGCCATGGATTTGTACATGGATATGCATGTACCTGACCTCAACTCAGTCATGCACCAACTCTTCACTCATGAAGCAAAGATTAGCAAAGATGGTGAGTCCTCAAGAGGTAATCATACTTCTGCCTTATATTCTGATAAAGCTAAGGTCAAGGACAAGTCAAAGAATAAGAAGTACAAAGATGAAGGTAGCTCTTTCCAAGCAAACTTTGCAGGTAGAGCAAGAGCTAGAGGAAGAGACAGAGGTGGAAAGAAAGACAGGGGGAGATTCCAATAATCTCAACCTTGCAATATATGTGGCTTATCTAATCATACTACTGAAGAATGTTTCAAGAACCCGAGGAACTCAAGAGGAAGATGATTCAATAGGGGTGGCTATGGATCAAATAGAGACAGATACAATGGAGGCTACAACAACAACTACTACAACAACAATTACAACAACAACAACTATCAAAGTGGCCATAGAGGAAGAAGAGATTACAATAACTATGCAGAGGACCAAAGTCAAGAAGATTCATTATTGATTATGAATCTATCAGTGAAGAAGGATAAGGATGATGATCACATCTTTTACATTGATTTGGGATGCTCAAATCGTGTAGCAAGAAATGTGGCTTTACTTTCTGATTTGGAAGATCCTCACAACAAACATGAAGTGCAAACAATAGATGATACAAAGCACTCAGTGGAGAAGATAGGTAATGTGAAGACATTAGATGGGAATATGAACCTCTTAAGCAAAGTCTTGTATGTCCCTACAATTACCAAAAATTTAATAAGTGTTGGGTAGATTGTTGGAAAAGGATTGCAGGTTAGATTCAACCAATTTGGAGCATATGTTGAAGACACAAGGCAAGGCTTTAGAAGGATTTCCAAAGGAGAAAAGGCAGGAAGGCTTTTCACTTTTGAAGTGGAAGATATAAAGAACAAAGCTTTATTTAGCTATGGATCTCAAAATCTCAAAGAGTTGGAGATATAGCACAAAAGGCTTGCTCACATTGGTGAGAGGACACTCAAACAAATTTGTAGGGACCAAAGTGTACTTGGTTTGCCGAATATCACAAGGCACCACATGATTTAAAAGTGTGAAGCTTGTCAATTCGGCAAGGCTCATAGACAACCTTTCAATAAGAAGGGATATGTGTATCAAAATCTTTTGGATCTAGTGCACACAGATGTGTGGGGTCCTAGTAAGGATCCATCTATATCAGGCTCAAGATATTATGTGTCTTTCATAGATGATTCTAGCAGGCAGACCATTCTATTTTTCATTCACAAGGATGAAGTTTTTAATTGCTTTAAGAAGTATGTTGATCTTGTTGAAAATCAAACAGCTAGGACTTTGAAAAGACTCAGATCAAATGGTGGAGGAGAATACTTCTCTTCTGAATTTGATGCCTACTTGCATGAAAGAGGCGTTAAAAAGGAAGTCACTACAATGTATACACCCGAACTCAATGGTGTAATAGAGAGGAGAAACAGAGCTATTGCTGAAGCTGCAAGGTCCATGCTCAATGAAAAGGGATTGCCAAATTACCTATGGGCAAAGGCTGTGTCTACAACTACATATCTCATAAATAGACTTCCATCTAAGTCACTAGATGGAACCACTCCATATGAAGTGTGGAATGGAAGAAGACCTAGTCTAGAGCATTGTAAAAACTTTGGATTCTTAGCCTATGCTCACATTCCTTCTCAAGTAAGAGGAAAATTGGATCCCAAGGTAGAGAAGTGTATATCTATTGGTTATGATCAAAATAAAAAAGGATATTGATTGTACAATCCAACCAATAAAGGATTTTCTATGAGTAGAGATGTAATTCTTGATGAGAACAAATCATGGTTTGATGATGACAGGAAAGCGAAGCTGCCTTATGACTTGGATGAAGATTTTCCATCACTTCAACCAAACGAGCCAAAGCAAATTGAAGAAAGTGACTCGGAGATTGACCTAGAAGACTTGGAAAGGCTAAAGCTATGGAAGAGCAAAGGTAAAGAAAATATGCAAGGTGCTAATATGGACCTGAGAGCTCACATCAACCAATTAGAAGGTCTTCAAGGGAGAAGAAGAAACTAGAGAGGTATGGTTATGATACTTCTTTGGTCACCAAGCACTAAATTTACATTGCAAAGGATCCAACCAATGAAGAACCTACCACATTTGAAGAAGCACAAAGCAAGAAAGCTTGGAGAGATGCAATGGATGAAGAAATTGATGTCTTGAAGGAGAATGACACTTGGGAGCTTGTACCTAACAAACCATCTATGAAGATAATTGGATCTCGATGGATATACAAAATCAAGAGGAATCTAGATGGAAGTAGAAATAGACATAAAGCAAGGTTAGTTGCTAAAGGGTTTGCTCAAACCCATGGTATTGATTATGAGGAGACTTTCTTTCTTGTTGCAAAAATGCCTACAATTAGGGTTCTTATTAGTCTTGCTGCATCTAGAAATTGGAAGCTCTATAAACTTGATGTAAAGAATGATTTCTTAAATGGATGGATTTTTAAGGAAGTGTATATGGCACAACCTCCTGGATATGAGGATGCACATCATCCTAACTATGTATGAAAATGAAAGAAAGCTTTGTATGGATTGAAGCAAGCTCCAAGTGCTTGGAATTTTAGATTGGTGAATTATTTGCAGGACCAAGGATTCAAAGATAGCAAGGCAGATACCTCTTTGTTCATAAAAAGGAATGGATCTAAAGTGATCTATCTATGTGTGTATGTTGACAATATCATTATCACATGGAATGATCTTGAACGAATCAAACAGGTAAAGAGCCAAATGAAGGAGGAATTCAAAAGAAGTGATCTTGGTTTCTTAGATTGGAGTTATTCTACACAAGTTCATGTATATACATCACACAAAGGAAGTATGTGCATGACATGCTCATCAAGTTCAAGATGGAAAACACCAAGTGTGCAGGTACACCTATGGAGCAAAATCATAAGTTTAGTGCTTATGAAGGAGAGCCAATTGAAGACATCACAAGCTATCAAAGCTTGGTTGGAAGTTTGAACTATGCAACATCACAAGGGTGGATATATGCTATAGTGTTAGCATATTGAGCTGGTTTATGCATAAGCCGGGAAGACCACATATGGAAGCGGCCAAGAGAGTCCTCAGGTACCTAAAGGGGGCCATGAATGAAGGTTTGTTTTATCCATTTACTTCAAATATTGAGCTAAACACCTACTCAGATGCGGATTGGGCCAGATCTAGAGATGATAGAAGAAGCACATCCGGCTATGTATGATTTGCAGGTTCAAAAAATCATTTCTTGGTCATCCAAGAAGCAAGCAACAGTGGCATTATCTTCTACTAAAGCTGAATATAGAGCTTTGGCTAATGCAGCAATTCAAGAAATCATGTGGTTAAATCTTTGTATACAAATCTTGGACTTCATCCTTCAACACCTCACATTTGTTACCAATTAGCTATTACTAAGTAGCTGGTTCTTAGTAATTAGTTATTACTAATTAGCTTGTTACCAGTTAGCTATTACTAAGAAGTTGGTTCTTGGTTAGTTGTTTCTAATTAGCTATTACTAATTAGCTTTTTGCCAATTAGCTATTACTAAGTAGTTGGTTCTTGGTTAGTTGTTTGTAATTGGCTATTAGGAATTCCCTTGTTACCAATTAGCTATTAGTTATTAGCTTGTTCTTGATTATTTGTTTTTAATTAGCTATTATTAATTAGTTTCTTATCATTTAGCTATTACTAAGTAGTTAGTTTTTGGTTAGTTGTTGGTAATTAGCTATTACTAATTACCTTGTTACAAGTTAGCCATCACTAAGTAGTTGGTTCTTAGTTAGTTGTTTGTAATTAGCTATTACTAATTGGGTTGTTTTTGATTAGCCATTAGTAGGTAGCTGGTCCTTGGTTAGTTTTTTGTAATTAGCTATTACTAATTAACTACTTACCAATTAGCTATTACTAAGTTGTTGGTTCTTGGTTACTTGTTTGTAATTAATTATTACAAATTAGCTTGTTACTAGTTAGCTATTATTAAGTACCTTGTTCTTGGTTAGTTTCTAGTAATTAGTTGTTACTAGTTATCTTGTTACCAGTTAGATATTACTAAGAAGCTGGTTCTTGGTTAGTTGCTAGTACTTAGCTTGTTACTAGTTAGTTGTTACTAGGTAGCAATATCTTTTCATCTTACTAGGCACTATTTATATAAATGACTCCTTTTCCATTTCTCTTGTGTGCACAATATTCTCTCATGCTCTTATGGAATAGATTGAACAAAAATAGGCTCTACCACCTCACTATCTAGAATGAGGTTTTCATATTTACCCAATGTTTTCTTAAGCTGGCTCACATGAAAAACTAGATGGATCTAGCTACTATCTGGAAGTAAGAGTAGGTAAGACATCTTTCCTATTCTCTTAAGTTTTAGGAATGGTCTAGAATACCTAGGAGATAGTTTTCGGCAAGGTCTCATCTTTATGGTTTTAAACCTAGAGGGAACTCTAAAATAGATGCTCTCCTACCTCAAAGTTGATTTCTCTTTTAAGATTTCTCTCCAAATGTGTTTATTAAACTTTCTATCCCACTCAAAAATAATGAATAAGGAAGGCCATATAGTGAATGCAAGTGCCCTATGAACAATCTACCTAATTGTGGTGTCTTTATTTAACTACATGTTTGAATGAACCTAGCCATCTTGGTTAACCTTTCCACAATTGTTGGTGTTCGAGGTCTGCATCAGCACATGAAAAGCACAAGGAAGAAGAAGAAGCTTGGAGCACAACACAATAATTAATGTATTACCAAGTGAATGTACAAAGATAAGTAACTTTAGGGCTATAGGCATATATACAAGCCAAGGACAAAAAAAGCTCCTACAGATGGAAAAAAGCGCCCCAAGCTTTCCTAAGTGTGTTCACACACATCACTACCAAAATATATCAACAAATCCCATCTGGGATTGATGTGTTGAACAAGGAGCTAGCACTCATGTATAAAGAAGTGTCAAGCTATGTGGAAAGAGATCGATCCACAAAAAGAAGTAATCCCAAACATTTGTGAAAAGCTTTAGAATTCTCCCTAGGCCAAGCCCTTGTGAAAAGTTATGCAACATTATCATGTGTGGACACATACGACAAACTCATCTCTCCAATAGAGAACCTCTCCCTGATGTATTGATAGTGCACCTAAATGTGATTTGTGCAATCATGGAACACAAGGTTCATCACAATTGCCAATGCACTCTGAGTGTTAGTGAAGATGGTGGTCCCAATATATGAATATATTTTTCTTGGCGCAAAGCTATTCCTCCATCAACTTGCTTAAACTGAATGCCCAAATAATGATGAAAATTCCCCAAATCTCACATCTCAAAGGAGGCATGGAAATCAACCTTTAATTCAGCAATATGCTCCTCATTAGGACAAGTGAGCAACATGATATCAACATACACAATAAAGATTAGAAGTAAATTATCTGCATGCTTAACATATAAGGTGCTCTCAGTCGGAACCTTCTCAAAACCATGTGCATTCAAGTAGGCATGTATCTTTTCATACCAACTAGGTGATGCTTGCATCAAACATATAATGTCATTTTCAACTTGCACACTTTTTCTTCATTCCCTTTTTGCACAAAACCATGACACTGAAATACATATATTTCTTCATGTAAGCTATCATTCAGAAATGCAGTTCTAGTGTCCAATGGATGTACATTCCAACCATGATCTTCAAGTGCACAAATGCTATGAACAGTGGTTATTTGGCATGCGAGAGTGAAGGTCTCATCAAAATCAATTTCTCCTTGTTGAGCATAACCTTTGGCAACAAGCCTCACCTTGTACATGTCAAACATTCCATCAAACTTACATCTGAGCTTGTATACCCATCTATTGCCAATGGCCTTTTTGCCTAGAGGCAAATCACATAAAGACCAAGTACCATTCTTCATAATAGCATCATATCTTTATTGCATAGCAACCTTCCAGTTTTGTGAATTTTTGGTTTCATCAAATGAAGCAATTCTCATCACAAAGACAAGAAATAGCCATTGCATAAATCTGATGTAAAGGAAGCACTAAGAGATCCTGAATGATACATCGATGGTGCATCTAATTTGCTATCTCTCAAGGTTTGCATCAATTATGTAGACATAATTTTTGCCTCTATGTCATCCCTCTCATCAACAAGTGCATCATGTAAGTCTCCATCATAATGGAATGATCTGCATCATTTTTTGAAACATGTAAATGCTGAGATGTTACCTCATTTGGTCAAGCACTTCATTTTCCACTATATAAAGAGGTAGCAAAGTATCATACACATCTTTAGAGCTAACTTGAGACTCCTTGGTACATGAAAGTAATGTTTGAATTGCATCATCGAAAGAAACAACATCATGGATAAACAAAATGTGTTTAGTATGTGGATAATATAGATGATAGCCTTTGCTTTCAGAACTATATCCAACAAAAATACATTTCACTACTTGATCATCCAATTTGTTGTGTTATTATTCAGCAGTAATGCATATGCTAGACAACCAAAGACACCTAGATGAGCGAGAGCTGGTTTGGGACCATGCCAAGCCTGATATGGAGTGATCCATTGCATTACTTTGGTGGGACACATATTAAGAACATATGTTGCACACATAATGGCCTCAAGCGAGAAGTTATGTGGTAAAGCTTGACTTTTGATCATGCATGTTGCCATCTCCAAGAGAGACTTGCTCTTTCTTTTAGAAATTCTATTTTATTAAGGTGTATACAACACTATACACTGATATTTTATCCCACGCTCAGTGAGAAATGCATTAAAATTTAAAGACATGTATTCCCCCTTATCAAAATGAAGGGTGCCTAATTTATATAATTATAGATTTTCAGCCATAGTCAGGAACTATTTGAAGCTCATAAACACTTTGTACTTTTCTTTCAATGGATACACCCATGCATGCCTTATTAATCATCAATAAAGGTCATGAACTACAAGTAGTTCTCAAATGAAGGTGTCTCTATAAGGCCATAGACATCACTATGAACAAGCTTCAATTTATGAGCATCTCGAAATGAACCATCTTTTTAGAAGGAGGAACACTCCATTTTGCCCAAAAGACAGCCTTCACTGGCATGTTTACAAGGTGCCTCAAGTTTGGGCAAAGATGTCACCATTTCATATTTTGTGGAGGCAAAGAAAACTAGCAAAATTTAGATGACCAAAGCATGCATGCCAAAGCTTTGCATCTAATATAGCTTGAGAATCTTGAACTACACATGTTGAGTCATTTATAGACTTTGCATAGTCTATGAGCTTCTAGACCCACACCATAAAATGCCAGAAGCAATAATCATATCACCATTTGAGAGATCATGAAGTGTACATCTACCATCAATATATTTGACAACCAAGATAATCATTGCTAATGTTGAAATAGATAACAAATTTGTCTTGATCCTTCACACATATAAACCATTTGACACTGTGAAAGAACTACCATCACTAGTAGTCAAAATGATCTTGCCAACTCCCATTATAGGATAAGACAAGTTGTTAGTGCATGTGATAGTATTCCCTATAGGAGCAGGCCCAAGTGATCTCAAGAAACTGCCTTGTGAGGACATATGTTTGGTTGCCCTACTATCAAAGTACCAAACATCTGTGTCTACTGCAGACATACACTTCTCATGCAAAGATGGTCCATAGTTGCAAATAGTAGAAAATTCCCATTCTCCATTCTGAACACAATTAGCAAACTTTGTTTTAGGTGTAGATGCCTCTACAACAACCATTCCATCCTCTTTCTTCTTTGCCTCTTTTGTAGCCACTTAAGGACAACTCTTTATGACATAATCATTGCCCTTACAATATTTGCTAAATTGATTTTACTTTTCTATTTTCTTCTCATCTTTGTCTTCCTTCTTTGATTGTGCAGTATTAGCAGATTTCTACTCACTAGTAAATGATCTCCATTTACCTTTCCCCTTCTGATTAGCTAAGAAAGCTTGATCTGCAACATGCATAATTGACTTGTTCTATTTGGGGATGATCTTCTTGGAAATAAATAGAGATGAAATCCTCAAATCTTAAGGCATTTGGATTGTCTTTCATCATCAATAGAAGAGTAGAAGAAAAATTTTGATATGAATCTAGAAGAATGTTAAGAATATTCTACACAAGTGAACTATCTCGCAAGACTTCATGTGCATAAATCAAACACTCCTCCAAATCTTTGATCTTTGTCATAAAATTGTCCATAGAATCTTCTTCATTCATATCATCACTCTCCAACTGTTTTGGGAGGTAAGCAACATTAGCCTAATTTATTGCCTAGTATAAATTTGTGAGTATATCCCAACTGTGGCATGTTTCACAGAAAAAGCTATAAATGCATGTGCCTGAGCACCTTTACCATCCCAACCATAGCATGAATAGGAATTTCAAGATCTTCATCTTCAATGCCATCTGCATCACCTTTAATAATTGTATTTATAGGTGTACTAGGATGTTTTTCAACACCTTGCACAATATTCCACAACCCTTTTGAAGTATTTCGATGGCGTGCACCACACTGCACTCTCCTTCTCGAGAGCTCCACGACGATATGCTCGGACTAGAAAACCGAGCTCCTGACGCCACACACAGTACTCCACACAGATGTTGTAGAATACACAAAAAACGCAGTACACAGGGAGCACGAAGACAGACTTCTTAGGTCTTACAAATTCAGTCGAACTTACAGTCTGTGATTGACCAGGTCACTATATGTTAAGAACATATACAAAGAAGTGTCCGGTGGCCATTTGGCCTTTCACATGGACACTAACGGTAACAATCTCCCACTAAAGGCCAATATGGCCAGAGTAACTATGGGAGAAAAAAGAAAGAATGATAAAGAATACCTGAGTGTAAGTATACAAACTATACCTCCCACCTGATGGGCATGTTACACAGTATACAAGTGACTGCGTAAGATCAAGAATCAAGTAACCCCCATCAAGTGACAACAGTGTCGAAAGCTATCCTGTGGTAGAGCTTTAGTCAAAGCATCTGCAGCATCATCTCGAGTGTGAACCTTCTCAAGAATAATGCTCTCAATGGCTAAGCAATCTCTAATGAAGTGATACCTCACCTCAATGTGATTGGTCTTTGCATGATAGACCGGATTCTTAGCCAAAGCAATGGCACTCTGACTATCACTGAGCAAGTGATGTACATGCTGAGGCAAACCCATATCACAAGCAAGACGAGAAAGCCACAATGCTTCCTTACATGCCTCACTTGCTGCAACATACTCTGCTTCTGTGGTGGAAACAGCTGTACATTCTTGAAGACGAGATCTCCAAGAGATAGCACCTCCAGCAAAATGAAAAATGTACCCTGATGTAGACTTACGATTGTCTACACAACCAGCATAGTCAGAATCTGTGTAACCAATAATGGATGCTTTCCCTCTACCTAAGCATAGACACTTGTCCTTAGTGCCACTCAGATATCTCAAAATCATTTTGACCGCTTCCCAATGTTTCTTGCCAGGATTAGACATATATCTGCTCACAACTCCCACTGCAAATGAAATGTCTGGTCTTGTAGCTACCATAGCATACATGAGACTACCAACAGCAGACTGATAGGGAATTTTGGTCATGAATTCCTTTTCCTCATCTGATTTGGGGCAGTCATCCTTGCTCAATTTCGCATATGTGGGTAAAGGTGTACTCAATGCCTTTCCACCCTGCATATTGAGTCGATGAAGTACTTTGGATATGTACTCACTTTGAGACAAGTATATGCATCTTTTACTCCTATCACGAGTAATGCGCATGCCAAGAATATGTTTGGCATCCCCCAAATCCTTCATATCAAATGTCTGACTCAACTTCTTTTTGAGAATTGACAAATCATAAGAGGACTTCCCAGCAATCAACATATCATCGACGTAAAGTATCAAGCATATCAAGCTGCCATCAGAACATCTCTTTGTGTAGAGACAATGATCCTCATTGCTCTGAGAATAGCCTTGGGACTTCATAAAAGCATCAAACTTTTGGTACCATTGTCTAGGAGACTGTTTAAGTCCATACAAGCTCTTCTTGAGCTTACAAACTAGACTTTCCTTGCCAGGAACTACATAACCCTCTGGTTGTTCCATATAGATCTCATCTGTAAGATCTCCATGCAAGAAAGCTGTTTTCACATCCATTTGGACTAGCTCTAAGTCCTCCATTGCAACGAATCCAAGCAACATGCGCAAAGTAGTCATCTTGACCACTGGAGAGAAGATTTCCTCAAAATCAACACCATGTTGTTGCTTAAAACCCTTTGCAACAAGTCGTGCTTTATATTTTGGAGAAGCACTATCTGATGTGAATTTCAGCTTATATACCCATTTACATGGTAAAGCTTTCCTGCCTTTTGGCAAAGGTACTAAGTCCCAAGTACCATTCTTGTGAATAGAATCCAACTCACTCTTCATGGCACACTCCCACTTGACATGATCCTCTGTCTGCATAGCCTCTTTGTAGCAAGAGGGCTCACCAGCATCTGTTAGCATAACAAAATCTAAACCTGGAACATATCTATCAGGTGGATATGAGACACGTGCAGAACGTCTCAATGGTTGCTGAACAGGAACATGTGCAGACTGATCTGAATGGACATTCTCTTGAACATCCCTATGTGCAGCATTTTTATGCATGCTAACCGGAGGACTAGTATCCTCAAACACCACTCTTCTCACTTCAACCTCCTTAATCGGCTGTTTATGCATCTTAGACTCATTAAAAATGACATCACTACTTCTGATCACTGACCGTGTTTCAGGATCCCATAAGCGATATCCAAATTGTCCTTCTCGACCATATCCAAGAAAAATGCATTTCTTTGACTTATGGTCCAACTTCTGTCTAAGATTCTTGGGTATATGAACATATGCTTCACACCCAAAAACTCGAAGATGATCATAATATGGTGGTTTCCCTGTCCATAACTCTTGTGCCACTTTCAGACCTTTGGCAGTACTAGGTGAAAGGTTAATCACATGAACTGCAGTCAATACTGCTTCTGCCCAAAAACCTTGTGAGAGGTTTGCATGATGCAACATAGAGACTACTCTATCTTGAATAGTTCTATTCATCCTCTCAGCTACACCATTCTGTACTGGGGTATAAGGAGCTGTAAACTCTCTACGAATCCCTCTACACTGACAGAAAAGGCTGAATTCATGTGAGGTATACTCACCCCCATTATCTGAACGTAAAGCCTTAAGCTTAGTTCCTTTTTCAGTCTCAACTGAAGCAAGCCATTTTCTGAAAGTAGGGAATACATCATCCTTCGATTTGATAGGATATACCCAGACTTTTCTAGTAGCATCATCTATGAAAGTGACAAAGTAAAGAGAACCACCTAATGACCTAGTGGGCATAGGACCACACACATCTGTATGAACAAGATCTAAAGGCTGAATTGAAGAGTCAATGTGCGTTTTATGCACATTTCTGGTTTGCTTTCCATATTGACAATGCTCACAAAATGAAAAATCAGAGAAAGATAACACAGGTAAGTAGCCAGAACGAGAAAGATTTTCCATTCCACTACGAGATATATGGCCCAAACGACCATGCCAAATACAAGCCATAGGCTGTTCAGTAACAGCTAACAAGTGTTCTTTCTGTGATACAAATAAAGGGTAAAGTGAGCCAACTTTCCTTCCTTTTGCAATAACCATATTGCCCTTTGATATACGAAAGGACTGAGCATAGAAGACCACCTTGTAACCAAGGTCATCAAGTTGACCAACTGACATCAAACTGCGTGATAACTGAGGAACATGGCGTACATTATGCATAGTGAATTTTGAACCATCAATGAACTGCACAAACACATCTCCAATCCCCACAACATCACACTGGTAAGAGTCACCAAGTCTCACGGTACCAAGAGACTTTGCTGCATAATTAGAGAACCATTCTCTATGTGGTGTCACATGGAAAGAAGCACCAGAATCTAGCAGCCAGGTGTGGGAAAGAGAATCAGCCATAAGTGCCTCAGATGGCACAGTACTATCAAGTGTCAACACATCAACATAATCAGAAATAGCATTAATTTCTTCAATCTTCACAGTTGAAGTAGATGGTGCAGGTAACTGTTTAACATGCCCATCAACATTTTGTCCTTTACCTTTAGCATTCTGTAATGCATAACAGTCTTTCTTCATGTGTCCTTTCTTATGACAATAATGGCATTCAATATCCCTCTTCCTTGATTTACTTCTGCTCTTATTCCGTTGACCATTCTTTTCCTTGTTCTTGCTCCTGCCACGTTGTTGATTCTTTCCTTGGTAAGAATCACGAACATTATATGCATCTCCACTCTGAGTGCCAACCATAGATTTTCTACGAATCTCCTCACTCAAGAGTGATCCACATATGTCATCATAGACGAGTTTACCACCTGGTGCACTATTGCTAATAGCTGTGCAAAATGTATCCCATGATGATGGCAGGGTGCATAACAGCAATACTGCTTTCATTTCATTGTCCATATTCATTTTCTGAGCCTGTAACTGGGAGAATATGGCATCAAACTCATTTAGATGAGCAACAACACTATCTGTGTCCTTCATACGAAGGTCGTATAATTTTCTCATCAGATATACTTTATTTGATGCCGTCTCTTTTTCATATGTATTGCATAACTTCTTCCAAAGCTCCTCTGCACTTTCACAGTCTAATGCTGTAAAGTAAACATTATCTGCTAGGTGCAAGCGAATGGTAGACCTGGCCATTTCATCTAACTCATCCCTATCATCTTCATCCATGTCAGCAGGCTTCTTTGAAATCCCATTTACTGGCTTCCATTGCCTTCTTTGAATCAGCACATCTTTAATCTGATTCTTCCATAGAGCAAAGTTTGTGCCATCAAATTTTCGGATCTCAAAATGGTCTTTGCCCTGCAAGTTATAGCTCCTCCTCGGAACGCTAGCACTAGACCCTGATCCACCGGATGTGCCTGAGACCTCTGATGCCATGATCATAGAGAACTGAATAGAATGATAATGGAGCTAGAAGAGTCCAAACACCAACAAATAAGTGTATCAAGGAGTAAATCGACCACTATATAGTTGACTAAACCAGAAATCTGGAAAAATTTTGCCAGAGTATCCTCTGCAAAATTAGCATATGACCAGTGTCAAAGTATCATAAAACTGCAAGTACTAACATGTCTACCTGCATAGTGAATCACTAACTCCACTGCATATAATCAGTTACCCAATAGAAGCCAACTAGGCTTATCGAGCACCTATGAACAACTATCATACATTTCCTATGGCGAGGCTGGGTAAGTCTTCCACCTGCATCACTGAAGAGACCCCGACATCTGGGTGTCTCCCAGTTAAGAAAACCTCACCACGACCCTCTTTATCAAACGTAAAAGGCTTTATGCAAAGAACGTAACCGCTATATCAATGCCCACATGGACGTACATAAGCGGTATCCACAGAAGCGTACATGGTGTGTATGTGCTCAATATATGCAGTAAAATGACATTGAAAGGCTGAATACACAGCCCAAAAAACTAGCCAATAACACCTGCAAGTTTCTGTCAACTCTGATGTTTTAGGCTTTAAAAACCTGCATAAATTTGCAGCGACTGCTCCCACCAAAACTGAAAACCCCTCGAGAAACCTATAGTTTTACGAGTGTGGCTGAAAATACAGCCCCAAAGGTTGATATTTATTGTTTGAGAAGTACAAGGAACACTCTTCTTGATGTTCTTGGACCTGTGTGGAGAGAACTACGTGCGAAAGTACTCCGAAATGGCTCCAAAAACACCCCAAAATTGCTTCAAAAATAGGCTTTAAAAGCAAAAATGAAGCTTTGAGGGACCAAAACTTGTTCAAGGTAATGTCAACCTTAGTCTTTCCCCTTCTTCAAACACCACAAGAGTGTAGCTTAGTGGCAAGAGATTGCCACGGTTAAGCGAGCTCTAGGGGGAACAATACTGGGATGGGTGACCTCCCGGGAAGTACCGGGAACCTCTATATTCCTTGATCGTTGAGGTCCTCCCTCGCGCGCAACCAACGGCGCCAACAGTGACTTCGGTGACTCGGATGACAAGGTATGCCAAGGTCTATGCCTTGGTCGCCGCCTTAGTCGAAAGCCTGGGGGGGGGGTCGCTTCGCTCGCACAAAAGGAACAAAGCTTTTTGCCTCGAACTGCTCTGATACCAGTGAAGTATTTCGATGGCGTGCACCACACTGCACTCTCCTTCTCGAGAGCTCCACGACGATATGCTCGGATTAGAAAACCGAGCTCCTGACGCCACACACAGTACTCCACACAGATGTTGTAGAATACGCAGAAAACGCAGTACACAGGGAGCACGAAGACAGACTTCTTAGGTCTTACAAATTCGGTCGAACTTACAGTCTGTGACTGACCAGGCCACTATATGTTTTATTAAAGAACATATACAAAGAAGTGTCCGGTGGCCATTTGGCCTTTCACATGGACACTAACGGTAACACCTTTTGCTATCAGTACATGATGCATCATATATGCCCACAATGGGTAATAAGTACCATCCAACTTATCGTCAATACCCAACATACAAAATAAACAAGGAAGAAGAAGCAACTTGGATCTCAACACACAATACTGAATGTATTACCACTAGAATAGACAAAGATAAGTAGCCCATTAGGGCAATAGCCGTATATACAAGCTGGGGGAAAAAAACCTCCTAAAGAGGGAAAAAAGTGCCCCGGCGGTCATAGTGTGTTCACACACATGACTACCTAAATATATCAACAAATCCCCCTTGGGAGTGATGCGGTGAACAAGGAGCTGGCACTCATGTATAAGGAAGTGCCAAGCTATGTGGAAATCACTCCACAAAAGGAAGTAAGCCCAAAGCTTTGCAGAAAGCTTCAAACTTCTCCCTAGGCAGAGCCTTCGTGAAAAGGTTTGCAATGTTCTCCTGTTCTCATGCATGGGCACATATGCCAAGTTGATCTCCCCAGTAGAGAACCTCTCACTAACATAATGATAATTCACCTCAATGTGCTTAGTGCGATCATGGAACAAACGGTTCCTCGCAACGGCCAATGCGCTCTGACTGTCAGTGAAGATGGTGGTGGCAGAAGACTGACCAACACCCAAACCAGCCATAAGGCGTTTGAGCCACACAAACTCAATAGTCACTGTGAAAGCTGCCCTATACTCAACCTCACAAGTGGAAGTGACCACAATAGGATGCGTCTTGCTCAACCAAGATATACATGAGCTACCAAGCATGAAGCAAAAGCCACTAGTGGACACACGAGTGTCATAGCAACCAGCCCAATTAGAGTTAGAAAAAGCATGCAAATGTGGCGGTAGTGATCCCCCCTTGGGATAAACAACCCAAGTAGCCAACTACCACTCAAGTAGCGAAAAATGCACTTAACCACCTGTCAATGCTTGACTCTTGGGTAATGCATAAACCTGCTCATCTGTGAGACAAAAAACTGAATATCTAGTCCAGTAATGCATAAGTAAATAAGGCATCCAACAATCTACTGATAGAGAACAACATCAAATGCATCTCCCGCATCATGAAGACTCAATCGTAAACCTGTCTCCATAGGAGTGGCAATAGGCTTACAGTCTTCAAGGCCAAAATGCTGCAATAATGTGTCAATATATTTCATTTGACACAAAGCCATTCCACCATCAACTTGCATAAATTGAATCCCCAAATAGTGATGCAAATGCCCCAAATCAGACATCTCAAATGAGGCATGTAAATCAGCCTTAAAATCAGCAATATGCTTCTCAATAGGACCAGTGAGCAGCATGTCATCAACATAGATAACAATGATCAGAAGCACATCATTATCATGCTTAACATATAAGGTGCTCTTAGTTGGACTATTCTCAAAACCATGTGCAATCAGATAGGCATGTATCTTCTCATACCATGCACGTGTGCTTGCTTTAAACCATATAATGCCTTCTTTAACCTACACACTTGGTTTTCATGCCCTTCCTGCACAAAGCCATGGGGCTGAACAACATACATTTCTTCATGCAATTCACCATTCAAAAATCGATTTTTAATGTCCAACTGATGTACATTCCAACCATGATGCACTGCAAATGCACAGATGCTCCGAACAGTAGTCATACGACACATAGGTGCAAAGCTCTCATCAAAATCAATGCCTCTTTCCTGTGCATTACCCTTTGCAACAAGCCTAGCCTTATACCTGTCAACAATACCATCAGGTTTACGCTTCAGCTTGTATACCCACTTAGTTCCAATAGCCTTCTTGCCAGGTGGCAAGTCACATAAAGACCAAGTACCATTCTTCATTATTGCATCATATTCAGATTGCATAGCAACCATCCAATTTTTTGAATTTTGTGCGTCATCAAACAAAAGAGACTCAGTCTCATCACAGAGACTAGATGCAGCCATAGCATAGCAAACTGATGCAAAAGAGGCACTATGAGAGCCTGATCGAGTACCATATGATAGAACTGCATCTAATTTGCTGTCACGCAAGGTTTGCACCAGCCATTTTGGCATAGTTCTTGCCTGCTCAATATCAGCTCTCTCATCAATAAGTGCATCATGTAAATCTGCATTTGAAATGGAATGATATGCAGCATCACATGAAACCTGCAAAGGTTGAGAAGTTGCCTCATTAGGACCAGCAGTATATTGTCCACCTATGAAAAGAGGCAGCAAAGTATCATACATGTCTTTGGAGCTAACAGATGTCTCCTTAGTATATGAAAGCAATGGCTGAATAGCATCTTCCACAAAAACAACATCACGGCTAACCAGAATGTGTTTAGTCTGTGGATGGTACAGAGGATAGCCTTTACTTTCAGAATTGTACCCCACAAAAATACATTTTACTGCTTTATCATCCAATTTCTGCGATGCTGTTCGAGCACTAATGCATATGCCAAACAACCAAAAACACGTAGATGAGCAACAGAGGGCTTGCGGTCATGCCAAGCCTCATATGGAGTGATAGACTGCAGCGCTTTAGAGGGAAACCTGTTAAGTACATATGCTGCACACATGACAGCCTCAAGCCAGAAACTATGTGGTAGAGCCTGACTCTTGACCATACACCTCGCCATTTCCTTGAGTGACATGTTCTTTTGTTCAACAACTCCATTCTGTTGAGGTGTATACGACACTGTACACTAGCGTTTTATCCCACGTTCACCCAGAAATGCATTAAAATTAGAAGACATACATTCCCCCCCTCGATCAAAACGGAGGGTGCCCATTTTACATGCTGACAGATTTTCAACCAAAACCAAAAACTGTTTGAAGCACATGAACACTTTGGACTTTGTCTTCAATGGATATACCCATGCATGCCTGGAAAAATCATCGATGAAAGTCACGAAGTAAAGATAATTTCCAAAAGAAGGTGTCTGCATAGGACCACAGACATCACTATGTACAAGCTGCAATTTCTGAGTAGCACAAACTGAACCATCTTTTGGAAAGGACAAACATTGCATTTCGCCCAAAATACAGCCTTCACAAACATGTTTTCCAGGTGCCTCAAGTTTGGGCAAAGGGGACACCATTTCATATTTATGCAGGCATAGCAAAGTAGCAAAATTCAGATGACCAAAGCATGCATGCCAAAGCTTTGCATCTGACATATCCTGAGAATCATGTACTCCACATGATAAATCATTTACAGATCTTTCATAGTCTATGAGCTTATACAGCCCACGACATAAAATGCCAGAAGCAATGACCACGTCGCCATTTGATAAGTCATGAACTGTACATCTGTCATCAATAAATTTCACAACCAAGCCAATCTTGGGTAATGCAGAAACTAATAACAGATTTTTCTTGATCCCTGGCACAAACAAAGCATCTGACAAAGTGAAAGAACTATCATCAACAGTAGTCAAAATGATCTTACCAACTGTCATAACAGGATAAGAGGAGTTGTTGCCACATGTAATAGTATTCCTTGTAGGGGCAGGCTCGAGTGAAGAGAAGAAATTGCGCTGTGAGGTAATATGTTTGGTTGCCCAAGTGTCAAAGTATCAAACACCTGAGTCTACTACAGACATGGACTGCTCATGAGAAGATGGGTCAAAACTGCAGACAGTGGTAAACACCCATTCTTCTTCCTACACAAGATTAGCAAAGTCCTCTATTTTTGGTATAGAGGCCTCTGCAACAACCATTCCAGCCTCTTTCTTCTTTGCCTCTTTAGCAGCCAGTTTTGGATAGTTCTTTATGATATGATCATTTCCTTTACAATACTTGCAAAACAATTTCTGCTTTTCTGATTTCTTTTCATCTTTGTCTTCCCTCTTCGATTGTGCAGAACTAGAAGATTTTTGCTTACTAGCGCAAGAGCTCCATTTTCCTTTGGCCTTTTGACTAGCCATGAAAGCTTGGCCTGCAACATGCATAATGGACCTCTTCAGCCTGGACTGATCCTCCTGCAACAAAAGAGAGACTAACTCCTCAAAAGACAATGCATTTGGATTGTCGTTCATCATCAACCGAAGAGTAGAAGCAAGACTCTGATATGAATTAGGAAGACTATTCACAACGGTCTGCACAAGTGAGCTATCTGGTATAACCTCATCAGCAGAAAATCAATTGTTCCTTCAAGTCTTTGATCTTTTTTAGAGAATTATCCATAGAATCACCTTCATTCATGAGGTCACTCTCCAATTGTTTTTGGAGGTAAGCAGCACGAGCCTCATTCCTAGCTTGGTACAATGTGGTAAGTGTAACCCAAGCATCCTTAGCTTTTCTGCAAGAGCGAATGTGAGGAATAATGGCACTTTTGACATACAAAGCTATCAATGCATGTGCCTAGGCATCTCTGCCATCCCAACAAATCTGCTCTACAATAGGTGTAGCAGAAACCACAACACAAACAAGAATATGCAGAATATCATCATCTTCGATACCTTCTACATCAACTTCAGTACCTGTAGTTGTAATAGTTGCAGGTGTGATAGGACATTTTTCAACACCTTGCACAATGTTCCACAGTCCTTTTGCAACCAATACATGTCGCATCATATAAGCCCATAACGGGTAGTTGGTACCATTCAACTTATCCTCAATAGCCAACATACAGAATACATCATTGCTTTCAGCCATGGCCAATGACTAAAATACCTTGATGCAGAAAATTGACTATATCTCAAAAAGTTGAACACAAATGCCAAACGGATTCTACTAGACCTATAGCAGAATTTGAGATGCTTATAATGATGAACCCAAACTGGTATATACCTTTGGCACGGAAAGACAAAATAGCATACACAAGCACTATGATAGTGCGTTCGGAGGCTGAAACAAGCTCAAATCGCGATTTCGGCACCACAAAGCGAAGCAGTTTTGATCTATAAAACATTTTGAGTATGCTCACCAAAATTCATGGGATTCTGAGACTGCAACCAGAGGAGTGTCGACGATGCCCTTGATGAAGCGACGACCTGCTTTGATACCAATTGTTGGAGTTAGATGTCTATGGAAGCACGTGAACAACACAAGGAAGAAAAAGAAACTTGGAGCTCAACACACAATACTGAATGTATTACCACTAGAATGTGCAAAGATAAGTAGTCTGTTAGGGCAATAGGCCTATATACAAGCCAGGGGAAAAAACCTCCTAAAGAGGGAAAGAAGGGCCCCGGCGGTCCTAGTGTGTTCACACACATCACTACCTAATTATATCAACAGGAAGAAGAAGCTTGGCGCATAGCACGATACATAATGCATTACCAATCAAATTTACAAAGATAAGTAACATGTTATGGTTATTGGCATATTTATAGGCTGTGAATAAAAACCTCCTAAAGAGGGAAAAAAGTGTCTTGCCAGTCCTAAGTGTGTTCACACACATCACTACCAAAATATAGCAACAAAAATTACCTAAGTGTGTTCACACTTAGGTCTTGCCAGTCCTAAGTGTGTTCACACACATCACTACCAAAATATAGCAACAAAAATTACCTAAATAGAGTCGTGACCTCTCTGCTTCCTAGGTAATCCTTTTATAAAAGCCATTGAGATACTCTCCCACTTCCCATCAAGAATGTCTTGTCGAAGACCTCATGTAGGACTACAAGCTCATAGCAAAAGGAAATAAGCAAGGAAGAATCTTCACCATGGAGGTAAATCCATCAACCGCTCACATTGTCTACTTGTCCATTGGAAATAAACAGATTGTAGAAATCAACTTATGGCATAAAAGAATTGGGCACATAAACTTACAAAGGATGAAGGACATGCAAAGGAAGGGCTTGGTGAGTGTTCTTCTACCTGATCTTACATCTGAGAATATGCAACATTTATTCCATGCTTGTCAATTAAGGAAACAAAGCAGATTGCCATTCAAGAAGGGAGCACATGTGAGTAATGAAGTGTTGCATCTCATACACAAAAATGTATGGGGACCTACAAGGGAGCCATCCATTGGAGGTAACAGATATTTTTTCACAATTATAGATGATCATTCAAGGTTTTTTTGGATGTATTGCATTAATTCGAAGTCAGAGGTGTTTTATCACTTTAAGAGGTTCAAAAACCTAGTGGAGAAGGAGATAGGGAAGTATATAAAAAGTCTCACATTGGATGGAGGGGGAGAGTATTTTTCAAATGAATTTTTAGATTTTCTACATGACCATTGCATCAAAAGGCGATTCACTTTCAGGTATACACCTCAACAAAATGGGGTGGCATAGAAAAAGAATAGATATATAATAGAAGTGGCTAGAGTTTTGTTAAATGAAATGAATGTTCCTAATTCTTATTGGGTTGATGTAGCAAATACAGCCATATACATTATGAATAGGTGTCCAACCTTAGGAGTACATGGAGCTACACCTTATGAAGCTTGTTGTGGTAAGAAACCCAACCTTTCACATCTCAAAGTATTTGGTTATGCGCATTATGTTCACATACCTCAAGAATTGAGACACAAGTTAGACCTGAAGTCAAATAGGTGTATATTTCTTGGTTATTCTTCATAGAAAAAAGGTTTTAGATGCTATACCCTTGCACCAAAGAGTTTAAGGTATCTAGGGATGTAATATTTGATGAGATTCATCCGGAAAACCTCAAGGTTTGAAGATGAGATGTTTTCACATCATGTAAGTAGGCTTAAGAAGGCTCTTTATGGACTCAAACAAGCCCCAAGGGATTGGAACCGAAGACTTGTGGAGTACATGGTAAAATGTGGATACAATCAGAGTCATGCAGACCCATCACTTTTTGTGAAGAAGGAAGGTAGCAAAACTATTTTCATTTGTATATATGTTGATTATTTTGATCATTATAGGGGATGATGAAGCCAACATAAAGGAAATAAAGAGGAATCTTGGATGTGAGTTTAAAATCTCTGATTTAGGGATTTTAAGGTACTTCCTTGGGATTGAAGTACAATACAAAGATGAAGGTATATACTTGATGCAAAGGAAATACATTCTAGATCTATTAAAGAAGTTTGTCTTGTGTGATTGCAAGACCAGTTTGTCTTTCAAATCCATTATAAGTAAATATTAGAGTAAGTGCTCATGAAGATGAAGAAGTGAAGGATGTGACCATGTATAGGTCAATAATTGGTTCTCTCTTGTATGCTACTATGACAAGATCAGATATTGCACATGTAGTTGGAGTGTTATCTCAATTTTTTTTAGGCACCAAGAGTATCTAATCTTGTTGTAGCCAAAAGGGTATTTAGGTACCTCAAAGTATTAGTTAATGAAGGGCTATAATATCCATTTGCTGATGGATTAAATTTCCAAGCTTATTGTGATGTTGATTGGTCAGGTTCCAAAGATGACAAGAGGAGCACTAGTGGATATGTTATCATGCTAGGGAAGAAGACCATCTCATGGATGTCAAATAAACAACCAACAGTGGACCTCTCCTTGATCGAAACTAAGTATAGAGGCTTAGCAAAAGTCTCATGTGAGCTTATGTGGCTCAAGAAGTTGTTTCTTGATCTTGATTTGCAGGTTAAGCAAGTACATATTTTTTGTGACAATATAAGTAGCATATGCTTGTCTCAAAATACGGTGTTCCATGCAAGGTCAAAGCATATAGAAGTGCATTACCACTTTATTAGAGAGAAGATAATGTCAAAGGATGTCAAGGTGGAGCATGTCAATATAAAGGACCAATATGCAGATATGTTTACCAAAGCTTTGGATGGAATAAAGCTACAACACTTCAAGGCATGCATTGGAATGAAGGACCTAGGCATTGAGACTTGAGGGAGAGTGTTCAACATCAAGTCTCAACCATGAAAAGGGACTCATCCACAAGTTTTTCAAGTAGACCAATAAAAAAGAAGTGACCCAAAGTTGTGGAATCAAGTTAGAAGCTCCACCAAACTCAATCAAATTCAAATTCAATCACCCACCAAAAAGTGCACCTACACTAATTGGTTGGTGGTTAGCTAGATTGTAGGAAAAGTAAAACTCTATATAAGCACCATCTTGCCTTTATTTCTTAAGTTGTATGCACTCCATGAGTTTGCCACTTAGTTTAAAAAAGTCATAAACTCCAGCAAGCATCCCCCTTGCTTGCTTAGCTCATTTTTGCATGATTTTTCTCCTCTCTATCTAGAGGTGTAGTTAGGCTTTTCTAAATATAATGTATCAAATTGCAAAGCATTGTTTGCTCTCTCATTGTACTCATTTTCATTGATTTCTGTGGAGAGAGATGGTGGATGCAATCCAAAGATGAAATGGTGCTGCTACAACCAGCTTCACTCCAGCCAACTTAGACTTCATAGTTGGTTAGTAGACCCTTTGAGCTTCGTAAATCCACAAAAAAATCACCCAAGTGCTTTGGAACAAGTATCTCAAAAGTTTGAGTCAACATAGACTAGTTGCAAAATGACTAGCTCCCAAAACTTGCTATTTTTGTACATACACTTGCTAAAAAAAATGAACAGTGCTCTCAACCTGGTAGGAATTAGAAAACTTCCTTTTTAACATTGAAAATTCTCAATTTAAAGCTAAGCATCCATTTTACTTGATAGGAAGATATTCAGGGCTAACAAGTATGACTTTGATATGTAACTTCTTTGAGTCAGGGTGAAGAACATGATGGTGCAAGTGTAGTTGTGAAAATGGAGCTAACCCATGAAAACTTTCAACTTGACGGTGCAATGCTAAAATGTGCTACATATGTTTTGGAATTTCTTATAGTACATTTGTCAAGGTCAAAAGGGAGAGATGTCATATGAGTCTTTTGGGAGGTGAAGATTGGCAAAGTGAACAAGAAGAAGGATTGGGTTTGTAAGGGGATATCTCAAGTTCAATCCTTGCATTTGATTTGTGGCTATTCAAGGCTAGATGGACAATGCATTGGTGTTAGAGAACTAACATGTTATTTCTTTCATTGAATTTAGGGTCAATGGAAAAGATGCATCAACAAACATCATGTTCAAAATTGGGCGTACCATACTTGATTCCTATCAGTGAATCAGATGAAGCAGATGGCTCATCAGTTCCCAATTTTACATTTGAAGTTGATGGCAACTATCTATTAGATGTGTTGGCATCTGATGACAAATTTGTGATCAATGCAGAAGAGCACAATGATGAAGGTGTAAATTTCTATTTATTAAGGTGCACAAGATAAAAAATTCACTCGGAAGACTCTAGTAGATGCTTGGAACAACTTGATTGCTTCAAGAACATATTATGTAGTGGGTTTATTTTATGAGAGACTATAAGAAAATGTCTATAGGTTTTTAGAAACAAGACCACCAGCTTATATGTATTCCCATCTTGTAACATGCATTAAAATACCCATGTCACCAATACACAATTGTTTAGACTTATTTACCATTAATGGTGATGTCTATGAGGCTGTATATAGTAGTATGCCCTAGGATGTGTAATACTCGTGTGATGATAGACCATTTTTTAGTTTGACACTATGTAATATAGGAATTGACTTCTAGATAATTATAAACCAATTTCCTAAGTAACCACTTCCTAAAATTCCATAAATGTACATGGTGTGACAAATAAAAACCAAGGTGTGATGACTAAGAGGTAATGGTTAGAAGTTGTGTGTGAACAGGTGTATGGAACATATTAAAACTAAAAGCTAACTAGAAATCGATAAGTTGCAACTAACAACTAACGGGAACATTCAATTCAGTTTCTTTTTTTGTTGTTGAACGAAAGTAAAGTTTCATTTGTCGATTTTTGTTGGGTTTTCCGTGACAAAACAAAAATCGACGAGGACAATTTGATTGGAACCGGATGTGATTTAATATTATTGTAGATGTGTTTTGAGTTTCAATCTGAGAAGAAATGTACTTTTTGAGTGATCTACACAACGTTCTTATCCGTTGATCCATTAAACGGGTTTTGCCGTGAAGATTCTAGTGATTTGGACGCATTCTTTTTGATATAGAGATTGTAGTCACTTGCAATATCTTGGTTTTTCTTAATTTAACCGTCATAGTGACTACTGTACTAATTGCGTTTGGAATAACAGATGATTCTAAGTGCATAAGCCTATGAATTTTACAATTGAATTTTGAGTTTTGTTTCCTCAACGTATTGACTTTTGTGTGGAATTTTTATGAACAAGCATAGCGTGTATGGTATGAGATGCCGAATATATAAATCAATTATAAGTTTAATAAGTTTAAGATATAAAGTTTTGTTCTGAAAACGATTAGTTGCTCTTTATCAATTGATTGTTTGAAAAACTCGCAAATGATATGATCAATCATAAATATGGAAGTAAACTTGGATTCAATTGTTTATTCCAATCCGATTTGGTTCTGCATTTATCTTCCAAGTGCTTAAGAAGTATCTGAGTTTGCTAACTTTCATCCTACGTGAGCCGATATCCATTGAAATACTCCAATACGCATGATATCTTATCTTCCAACGTAATGCAATTTAAGTTCACTTCATTAAATTCCGATTACATTAAATGATAATATAAAAAAATTGTGAATCGCATAATTATCTTCAAGATAATAGTGAATGATTTTATTTGAAGAAGCAAATAATTTGTTTAGCTCCAAGTTTATGGTTAAGCTAAGCTTTATGTTCTTTGAGCTGTCATTGCACCTGTGCTTGCTCCAAGCACTCGGCGTGCACTGTAATTCCAGTGGTTGGCTTGATCGACTAGCCGTTGCTTTCGTGCCTACAACGTTCATAACCGTGCTTTAATATCAACGCGTATACCAATAGTTACACTGACATCGGGACAAAAATGCGCCTGTTCAATTTTCTCGATAAAAGCCTCGATATATGGCCGATATGTTGTAGTGATGGATAAATTGGATTTCAATATCGAGAACTCAAAACTCATTGTAAGTAATGTCAAAGACATATTTAAAAAAGTTTCTCTTTGTTGAAAATCCATTGATGTGACATGGCTACCATTCAAGGATCAGGTGCTCCAAAGTTCCATCAAATGTGGAGAAATGGTTGGATGAACCCATCAACATGTCCAAACTAGTGGAATTATTGATTCATCATCCAAGGGAAGAATTCCTTTCCTACATGTCCTCACCATTTAGTTCTTTTTCACTTTCAGAGATGTCGCGTTTGAGCCCCTTGCTTGGAGTTAGTATGAACCTACTATATAACTTGTATACTAATTCACATCCCAACCGTACACCATCCATATGTTAAAGTCCTCTTTATTTGGTTGGAGTGCAACTATCTAGTACATGTGTTTTAGAACACTCTAATATGTCCTAATTTAGCTTAGTATAGACTATATTATCTAGTATGTGGCCTAGTTTGCTTGATTTAACTCTAGTTAAATTGATTTAAGACTTTTTAGAAGATTCTTGGAAAAATATACTCCCATGTTGTCACGAGGAAGGAGATAAGGAAGAGAGCTCACACACACATTCTCACTCTCAAGGAGAAGCACACACAGAGATTGAGGCAAGGAAGAATGATCTTCTTCTTCTTCTTCTATTACATAAAAAGGAATGTACAAGAATGAGCTAAAAACAAGAATACAACAAGTGCATTATATAAAGATCGGTACATATGGAAAAACCTAATGTCCATGAATGAGTGAGTTGGCAAGGAACAAATGTGCCATCACTCTCGGTACATAAATCTAATGAAGCTCAATGAAGTATCCCTGACATATACCGGCGTGACCACTATACATGTCAGAGAAACAAAAAATTGGTATGTGTTATCCTAGATCATCACATGTTGAGCTTGATATCTCAAAACTCCCCCTCAAGCTCAATGCCATACTCTGTAATCCAAGCATCTCCCGAAACTTCTTCAACTTCTCAGCTCCAAGTGCTTTGGTGAAAATATCAACAACTTGCTCATCTGTTCTTACATAAACAAGATCAATATCACCTGCTAATACCTTCTCTTTGATGAAGTGATAATGTAGCTCGATATGCTTTGTTCTAGCATGGAAAATAGGATTCTGTGCTAACTGTATGGTGCTAAGATTATCACAATAAATAGTGATAGGCTTTCCCACTTCCACACCTAAATCTACAAGTAGCATTTCTAGCCATGATGCCTCACATGCTACCATTGCAACACCTCTATACTCAGCCTCTATACTGGACAAAGCAACAGTGGGTTGCTTCTTGCTACTCCATGTAATAGCTGCACTCCCAAGTGAGAGTAGAAACCACTAGTAGATCTTCTATCTGGAATGCTACTAGCCCAATCTGCATCGGTGTATCCATAAAACTGCAAATCTACACCAACCTCATAAACAATGCATAATCCAAAGTAGCACTCACATAACGTAGAGTGCACCCCAGAGCATCCAAATGTGGCTTCCTGGGAACCTGCATAAACTGACTTTCAAGTCCAACAGTATAACTTAGATCAGGCCTTGTAATTGTGAGATATATAAGACTTCCCACAATTTTCCTGTACATAGTAGCATTTTCCAATCCTTCACTTGATGTAGTATCCAACTTCAAATTATGATCTAATGGCATAGAAATTGACTTACAATCAGCCATACCATACTTTTGCCGTATATTCAAGGCATATTGCCTTTACGACATCCATATACCTATTTCTATATGTATAAACTCAATGGCCAAGAAATAGCGCAGCACAACAAGATCTTCCATGTCAAATTCTTGCATAAGAAGTTGCTTTACCTCTTTCATGCTTCCTTCATTATCACCACCTACAATCAATTCATCAACATAAATAGCCACAATAGTGATGCCATCATCAACCTTCATTGCATATAGTGAGTGATCTGCATCACACATAGAAAACCCAATGCTGGTTAAGTAATCAGCAATCCTTGCATGCCATGCACGAGGGGCTTGCTTCAGCCCATACAAAGCCTTTTGCAAACTGCAAACATATTCTGGATGCTTTGAATCTTCATATCCTTGTGGATGGTCCATATATACTCTTCCTGTAACTCACCATGTAGGAAGCATTCTTCACATCCATCTAATGCAAAGTCCATCCTTTTGCTGTAGCGAATGCAACAAGTGGTCTCACAGTAGACATTTTAGCTACAGGACTAAATGTTTCCTCATAATCAATGCCATATATTTTTGCATATCCTTTAGCTACCAATCATGATTTATACATGCTTACGCTACCATCAGCATTATGCTTTACCTTGTAAACCCATTTGTAGCCTATGGGTTTCTTTCCTTGCAGCTATGGAACCAACTTCCATGTATCATTTCCATAAAGTATAGCCATCTCCTCATCCATAGCTTTTTCCCAATCTGCAATTCCAATTGCATCTTCAAAGCAAGAAGGTTCAACATATTGTATTACCTTTGTCATGTAGGCACAATGACGAACCATATATATATCATACGTCAATCATTGCACTGAATTCCGCATCCCCCCCGATCTTCCTAGTCTTGGATCACTTCTTCTTGTATCATTTGCATGTGCTCTTCTTACTCCTGGAGTCTTCACATAGGGCAGTCCAAGTTCCTCATCAAGACTCTTTCTTGAGCCGCTTGAATCTCCATCGTCTTCAAAACCTGCACATGTTTTATGACCTATAGAAACCTTTTCTATACCTTTCTTGGATGTATTTGATGAATTTGCTGGACTGAAATTTCCACGCAATCTTCCACTCCATGGATTTGAGTAGGAACTATTGCTTGGTGATGCATCCGGTCCACTCAAAACTTGAGATTTTGCACTTGATTTTTCAACATTTTCTTTGTCATTTGGTTCAAGATTCAGTCCTTCTTTGGCATCTGCATAGAAGCTTGACATTTCATCAAATACCACATCTCTGCTCACCTTCACCTGTCGTGTGAGTGGGTTGTAACATTTATATCCCTTTTGTTCAAGGGAGTATCCAATGAAGACACACTTTTCTGCTTTTGGATCAAGCTTCGTCCTCAATTTATCTGGGACATGTACATATGCAATACAACCAAAAACTTTCAGATGTGATAAGTTTGGCTTTTTATCTATAAACTTCTCTTCAGGTGTAACTTGATGTACATCAGCAGTCGGAGTTCTGTTCATGATGTATACAACAATATGCACAACTTCTGCCCGATAACAATGAGGCATATTCTTCTCAGGCATCAAGGCTCTTGCTATTTCTGCAATATGTCTATTTCTGCGTTCAACAACGCCATTCTGTTGTGGTGTGTACCTACATGAAAACTGATGCTAAATTCCATGATTTTTTAGAAAACTATTGAACTCATTGGACATGTATTCACGTCCTCCATCAGATCTTAATGTCTGAATGTACTTCCCTGTCTACTTTTCCACCATAGCTTTAAAATTTTGGAAGTGAGTGAACACCTCGCTCTTCTCTTTCATGAAATATACCCATACCTTGCATGTATGGTCATCAATGAAAGTAACATAAAACCTGCAACCGCCCATAGATGTGGTCTTTGCTTGATCCCAAATATCTATATGTACTACTTCTAGTACATTCTCACTAACATGTTTGTCATGTGGAAATGATGCTCTTGACTGTTTTCCAAATTGACATGTTGCACATACCTTTTGCATTTCTGCAACTTTGAAATTTGGTAGTCCATGGAGAATCTCCTTTGACTGCATCAATTTCAGCCTTTGCAAGTTTGCATGTCAAATCCGTTTGTGCCACATGTCTATATCTGCAATAACTCCTGCACCTTTTGCAAACATGGCTGCATTCATCTCAGGAATCTTCACATTTAAGGTGAACATCCTACCCACTTTGTTTCCTTTGGCAACATCCATCCATCCTGCTTGTACTCTTCTACATATAATCCATTAGCATTGAACCTGATTTGCAATCCTTAGTCAACCATTTGTCCAACAGAAACCAGATTCTTTGTTATATTTGGAACATGCAACACATCAGCAAGATGCTTTACCTTTCCATCCTCCATTGATAGTGCTATGTTTCCTATATGCTCAATAGGATGTGATGTGTCATCACCTGTTTCAACATATCCAGGAACTGGCAATTTTTGCAAAGTACTAAACCATTCCGCATGACTATTCATGTGATTCGAAACACCTGAATCAAGATACCAGACATTATCATTTGATTTTGAAACATCAGTAGACATCGTATTCATCATGTGATGTTGAACCATGAACATTAAAAAAGGAAGTTCGACCAAAGTCTAATCTTCCTTATAGCTTGAATTATATTGAAAGAACAACTATAAACTTGAAGGGCATAGTATCCATGGACCCCCCACATCCCACAAAGTAGGGGTTAAGACTCCTGTAAGCAATAATGGAAAGGAACTGCGTGAAGGCATTTGGCTTAAACTTTGTCAAAGGTAATTACAGGAGCTTAGGGCCCACAACTATCCATCCATAGTAGATAACGGGGGACATATGTGGCCTACCTAAGGATAAGTCTAACCTAGGAATTCTAGTATTTTTGAACATGGTTGGAATAGTGCACAAGATAAATTCCAAGTGTAAAATTTGCAAGACAAGATGAATGATGGGCACAATGTCTGTTATAAACTAAGTGGTTCTTCTAACTCATTGACCCCCCTCACTAGCAGAAGCATGATCTCGCTACATCACTTTTATTCCCCTTTGAAAGGAATTTTAAGAGGGTTGGAATTCCTCACATTGCTCTACAAAGCTTGGAGCAGAATGAAACAACATTATTTACTTAAAAATGAGTGGGGTTGGATGGTTGAGTGGTCCTCAACTAAATAGGAGTTGGAAGTTCTGGAGTAACTTGCACTTGTTGATTGAGATGATGAAAATAATTTTACTTTTGATAAGTTCTCCCAAAAATTATTGTAGGTCTTAGTCATGGAGAAATAGTTATTTCAGGGTGGAGGAAAGTGACATCGGGCATCTCTTCTTCTCATGCATTAATGATCCCTCTACCCTCTGAGAGAGAGAGAGAGAGAGAGAGAGAGAGAGAGAGAGAGAGAGAGAGAGAGAGAGAGAGAGAGAGAGAGATCATTGCTTACAAATACGAAAAACAGATGACATTATTGAAAGGTATACTACGGTTAAAACAAAAGGAGGGATCAGTTACAAATTGGGAAAACATTTTGATTCATCTTTCTCATAATTAATGAAGAATTAAGTAGAGCAAACAATTGATTGACAAGCAGTGGTATGTCTATTCTGTAGCTTGCATTGTGATGGAGAGGATTTTCCACTACACCGACTAGCAGCATGCTTCCAAACACAAGCAGCAGCAAAGTGCAGCAACTCTGCAATTGATCTAATGTTTCATACGACAATGTGAACAGTCAAGTAACAACTTATGTTTGGAGATGTTGTCACATCAACCATGCATATTATGTTATACCAACATAAATGAGTTGAACAACTCTTTATTAGCATAAGCAACAACAACGTGAGCAAAGAACTTGATATCGTATAGTAAATAACATGTCAATGTAAATATGTTCATTGACTCTTCAACTACATACACAATGCTCCATGGAATTTTCTTATAATACAAATCAGCATATATGACGATTACAATAGGGTTGCACCAGTGCTTATTTTCATCTACCAATGTATGAATAAAAGGAGATGATTCAACAATACTTATCTGGAATGATTCTCGGATAACTCTAACTTTGAACACAGAAATCAACCTCCTTCCTGCACATATTTGTCTACATCAGAAGTGATCACCTCATAAGTATCTTCATGTCCTCATTTAATGAATCATCATTCGTGTATCTCTGACGAGATGTATGATAAGAGAGAGATAGAAAAATATAGTAATATCTGCTAAATCATCCAAAAGAATACATAGCAAAAGAGGAGTCGGCTGATTTGCATGACATGCCGCTACACTGGTCTTCATGTACAATAGTCTATTTATAGACCTGTATGCTTCGCGGTGTGACTTCCTAAATTATGGGCTGATTGCAAGTGAATAGATTTGCACGTAGTGAAGTTTCCTATATCTAAGGGTTGGAAAAAGTGTTGGAAAAAGTGATACGTTAAACTTGCATAAAATAAGGAGACTATTCTTTTTATAAGACCTAACATAAAATGCTAAGTACAACATAAAATGCTAAGTACAAGAGCTTGTTCCTATGGATAGACTATGAGTAAAAAATAAAAAGCATGTTCCTATAGAGAAAAGTCTACGGGTAGTCTTCCAATGACAAAAAAATGGCATAACTAGAGATATGAGAGGGTCCTCCAAATGATTTCTTAAAGCTTCATTGAAGCTTGATACTTTTCAACATATGTGTCTATGTGTGTATGTGTATGTGTGTGTATGTATCATTATGTGCGTATGTGTCTATGTGTGTATGTTTGTGTGTGTGTATATGTATGTGTGTATGTGTATGTGTCTATGTGTATGTGTCGCTATGCGTCTATGAGTGTGTATGTGTTTATGTGTGAGTATGTGTCTATGTGTGTGTATGTATCTATGTGTGTATGTGTATGCATGTATGTATGCATATGTGTGTATGTGTGTGTATGCATATGTGTGTGTATGCATTATGTATGTGTATGTAAGCATGTGTATTATGTATGCATGTAAGTATGTATGTATGCATATGCATATGCATTATGTATGCATATGTATATGCATACATAATGCATATACATATGCATATGTGTGTATGTATCTATGTGTGTATGTGTATGTGTATGTAAGCATGTGTATTATGTATGCATGTAAGTATGTATGTATGCATATGCATATGCATTATGTATGCATATGCATATGCATTATGTATGCATATGCATATGCATTATGTATGCATATGCATATGCATTATGTATGCATATGTATGCATGTATGTGTATGTGTGTGTATGTCTCTCTATGTGTGTGTATGCATATATGTGTGTGTATGTGTGTGTATATGTGTCTGTATGTGTGTACGCATGTGTATGTGTGTGTATGCATCATTATGTGTGTATGTGTCTGTGTGTATGTGTGTGTATATGTGTGTGTATGTGTGTACGCATGTGTATGAGTGTGTATGCATCATTATGTGAGTATGTGTCTATGTGTGTATGTGTGTGTATATGTGTGTGTATGTGTGTGTGCCTCTATGTGTATGTGTGTGTATCTATGAGTGTGTATGTGTGTGTATCTATGAGTGTGTATGTGTTTATGTATGTGTATGCGTCTATGTGTGTATGTGTCTATGTGTGCGTATGTATCTACACATGTGCATTATGTATGCATGTAAGTATGTATGTATGCATATGCATATGCATTATGTATGCATATGCATATGCATTATATATGCATATGTATGCATATGCATATGCATTATATATGCATATGTATGCATGTATGTGTGTATGTGTGTGTGTCTCTCTATGTGTTTGTGTATGCATATATGTGTGTGTGTGTGTATATGTGTCTGTATGTGTGTATGCATGTGTATGTGTGTGTTTGCATCATTATGTGTGTATGTGTCTATGTGTGTATGTGTCTATGTGTGTATGTGTCTATGTGTGTATGTGTGTGTATATGTGTGTGTATGTGTGTGTATGTGTGTGTGTGTGTCTATGTGTATGTGTGGGTATCTATGAGTGTGTATGTGTTTATGTGTGTGTATGTATCTATGTGTGTGTATGTGTCTATGTGTGTGTATATGTGTCTGTATGTGTGTATGCATGTGTATGTGTGTGTATGCATCATTATGTGTGTATGTGTGTATGTGTGTATGTGTGTGTATATGTGTGTGTGTGTATATGTGTGTGTGTGTATGTGTGTGTGTCTATGTGTATGTGTCGCTACACGTCTATGAGTGTGTATGTGTTTATGTGTGTGTATGTGTCTATGTGTGTGTATGTGTCTATGTGTGTATGTGTGTGTATGCATTATGTATGCATTATGTATGTGTATGTATGCATGTAAGTATGTATGTATGCATATGCATATGCATTATGTATGCATATGTATGCATGTGTGTATGTCTCTCTATGTGTGTGTATGCATATATGTGTGTGTATGTGTGTATGTGTATATGTGTGTGTATGTGTGTATGCATGTGTATGTGTGTGAATGCATCATTATGTGTGTATGTGTCTATGTGTGTATGCGTGTGTGTGTATATGTGTGTGTATGTGTGTGCGCATTTATGTGTATGTGTGTGTCTATGAGTGTGTATGTGTTTATGTGTGTGTATGTGTCTATGTGTGTATGTGTATGCATGTATGTATGCATATGTGTGTGTATGTGTGTGTATGCATTATGTATGCATATGTGTGTATGCATTATGTATGTGTATGTATGCATGTGCATTATGTATGCATATGCATTATGTATGCATATGCATTATGTATGTGTATTTATGCATGTGCATTATGTATGCATATGTGTGTGTATGCATGTAAGTATGTATGTATGTACGCATATGCATATGCATTATTTATGCATATGTATGCATGTATGAGTATGTGTGTGCATGTCTCTCTATGTGTGTGTGTATGCATATATGTGTGTGTATGTGTGTAGGTGTGTGTGTGTATGTGTATGTGTGTAGGTGTATTTGTGTGTATGAGTGTATGTGTGTATGTGTGTGTATGTGTGTGTATATGTATGTGTATATGTGTGTGCATGTGTATGCATTATGTGTGCATGTGTGTATGCAACATTATGTGTGTATGTGTCTATATGTGTCTGTATTTATGTGTATGTGTATGTGTGTGTGTAACACTGAGTCACAACAAAGGAGAACAAAGACATGTTCTCTTTTTCTTTTTACCTAAAGACCATTATATGAAGCAAAAAAGTGGGCATTTTACAATATCTAGAAAGCATCACGAGTCTTGCTTGTAAATATTGTCACTAGAAGCTTGATCTCATATCCCAAGTAGTCAAGATAGATATACTAAAATTCTTGCTGCCATGAAAACTAGTTGTTGAGCATGACCAAGAATCCCACATCATGATCTTGGACAATAGATTAGAGTTGAAAAGGTACAAGTAAGAATTCGCGAAGCTCCTTCATTACATCTATAACCTCAACAAGCACAGATGATAGCTAATTAAAAGTTACTCGAAAATTAGAGTACATGTGTTGCAAAAATCAGAGCATTTTAACAAGGCAATTAAGATCATCCCCTTTGTATGGTTAAGATCCCCATTGAATGCCTGGCCATATTAACAGAATATGAAATACATTTCACAAAAGCATTCCCACGAGAAGATAATATTCAACAAAATTATACTAAGAAACATTCACACATGATCAGAGAAATGCTCAAGATAAATCAAGCTGAACACAAAGTGGAAGCAGAACTCCAAATTATATTTCCATTAAAATGATCTTTTACATTTCATGTGTTCTACAAGAGTAATGTGAATCTACAATAGAAGCTGATCATAGCTTTCCTCAGGCTCAAGGATATTGGGATCCTCTGGCACATTAGAACACCTATCTTGCCTCTCTTGCTCCAAGATTGGCTCTTCAAGGTCAGCCATGTCCCCCGGTTCATCTGCAAGTGGGGGAACAGGCTCCCTTGAAGCTGGTTGGAATCTCTCCGTATCTGCAATGTGCTTCCTTCCAACCTCTTGGTCTTCATCTGGGCATTCATTCAGCCCATTGATTCTCATTCTAATGAAGCTCACTTGAGCATCATCCTTCTCCACAGCTATGCAGTGCCTGAACATCTTTAAGGAGCAAGCCAGAGTCATTCTTGAAACAGCAGAAAACCACTTAGAGGCTTCAATCAACCATGACTAATGAAAATTGTGAAAATTGAAATTACCTGTGCCCGAAAAAAGGTCTAGGACCCAGTCATCATCATTGGAGAATAGCTGAAGCAATCTCATTATGAGTTTTTGTGGCTTCTGATAAGGGTTAACCAATGTCATGTCCCCAGCTACATGACGAAGTTTCTTGGTAACGGCTGGGAACATGAGCACATTTGAGATCCCATTCTCATTGCAATGCTCCCTGACTCTCCTTTTGCTTACTTCATCATAATAGCCAACTGTAATGCATTCAGTGGCGCTCACAAACCGATGCAAAGGAGTGTGATTTACGTTTGTCTTCACCCTGCAAAAAAGAACTATGAGTCACAGAGAGCATCATTAAAGCCATGGAGATAGAAAGAAGATTACTTACCAAGTGAGGCACTCCACAGCATGAAATCTTGCCTTCAGAGCAGTTGAAACAGAGAAAGACTGGTCTCTGCTATGGAAAATTACTATCCTCCAAAGAGGAGACATAGTCAACTCTGCAAAATCAGTGACCATCTTCCGAATCTGAGGGTGTTTGAAGGGTTCATCATCATTTACTGATCCCAACATCCTAAATCCATAGGGTATGTCCGCTATGAGAAGGGAGAAATGTTTTCTAGGCACAACAGAACAAATATTATTTACATCACTACAGAACACATTGTAATATACAGGCCTAAGGGGGTCTAGGGGATTGGAGAAACATTTAAGATCAGGTTCATCATCAAAATCCATCTCCTTCGCTTTCAGTCTAGATTTCTCATGCCTTGCTCTTTGAATGTGAGCAAGGAATGCAGGGGGGCAATCATCTAGTACCTCTGTAGACTTACTTTTCCTTGGTTTCTGCAAAAAAAATTGGAAAGACAATTAAAAGAGCTCTTCAATACAGCAAACAAAACATAAGGAACGGATGCATGGCATCGATTTCTTGTTGGGGTAGATGCTAGGCAACGACCTTCTACTGAAACTCGATGCTTGGCATCGACTTTGGGACATAAGTCGATGCCTGGCATCGACTTTTGCCACGAGGTCGATGCCAGGCATCGACTTATGTTGCAGGTCGATGCCAGGCATCGACTTATGCTGCAAGTCGATGCCAGGCATCGACTTATGCCCCCTAGTCGATGCCAGGCATCGACTTCTGCCTGCAGGTCGATGCCAGGCATCGACTTTTGCCTGCAGACTGATGCCAGGCATCAAATTTAGCTGTAAGTCGATGCCATGCAAGGCATCAAATTGGTTAGGTGAATCAAGGCATCTAACTTAATGGCAAACTAGGCACAACCTCAGAAAGAGAACCTACCCAATCACGAAACAGGATGAAATATTCTGATAAGGCTTTGTAGGATGATGTGGTTGGATAGTCTGCTTGGACCTCTGTCCAAGAAAAGCAACCCAGTCTCTTCATCATCACCTCCTGAATCTTCATGTACACTTTATGACTACAGACACAGAAATATAAAAGAGACTAGGTTAGGCCAGAAGCATGGGAGGAGGGAAAAAGGATCTGAGAATAACATACATACTTATTGAGCTCAGTCACCATCTCCTCCAGGCTTAACTCCTTCGAAATTACCCTTGACAAAGTTGATATGATCAATGTATCATCCTTGATTCCTTGAAGGGCCCTCCATGGGGTCAGCTTCATGTCCTCAGGAGCCTCTTCAATTGAAAGGTCAACTTTCCTTCCCTTTCCCTTCAGATCAACTTGTGGGTCTGGCCTCGACTTTCGTTGCTTCTGGCCCTTGACCTCCTTGTTCTCCCACATTGTGAAAATTCTATCCTGTAGATCCCAGATCTCACCTGATCTGAATGCCAGTTGAAACCATGGATCATATTTCCTCAAAGCATCAGACTTTCTATTCTCATCCAATGCAATTCCAACCTCAATAAGGCATTGCTTTCGTAGATTGGGATGTATTCTTCCAGCTTCCTTCACAAGACAATCTCATATTCATGGTGGAAGAACCGAATTCTCTCTATGGAGGACATTTTCTGCCTGTAGTCATTGTCGTTGTTGTGATCCCAAGCAAGAAGCTTGGCTTCCTCAGTTGTAAGACCAGCATATATCTTACACTCTGCATACCTAAAGAAAAATGTAGTAGGGTGCTCCTTCACTAACTGTCTACGAGCCTCTGCAGAGTGTGAACCTCCAATCACATAATAAGTGTAATCCTCAAACAAACCCTCATTGAAATCGTCCACACAGCTGCACTCATTCGGATCCACCATGACAAGGAATGGCACAACAGTAGCATGAGGATTTATTTTCATTTTCTTCTTAAGATTCTGGACGTGCAAATTATGTGGCTCCCTGATCTCAAGGGGCCTCCTCCCTGTGACTGGATCTACGGGTGGCCTGTGGATGATATTGATTGGCAGGTGGAACAACTGCCCCTTCTTCACAACTTTTCTTCTAGCTATGTCCTCCCTCATCTTATTCTGCTCAGTACCAAGAACACCAGATGCAAGCTCTCCACCAGGTGCAACAATTATGTCCCTAGAGCTAGAGCTTGAGTCAGAAAACTCCTCTTCTGAAATTATCTTCTTTTTCTTTTGGAGCTTTTTCTGCACGCTCTGCTTACCCCTTGCCTTTACAGGGGTCGTCTTCTTCTGTTGTGTTGGCATGATATTGCCCTGGATCCATGGCATCAGGTCCTTGATGAAATTCACTGAGTCTCTGCATATCTGAGCTAGCCCTTCTGGAACACAGCACTCTGGGCACAAGAAATCCATCTTGCATATGACATTTCTTAATCCTTTCGATGTCTCCACCAAGAAAAGCAGGTTGTCAGAATCTTCATCTTCATAATCCAGTTTGTAAACAAGGCCATACTGAAAACCTTGTGTTGTCGTGATCTTTCCTCTGCCATAAGCCCCTGCGAACACAAGGAGGACTGCATTCTTCTCTTCAACGTACTGAAGGCACCACTCTAGATTTGTCATGTCCCGAAGTGGACGATCTGTCCTCATGACCTCCGTCTCCCTAGACCTTTCCCTAATATTTGGATCCTCCTCAGGAATTTTTATGCTACTCTGTCCACCTGAGGATATTCCTAGTGGGTTGCTGCCCTTCTCAGAGGATAATGGTGCAATATTTTTCTTTGGTTTTGCTTGGTGACCAATGCCTTTGTCACGTTGCTGGTCACCAGAGCCCATGGTGACTCTGAGCTTCTTGATGGGCCTTTCATCCTTGTACTCCACATCCCTGAAGGCACTTGGAAATATCAGATCAAACGTAAATGTGGTTTTCAAAGGCCCAAGTCCATGCCAGGCATCGATTTTGAGCTTCAGGTCGATGCAAGGCATCGATGTTTAAGTGCATGACGATGCCAGGCATCGACTTTGTGTGCAAGTCGATGCCCGGCATCGACTTGAGGGTGAAAGTCGATGCCAGGCATCGACTTGGGGGTGCAAGAGTGGATTCTTGGCATCGACTTTTGGGCCCAAGTCGATGCTTGGCATCGACTTTTGGGCCAAGTCGATGCCTGGCATCGACTTTTACCCTCAAGTCGATGCCTGGCATCGACTTGCACACAAAGTTGATGCCTGGCATTGACTTGGGCCCAAAAGTCGATGCCAAGCATCGACTTGGGCCCAAAAGCCGATGCCAAGCATCGACTTTGCACCCTAAAGTCGATGCCTGGCATCGACTTTTCAGTGCATGTTGATGCCGGCAAGTCGATGCTTGGCATTGACTTTTGGGCCCAAGTCGATGCCTAGCATCGACTTTCAGGTGTAAGTCGATGCCAGGCATCGACTTGCACCGACAAGTCGATGCCTGGCATCGACTTGCACCTGCAAGTCGATGCCTGGCATCGACTTGCAATCCTAAGTCGATGCCTAGCATCGACTTACACCTTAAAGTCGATGCCAGGCATCGAGCTGTACATGCTTTGGATCCATATTTCTAGAGGTAAGAAAAATAAATACCTAGAAATCAGACTTTTTACACAGACATACAGAGGGAATCTTCTTGGAATCTTTATTTATGGTATGATTTTGTCTACCTCTTGGTACTTTTGCCAACATTCTTCTTCTCCATCAGACTTGGCTTGCTGGTATGCTGAGCTCTGTGCTCCATGGCTGTCTGTGCTCTGCTGCTCTCTCTTGCTCGTGGATTTTGAAAATGCGAATGATCTCCTCCTCTGGTATTTATAGGCAATTGGGTAACTTGAACCAGAGACTAACTGGATCTAACTGAATGAGTCCAATTGCTAACTAAATCTGTCAACTTATCTAACCAGGGAATAGCACCCACACAAATAGGGTGTTTCAGAGCCACTTTAATGAAATATTCATAGACCCTTGCAACTATTTATATACATTTGCATAGAAATTACATTTCAATGGCAAGAGTATGGTATGTCCATGAGGATGTCTAAACTCATGTAGAGATTTTTTTCTTAGAATCTCTTTCTTGGGAGAAAATCAAGTCAAAGTTGTGTTAAATGTGGGAGACTAATGACATCTTTATAGTATTACCCTCCTCACTTTAGTTCATATTCACATTTATCTTGTAACTCACTGTTGAAATGGAAAATCAATGTATGAATAAACATTCAAGTACAGAACCTTGCAACTATTTATATACATTTGCATGGAAATTAAACTTCAATGGCACCAGTATGGTATGTACATGAGGATTTCTAGTCTCATGTAGAAGTTTTTTCTTAGAGTCTGTTGCTTGGGAGAAAATCAGGTCTAAGTTGTGAGATTAATGACATCTTTATAGTGTTATCCTCCACACTTTAGTTCATATTCACATTTATCTTGTAACACATTGTTGAAATGGAAAATCAATGTATGAATAAACATTCTGTGTACCTCTTTTACACATAATTCTTTTTTAATATACTTTCATCTACCTCTTTGATATCTAGCCAAGACCACAATAAAACCTAATCCTTGAAATCTTAACCAAATGTAAAATTTCTTCTGGTATAGTGTTCAATGGCATAGCATATTCCAGTTGGAACTCAACTTGGATATATTCCAGTTGTAAAATTTCTTCTTGTAAAATTTCTCCAAACAATTTTATTATATATTCCTGTTGGAACTCAACTTGGATATATTTTGATTCATTCACAATGCTTAGACTCAATGACTCATATGTAGTTAGAAATCAACTATGTTTCTCATTTGAATCAAAAGTGAATCAAATCTTTGGTTCCCTTATTAGTGTATATTTGAGTAATTAAGTGATTTAATGTAATTTGATGTTTAATGTTATTTAATGTACTTTAATAAGCTTTTGATTTCATATCTTCTTGATGTGACATTTGATGTGACATCTTCACTTGATCTCGGATTTCTACTTATTTAAAAAGGTCATTCATCTTCAATCTTCTGTGAACTCAGTGAAGATGAGCTCAATCTTTTCAGTGGATGCTTGGGCATCAGCTTCCTCTGCTCATATTGATTCATTGTTCTCAGTTGAACCTTTCCAAAGAAGTGATGATCCCTATGATTTAGAACGTGCTGATGATTCCATGTTTTCTGTTGAGTCATTTAAGTTATCCAATTCACAGTGCAATGCTGCTCAACCAAATGCACCTCTTGATCTCCCATCTGATCCAACCATTGATCTCCCTTCTGACTCAAGTGCATGTGGAGCAACGAAAAAGCAAAGCAAGCTCAATCTACGATTTAAAAGAAGGTCTCATGAAGTAAGTCGAAAGAGATTTAAATTTCTTACTTCAGATAGACAGATTGCATTGGATATTGTGAAGCATTGTTGTGGTTTGAAATGTTTGTATAATTTAGGAATGAAGAAACTAAAGCACATAAGAGAAAAATTCCTCCATTTAGATAGTGAAAGGCAAGATATATACCTTGTTTCTTGCATGCAAATGATTGAGGATAACATGTCAGTAACGCGTGTTGGTTTTGAATATTTCTTTACTCAAGGGATGCCATGCTGTAGGGCTGCATTTAAAATTGCAATGGGTGTAGGAAATTTTAGAATACATAGGGTTCAACAAGGGTTTTTGAATGGGGATCTCATTTTGGATACGTTCCATGTTGGGACCAAAGGATCTGTTGGACGTCATGCAATGAATTGGATGATGAACTATTTTAGCTTGCATTGTGAAGTTATGCCTACAACTGGAAGGTTGCACTTGTCAGATAACTTTACTCGTCGAGAGGTATTTCAAATATATAGAGAAGACATGGAAAATAGAAATGAGAAGTATGTGTTGTATCGTCACTTTACTCGATTATGGAAGGAAGAGTTTAACAATGTTTCTATTCCTCGTAAAGTTAGAATGGGTGAATGTTCAGTTTGCGCCACTTTGAAAAACATGGCAAAAGGGGCTACAACACCACAGGAAAAGCATAATTTTAAAAACCTTCTTAACAACCATTGTGACAGTCAAGCATTAGAGAGAAAGAAAGCAATTCATCATCGAAGTAAGGCACTCAGAAATCCGGAGCGTTATATGTGTTTGTTGATCGATGGTATGGATAAAAAAAAAAACTTGTTTGCCACATTTTTATCGCATCCCTAAGGACATTGGAGATGAAGTCCTTGTGCAAATGCATTTGGTTGGTGCTTTGGTATACAATGGAACTGTAATGTCCAAGGTTTTCTTCACATATCCAAATGTGCATAATGATCCAAACCTTACAGTTACTGTCATTCATCGTGTTTTGCAATCATGGAAGGGTCTTTTGCCACCAACTCTATATTTGCAACTAGATAATACTGCAAGAGAGAATAAAAATTCTAAAGTCTTTGGATATTTAAGCATGCTTGTTGAAAAACAGGTATTTCAGAAGGTTAAGGTAAATTTTCTTCTGGTTGGCCACACTCATGATCACATTGATCAAATGTTCAGTACTTTCTCTAAGAAGTTGGCACGTAACAATGCTTTTACTCTTCCAATTTTATCTGAGCTGATTTCAGAAGCATATACTCCAAAACCAGAAGTTCAACACCTCACACAGATTTATGACTTTAAGCACTTTTGCTCAATGGGCCTTGATAACAGTGCTAAGGTTTTGGCTCCATTGCAAAATATTAGTTTCAACCATGTATTCTTGATGAGGAGGGTTGATGAAATAACCCTTTTATTTGCAAAGCAGTATTCATCTTCTCTTGGGTGGGAGCCTAAAGAGGGATGCAGATTCTTATTGCAGGTGCCTAATTTGTCTACTGTAACAGTGTATGGTGCAGAACAATCACCATATGAAGATAAAAACAATACAGAAAGATGTGGAAGTGTGGTTGATCAAAGTAAAAGCTGGATGCATGCACTCATTGAAAAGAAGAGACATATTGAGCGTGCAAAAAAATATGCTGGAGATCAAGATGTATCTTGGTGGGAGGACTTTTTCAATCATCAAGAAGAGATTATACAGTATACAATTGCAGGTCATTGGCCAGTTGATGTTCCATTCACATGGGATTTTTGTACACAAAGATCCGTGAATGTGGCCCAAGCATGTAATGCAGATGCACTTCAAAGTTTTATACATCCACCAGAAAGAAATATTTATGTAGGCCCAAGGATGACAAAACAGGCAGAAGCAAGATGGCAAGGAAATTTAATAGAGATAAATGTTGGAACGCTTATTGCAGTACTTGCTGATGGTGATGAGGCTACCAGACCATTTTGGATTGCAAAGGTTTTAGAGATAACTAAAGATATTGATCAGAGAAGAATAGAGGCTTTGATGGTGCATTGGTATTACACTAAAAGTAGTAATGCATTCACAGGTAAATATAACTTAGAAATGGTGTGTGATACTAAACGAACAGGTTCAAAAAGGAAAAAGAATATTCGAAGCACATCCACTCTTAAAATGGATGATGTAGATATTCTTGTTTATGATTTTTCCTTGACAGAAACTGGTCACTTGAGGAAAGCAACCATCAACATGATAAAACAAAAGCTTCCAGATGTATGTGGTACAGGAAATCATAGGAAAACAAGAAGAGTTGTGCATGATCCTGCAGAATTTTGTATGTACGTGGATGAAGATAGAGCTCTTGTGGATATAGAAGAAGAAGAAGAGAGCTCTCAACAGTATGAGACTGAATCAAGTGCATCAGATGATGAGGGTGTAGACATAGATCGACAAAGTTGTGAGTTGCATTGAAGCTCTCAGACATTTTTAGTGCTTATGTAAATGCCTCAAAGTAGTTTGGTTAATGAAACCATGTTTTGTAGCAATTTTGAATAACAATCAGATATCCACCCATTAAAGATATGTCTAAAATGTTATTTTTGTGTAAAAACTATTGATTTCTACATTCTTATATATATTTTAGACATGTCAATGTCTTATCATATAGATTTTGGACATGTCAATGTCTTATCATATACATTTTGGGACACGTCAATGCCTATTATAGTGAAATTTTGACTACATTTTGAGCTCATTTTTTTTTGAGAAAATGACAAAAAATGTCAAAAATTACTTGTTTTCACCTCATTTTTGTAATATATGTATACTGGTGTAAAGGAATTCCAAAAATGAGGTGAAAACATGTAATTTTTGACGAGAGTGTTCTCTTTTTACGACATAGTTCTCGTTTGTTACGACTCGCTGTTGTGTGTCTATGTGTGTATGTGTGTGTGTATGCATATGTATGTGTGTGTGTGCGAAAACCTTGCTTCAATGAGATGCGTCTCTCTCTCTCTCTCTCTTTCTCTCTCTCTCTCATATACATACATACATGCATAAACACACATACTCATATCCATATATATATACATAAAAGCAGTGCATACCGTGCATTATCGCGACGATGAGCCATAAGTGTCCGCATCTCTTTTAGACACCACTTAAGCGACCATCCTGTCCCAAACTCTGTCTCAAGTGAACTAAGTATGTATTTTTTATCCCTCTCATCATGCTCACTACAAAAATAAAAGAATAATGTAAATAAAACATAAGATATTTATTTCAATTTATATGTAAAATTCTTACTTACTTCCACGGTAAGTGGACAAGGCGTAGGTAAGAGTCGCATAGTGCGCGCATTCTTCTCTTGAACTCCAATCCATTCCCTATGTACACAATGTTCCCCTCTGGCTCTATATCGCACTCTAGTCCTAAGGTGCCTATGCATGTCCTCATAGGCAACTCTGCTCTGCTATCACGATTTGGAGGTGGTATAGGTGTCCTGAAAATAGATAGATAAAAATAAATAAAAATATGTGTTATAATATCATTAAAAAAGTTTATGAAAAAAAAAACATACCTATGATCAGATAGTTGTCTTCCTGCATGTGGAGCCGCAGAAGAGCCCTCCTCTGATCGCTGGGTAAGCATCTGGATCGTATAGTCCAGCCCCTCATCAGACATCTCTGAGTAATCACGCATGATGGCCCCTAGAGTATCAGACAGAACTCTTGCTCTCATAAGACTTTTTATGAGAGTGAGTTTCGCCTTTCTCTCTCTACTAGGATCCATAATACTTAACATATAAAACAAAATGGTTAGAAATCAATATATATATATATATATATATGTGTACATATGTATGTGTGTATGCATTAAGTATGTGTATGTATGCATGTGTGTATGTGTATGTATGTGCATGTATATATGTGTGTATGTGTGTATGCATGTGTATGTGTGTGTATACATCATTATGTGTGTATGTGTCTATGTGTGTATGTGTGTGTATATGTGTGT
>CM035425.1:114269802-114569802 GCA_020310875.1 Ceratopteris richardii | reverse complement strand
CTAAGTATTGGCTTGAGTCTCACAAAGTCTTAGAAGAAGCTTTAAAAAGAAGACTATGTAAAGTTCACTTGTGAACTACCTCTTGTAACTTTTGAAGAGTTTACTTAATGTAAAAGTAAGAGAATCTTAAGTGGTTGAGTCCACTTGATCAAGAATGGAAAGAGGAGCCACGAATTCGTGATTTGTGGTAGGTAGAGAATCAAATCAATCATTGATTGATTGCAGAGTGATTGAGGGAAGTTAGCCTCCCAAACTCAACTATAAATAGATGGCAGTTTTAGTCGTGGTTAGAGAGACCTATGTGAAGACCTCCAAGAGCTGAGCTTTATGCCATATCAAGGTGTGATTACAAGGCACACATATGTATCAGTAAGTCATTGTATTGTACAAGCAATATACTTTCATTTTCATGATTATTTGAGTTCATCTTTCCATGTTCTTGTGAAGTGTACTACTCACTACCATTACTCTCAGTTTTCTCAGTCAGCTTGCAGAGATGTTTTCTCTGAGCTTGGTGCATCATTTTCAGTGATTTAACTTGGTAAAGTTAGCTCTATAAGTCTACTATATGCTCACAAAGTTTCATGTCATTTGGATGTTGCAAACTTCAGTTATGTTCATTTGAAGTCAACAGGGTCTGTTCATCTTCACTTCTCTGTCAAGTACCCGACTTTTTCACTCATCTTGTCAGAGCCATTTCTCAGTGGTTACTTATCCAAATTCAGTGATTTAAAGCTTTTTGGATTCAAATTACTGTCTAGTATAACCATACAAATTTTCATAATCATTGGATTTCTACATTTTGAGTTATGTTGATTTTGCTGCTCACTGGTCTATTTCTGTAGCAGCCCGTGAAAATCGGGATGATGTCATCAGTTGTTAAAACTCATTCTCAGTGTGTGGTTCATTATTTTTGATGAGATTACTCTTGAAAGTTAGCTCTTTAAGCTACCTAGACTTCCCGAAGAGGAATTAAGCTAATTGCTGCTGTGCTCAGAGAATTATGTAAAACACTAGACAGGTGTATGAACCAAGAATAGCAAGTTTTCACCTCTGAGCTAACTCCAACTTATCTGTTTTGATCTATCTTTTTGAGAGTGATCTTCCAAGGTACATAGGGTGTCTAATACATCCATTGGCAAGCTAAAAGGGCCCACCATCTACTCCTGGAGTTCATTTGGCTGGTGTAGATCAAGGATTTTGCAACACCTCTTCATCTTCAAGCACATACCTATCCATCTCTTCACAGTGGTATCAGAGCAAGGTTGGACAACATGGCAGATGGATTTCCTTCATCAATTGACAAATTGGATAGAGGTAATTACTCAGCTTGGTCATTAAGAATGGAAGCTTATCTCCAAGGTAGAAGTTTATATGGTTATGTGGCTGGAGATGAAGTTATGCCAAGTTTCAAGAACAAAAGTCAACCAACACAAGAAGAGCAAGAAAGATTGAGCACATGGTGCTCCAAGGATGCACTTGCAAGGTCTTATCTCCTCAACTCTATCTCAGATTTTTTGTTGCCTCACATTAGAAGTTGTAAGACATCTGAGGAAGTGTGGGATGCAGTTGAAGCTTTCTTTTCTTCAAGTACTAAAGCTAGGAAGCATCAACTATGGCTGGATTTCACAACTCTCAAGAAGGCTCCCAAACAAAATGTGACTGATTTTGTCACAAAGCTCAAGGACATAGCGGATCAGTTGGGAAGCATTGGAGAGGTAATAGATGAAGAGCAAATTGTAAGGCAGGTCATCAATGGCTTGAAGGCAGATGATAAGTGGGAAGCATTCACCACAACTATGGATTTGTACATGGACATGCATGTACATGATTTCAACACACTCATTGGACAACTACTTACTCAAGAGGCAAAGCTTATCAAAAATGGAGAAAGCTCTAAAGGTAATCAATCTTCAGCTTTATACACGGATAAAAGCAAGTCTAAAGATAACAAAGGAAAGGCAAAGAAAGTGGATGATGAAGCAGGTACATATCAAGCTAACTATGCAGGTAGAGGAAGACATGGCAGAGGTAGAGGAAGAGGAGGTAGACAAGGCAGGGGGAGATCCCAAGACTCCAACTCATGTTCTATTTGTGGATTAACTAATCATACAATTGAAAATTGCTTTAGGAATTCCAGGAATCAAAGAGGCAGAGGATACAATAGAGGAAGTTATGGATACTCAAGAGGAAGGTTCAACAACTACCATGGCAACTACAACAACTACAATCATTCAAACTATCAAGGAGGCTACAAAGGAAGGAGGGACTACAATAACTACACAGAAGACTCAAACAAAGAGGATTCATTATTGATCATGAACATGGCTATGCCACAAGGTAAATCTGATGAGCATGTTTTCTACATAGATTCAGGTTGTTCAAATCATGTGGCAGGAAATGTGGCACTCCTATCAGATTTAGAAGATCCAAGGAATAAGCATGAGGTACAAACAGGAGATGATACAAAACATCCTGTGGAGAAAATAGGCAATGTCAAAGCACCCGATGGAAACATCAACCTACTCAGTAAGGTACTCTATGTCCCTACCATTACAAAGAATTTGATAAGTGTTGGGCAGATAGTAGAGAAAGGGTTGCAAGTCAGGTTCACAAAAGAAGGAGCATTTGTTGAAGATCCAAGTCAAGGATTCAGAAGAATTGCAAAAGGTGAAAAGACAGGTAGATTGTTCACATTTGAATTACAGGACACTAGAAACATTGCTCTCTTTAATTATGGTAGTCAGACACTCACAGAATTGGAAGTATGGCACAAAAGGTTAGCACATATTGGTGAAAGGTCATTAAAGCAAATCTGCAGGGACCAAAGTGTACTTGGACTCCCTAATTTGTCAAAACAACATATGATTTATAAGTGTAGTGCATGTCAATTTGGAAAGTCTCACAGGTTACCATTCATGAAGAAAGGTTATATGCATGTAGATCTCTTGGAGTTGGTTCATACAGATGTATGGGGACCTAGCAAGGAAGCTTCAATATCTGGATCAAGGTATTATGTTTCCTTTATTGATGATTGCAGCAGATGGACTATCCTATTCTTTATGAAACACAAAGATGAAGTTTTTTCATGTTTCAAAAGATATTTGGCTCTTGTGGAGAATCAAACAGGTAAACCACTAAAAAGGCTAAGGTCAGATGGAGGGGGAGAATACTTCTCCCATGAGTTTGATTCTTTTCTTCAAGAAAGAGGAATCAAAAGAGAGGTAACTACAAGGTACACTCCTGAGCAAAATGGAGTGGCAGAAAGGAGGAATAGGACAATTGTTGAGGCTGCAAGGTCTATGTTAAATGAAAAGCATTTACCTAATTACTTATGGGCTGAGGCTGTATCTACAGCCACTTACTTGATTAATAGGTTGCCTTCAAAATCTCTTGATGGAATGACTCCATATGAGGCTTGGAATGGAAAGAAGACCAAGCTTAGATCATTGTAAAATTTTTGGATGTATTGCTTTTGCTCATGTTCCTTCATAGGTTAGAGGCAAGATGGATCCAAAGGCAGAAAGGTGTGTATTTATTGGATATGACAACAATCAAAAGGGCTACAGGTTATACAACCCTACCAACAAAGGATTCTTGGTAAGCAGAGATGTAGTTTTTGATGAGAACAATTCATGGCATGAAGATTCATGCAGGAAGATCAATTTACCATATGATCTTGAAGAAGATTTTCCAAAGCTTGGTAGAGAACAATCAAAGATTGAAGAACAAGACACCTCAGAGGATGATGAAGAATCTCACATGGAAAAGATCAAAGCATGGAAGTCTAAAGGTAAAGCAAAATTGCAAGAACTTGGACATGAGGCAGAATCATCACATCATGGCCTAAGAAGATCTATGAGGGAAAAGAAAAAACCAAAAAGGTATGGGTTTGACACCTCATTAGTAACTAAACATTCTATCTACATAGCACAGGACATAAACCAAGAGGAGCCATCATCATTTGAAGAGGCCAAAGCAAAAACAGAATGGAAGCATGCAATGAAGGAAGAGATTGAAGCACTTGAGGAAAACAACACTTGGGATTTGATGCCCAAGACTTCATCCATGAAGGTAATAGGCTCAAGATGGGTCTATAAACTCAAGAAGAATTCTGATGGTTCCATTAACAGGTATAAGGCAAGGCTTGTAGCAAAAGGCTTTGCACAAACTCAGGGAATTGATTATGAGGAGACCTTCTCTCCTGTGGCAAAGATGCCTACTATTAGGGTTTTGCTTAGTATTGCCTCTTCCAAGAATTGGAAGATACTTCAACTAGATGTAAAGAATGCATTTTTGAATGGTTGGATAACAGAAGAGGTATATATGGCACAACCACCTGGTTTTGAGAATCAAGTTTATCCTGATTATGTGTGTAAACTTAACAAAGCATTGTATGGTCTCAAGCAAGCTCCAAGAGCTTGGAATTTCAGGCTTGTTTCATTCTTGCAAGACAAAGGCTTTCAACCAAGCAAGGCAGATCCTTCACTCTTTATTAAAAAGAGTAATTCCGAGGTCATCTACCTATGTGTATATGTAGATGATATTATATTGACAGGAAATGATGCAGATAGTATGAAGAAGATCAAAGATCAGATGAGAGAAGAGTTCAAGATAAGTGATTTGGGTTCACTTACCTACTTCCTAGGTTTGGAAGTTGTCTACAAAGATCATGGTTTGTTTCTCACTCAAAGAAAGTACATTAAGGACATGTTGGCAAAATTCAAGATGCAAGATTGTAAGATTGCATGTACTCCAATGGAGGTCAATCACAAATTGAGCTCACATGAAGGTGAACTCATAGAGGACATCACATCATATCAAAGTCTAGTGGGTAGTCTCAACTATGCCACATTGACAAGAGTAGATATATGTTACAGTGTGAGTGTGCTAAGTCAATTTATGCACACACCAAGGAAACCACATATGGATGCTGCCAAAAGGATTCTCAAGTATCTCAAAGGAACCATAAATGAAGGACTTTATTATCCTTATGTATCTGATTTAGGTTTGAAGCTATTTTCTGATGCAGATTGGGCAGGCTCCAAGGAAGATAGAAGGAGCACTTCAGGTTATCTTACCTTTGCAGGCTCAAAGCTTATTTCATGGTCATCCAAGAAGCAACCCACAGTTGCTCTCTCTTCTACTGAAGCTGAATATAGAGGTCTTGCCATAGCTACACAAGAAGCTATGTGGATGAAGACATTGTTCAAAGATCTTGGATTGGAGTTTGGAACTCCAACTATTTTTGGTGACAATATGAGTTCTATTCACTTAGCTGCTAATCCTATTTTTCATGCAAGGACTAAACATATTGAAGTTCATTATCACTATGTACGAGAGAAGGTTCTAAGCAAAGAGATTCAAATATCATATGTGTCCACTCATCAACAATGTGCAGATATTCTAACCAAAGCATTGGATGGTACAAAGCTTTGCAAATTCAAGGCTATGATTGGTTTGCAGGTAATCTTGGAAGATTGAAGACCTCAAGCATACTTGGCTTGAGGGGGAGCTGTTGGAGCAAGTCTATGACAAGCCTAAGTATTGGCTTGAGTCTCACAAAGTCTTAGAAGAAGCTTTAAAAAGAAGACTATGTAAAGTTCACTTGTGAACTACCTCTTGTAACTTTTGAAGAGTTTACTTAATGTAAAAGTAAGAGAATCTTAAGTGGTTGAGTCCACTTGATCAAGAATGGAAAGAGGAGCCACGAATTCGTGATTTGTGGTAGGTAGAGAATCAAATCAATTATTGATTGATTGGAGAGTGATTGAGGGAAGTTAGCCTCCCAAACTCAACTATAAATAGATGGCAGTTTTAGTCGTGGTTAGAGAGACCTATGTGAAGACCTCCAAGAGCTGAGCTTTATGCCATATCAAGGTGTGATTACAAGGCACACATATGTATTAGTAAGTCATTGTATTGTACAAGCAATATACTTTCATTTTCATGATTATTTGAGTTCATCTTTCCATGTTCTTGTGAAGTGTACTACTCACTACCATTACTCTCAGTTTTCTCAGTCAGCTTGCAGAGATGTTTTATCTGATCTTGGTGCATCATTTTCAGTGATTTAACTTGGTAAAGTTAGCTCTATAAGTCTACTATATGCTCACAAAGTTTCATGTCATTTGGATGTTGCAATCTTCAGTTATGTTCATTTGAAGTCAACAGGGTCTGTTCATCTTCACTTCTCTGTCAGGTACCCGACTTTTTCACTCATCTTGTCAGAGCCATTTCTCAGTGGTTACTTATCCAAATTCAGTGATTTAAAGCTTGTTGGATTTAACTTACTGTCTAGTATAACCATACAAATTTTCATAATCATTGAATTTCTACATTTGGAGTTATGTTGATTTTTCTGCTCACTGGTCTATTTCTGTAGCAGCCCGTGAAAATCGGGATGATGTCATCAGTTGTTAAAACTCATTCTCAGTGTGTGGTTCATTATTTTTGATGAGATTACTCTTGAAAGTTAGCTCTTTAAGCTACCTAGACTGCTCCAAGAGGAATTAAGCTAATTGCTGCTGTGCTCAGAGAATTATGTAAAACACTGGACAGGTGTATGAACCAAGAATAGCAAGTTTTCACCTCTGAGCTAACTCCAACTTATCTGTTTTGATCTATCTTTTTGAGAGTGATCTTCCAAGGTACATAGGGTGTCTAATACATCCATTGGCAAGCTAAAAGGGCCCACCATCTACTCCTGGAGTTCATTTGGCTGGTGTAGATCAAGGATTTTGCAACACCTCTTCATCTTCAAGCACATACCTATCCATCTCTTCACATGTATGTGTATTTTTGTGTATGTGTGTGTATATGTATGTGTATATGTGTGTGCATGTGTATGCATTATGTATGCATGTGTATGCATTATATGTGTATGTGTGTATGCAACATTATGTGTGTATGCAACATTATGTGTGTATGTGTGTATATGTGTGTGTATTATGTGTATGTGTGTGTGTGTCTATGTGTATGTGTGTGTGTCTATGTGTGTATATGTGTGTGTGTATGGATATGTATGTGTGTGTAAGTGTGTGTGTGTGTGCATACCTTGCTTCAATGAGATCTCTCTCTCTCTCTCTGTCTCTTCTTGCTCTCGCATCCAAATCCCGACACAAATGTGCCGGGAGAAATCGAATTTTTTTTTACATTTTAGAGCATCGCATATGCAACGCTGTCCAGTTTGCCAACGTCGTAAATAACGTCGCTAGTTAGCGATGGTATTTGCAACGCAGTAATTTAGCGTCGCATAAGTGATGCAGGCATCGTTTATGCGACGAATGCCTGTAAAAAAAATAATCCGAAGATAGCACCGTCGCTTATGCGACGCTAGCGTCGCATAGCAACGGTGCTCATTTTTTTTTCAATTTGGGGGCGTCGATACGCCCCCTTATTTCTTGTAGTGATAGATATCATATATCAGAAAAATAATTGGACATTTCATGTTGTCCACCCTCTCCTTTTGCACGGACATTGTCTTGTCATACCTTTTTTCCATTATGCACTCTTTTAAGTCCCCCAATAGGGACCAAAAGATTTTGTGGTTCCATGCACATGATGTTATTTTCTTACTCCTTCTAGTCTATAAGAAGATTTTAAATGCTATTTATGCCATTCATCAAATTTTTCATAAAATGTAGAAGGGAATGCAAAGAAAAAGACAAGAAAGAAGAGAGAAATTTTTCAAAAGGCTTTGTCATCTCGAGATAGAAACCAATAAAGATAAAGTGAATCTTCAAAAGTTGCTTCTTAAGATCACCAGTACGCTCATATATGAAGGGAAAACTAAAATCAAGAAGCGTCAGCTCTTCTTTAAACGGTGGTGGTTAGAAAATGTGGAGAAACCATCAAATGAAATGAGTAAACTCTTGAAGAGAACATAAATCAAGATTTCCTTCCTAAAATGATCCAAAGATAATTGGATTATGTGCATGAAAAGGAAGAGGACCATGACTTCATTGTGTATCACTTCAGAGATTTTATGGATGTTTCTTCCCCTTTGACCATGCAAAGGCATGAATGCTTGGTCCCTCTCTTGAATGTCAAAACTAGTGATGTGCCACAAGGTATTGCGCTCTCATTTAATAGCCCATTGAACAATATTGAGATCAAGGATGTTATCGAGATACTCAAAGGGAAAAACATGGCCATAGAAGAATTGACTAATGAGTTTTTCAAAGTGTTTAAAGATTCTGTTGAGTTTTTCAAAGTGTTTAAATATGCTGTTGAGTTTTTCAAAGTGTTTAAAGATTCCCTTGTAGCTTCCCATTTGCTTATCCAGAGAAAATCTCTTAGTTTTGGTGACCTAGCTAGATATTTGAATTAGGGGGTGATTAAGTTAATTCATAACAAAGAAAAAAAGAATAACATGGATAAATGGAGATGCATCACAATGCTCTAGATGGGCAACAAGAGCACAATCAAAACCCTATTGAATCGTATCTAGAACCACCTCGAGTTTTGGGTGAAAACAAATGAGAAAAGCTTCACCAGAGGTGGATCAAATTTAGAGTCATTATTGATATTGAGGACGTCATTTAGTATGCCAAAGAGTTAGAACAAAACATTCCCTTTTGAAATATTAACATTGTCAAAGCATGTGGAAGAATTGAGTGGGACGTCATCCTATAATGCCTTGAGAATCTAAACCTTTGTTCTAATTTATCAAGATTATTTCCATGCTTTTGGGGAATGTTTCCTTTTGAATCAACAATAACGAAAAGCTCTCCTCCTTGATTGGTCTCAAGATATCCATCACACAAGGTTATCCAATTGGCCAAATATTTTTTTCTATAGCAATGGATGGCCTTAGTTGTTTGGTATGATAACCATGTTTAGATATGGTAAATTAGAGGGTGTTTCATTCCTTAACGATAGAAAAATATGGTGCTCACGTTTTTTTCATAAAGAGATTGATTGCATCCTGCAGTTTTGGGGCTAGTTAAAAACCTTTGTGATGCCTCTCGATCTAAGATTGACCATTTAATAATGGCGTCATAGACACTTGGGTAGTCTCTATTGCGATTCCTTTGCTGTCAAGGCTACAAGAAACTTGCCATGGGTCAAATATTTTTCTTTTTGGGGATCCTTTGAGTTCAACGCTTCTATGGATCATAGATGGGAGTGGGTGATACACAAACTTCAAAGTAAGCTTGAATAACAGAAGGGCATGCAACTTAATATGACTAGGAAAAGGTGGTAATTGGCACATTCTTTACTTCCTTGATCATCTTTTTTCTCACTTGTTTGAGATCAAATAAGAAGGAATGGCTAAAATTGGAAGGAGCATGTAGAAACGTTCTATGCATGGGGGGAACCGTAATTGAAGAAAGGTCCTAAGATCAATGTGAAACATCTCTAGTATCCCAAGGAAGGGGGGTTGGGCATTCTTGATGTTGTGGTCTTAGCTATTATACTCGCAAGTAAGTGGATAATTAAGGTATGCGCCCATGCTAGTGAGTCTTGGTGACTATTTATATTGAAAAACAAGCAAAACTTGTCGCTCTGAGGTTACCCAAGATGGAACAATCTTGATCTCATTACCCTATGCCTTCTAAAAATTTAGATCCAAGTTTGGGATGAGACGCTGGAGGTGCACCTGTAAATAGGGAGGGACAAAACCTATCCAAAAGGGCCAAAGTGGATTAATGGCAACAAATTATAGGAAATATCAAAATCCCTTAAAAAAATTAGAATTTCGATGATCTCAATAAAAAGTGGTCCACCTGTTTGATGTCGATTAGGTGGGAATTTAAATTCAAAGAGCTCTCACTCTCACTGGCGAAGCATAAGAAAGTGCTGCTTCTATGGAAGTTTTTCCATCACCGGAGTAAGACCAATGTCAAAGCCAAAAAGAATTATGGGGCCTCTTCATAGTGTAAAATTTTTCTTAACGGGAGGGAAAACATACGCCACCTCTTTTTCATAGATGCAAGTTATTACAAATCATGATATGAAGAAGATATGAATATATGGTGACATTTTGGATAAATGCTATATATCAAATTCACATTATATATATGAACAAGCAAGAGTGGCTACTTTGTGAATTTGCAGGATCCGGAATAAGCTCTATATATGCAGACACGACTATATGAGAGTATTTTATGAAGTGATAGGTACACAAAAACTCATGTATGGTATGCATTTTATCAGAGCAGGTCTTATCGATCATTGTGTGATGAAAACACATAATCTAAAGGGATTTACAATATCGGCATAAATTGCCATACAAGTTCGGACTAATATATATGCAGACTTCTACTTGTTGTTGCAGAACCATATGTTTGCATTCCTATGAAAGATATGACTTTGTATGTAACAATGATATGATTGCAGATACGATTTTGTATAACATAAAGATTGAAGAGATTCACATGGTTGTCATATATTGACCCTTGTGTTGACAGAGTATTAACATACAATTACTATCAGATGTCATGGCCTGTAAGAAATTATAGTGAACATGTGTGGTGAAATAAAGTCTTAAGCTCACTGTGAGCAAAGCTATATTGAGTACCTTTGAGGTGTTGATGTAATGACCCTTTTTGGTAAGCGAATGTATGATTGGTAAGTGAATGTATTTCCCATGCAACTTATGTATAATTGGTAAAAGAATGTATTGCCCATGTGGATTATGTATGACTCATGAGGAGATAAGCTTGTCGTCATGTGTAGCCAAGGATCTACATGTACAAATAAATTACGTGATAATTTTGAGGTGTGACAAATAAGATCCGTACACCTTAGGTTATGGGCTCACCACTCTTCCGCATGCGAACCCCGATTTTCAACATGGTATCAGAGCCAACCTTGGCCTACAAGCTTATGTAAAGCTATCGAGGCTAGTGGAGGTTTGTCGGAGCCCATTAGAGCTTGAAGAGCTCAAGGTCACATATATATTTAGATACTCTAGTAAAGGTAACTAACCATTTGAGCTATTGTTTGAAGCAATCTACAGGTTCATTGCAATTAATCAGAGGCTCAAAGGAAAGACTATCTATCAAGAAGAAGCCAACATGAAGAAGACTACAAGAAGGAAGTTTCAAAATGAAGAAGGCTTCAAGAGGGAAGCCTCACAAATAAGAGGGCTGTAGGAAAGAAGTTTTGACAAGTAAAGAAAGCTTCAAGGGAGAAGCTTTGAAGGCTGCAAGAAGGAAGCTTGGAAAAGCTTCAAAAAAAGAAAAGAAGGCTAAGAAGAGAATCTCACAAGAGAAGAAGGCTTGAGAGAAAGCCTAAGGTATATCTCCCGTTCCTTATTGCTCTATTGTTTTGTTGAAGGCCTCGACCAAGACAAGTGGATGAGAGGTTCACTTCAAAGTAAAGAGTGCTAAAGAGCACTTTGGAAGAGTCAAGGACTCAAGAAGGAAGGTGAGCGAGGATGCATCACCAGAGTCATCCTGGTCAAAGACAAGCTAATATTGGAGGTAGCTTGTGCTAAAGCTCGATCAAAGGAGCCTGAGTATTTGAACCGCTCACTCAAGAGGAGTTTGAGCAAGAAGGCTTACTCAACAAAGTTGAAGCCAAAGGGAAATCCAAGGTATGAAGATTTCAGCAAGGTTGAAGAAGCTCACTCGATGGAGAGTTAGAGCACTAAACTTTTGGAGCACCAAGGAGGTCACTACTCAAAGGAATGCTTCAACATGGGAGGTAAAATCTTCTTGTTTATGTTGTTTTCAGATTTCCACCAAGAAGTCTTGGAAGTGTAGGTATGAAGAGAAAGAAGGAACTATCAAAGAGTTCCTTAAGCACCCTATTGAAGGAGTGCATATGGAAGAGTCATGTGAAGACTCTCATGGATATTTTCAGCCACATGGAGAGGCTGAGGACCAAGGGGGAGACATAGAAAATGAAAGCCATGTCAAGAGGCAAAGAGCAAGGGAGAGATCACGTGATAGAAGAAGATGAGCTAGGAGAGCTCATAGCAGCATATTCCATCAAAGACAAAGTGGAGAGAAGCCAAAGGACAACAACCCTAACACAAAGACAAACTTTTGTTAAAGAAGAAGATGAGCTAGGAGAGCTCATAGCAGCCTATTCCATCAAAGACGAAGTGGAGAGAAGCCAAAGGACAACAACCTTAACACAAAGAAAAACTTTTGTTGAAGAAGAAGATGAGCTAACAGAGCTCATAGTAGCCTATTCCATCAAAGACAAAGAGAGAAAGAATGTTGAAGTTGAAGATGAAGAGAAGGAAGGTGAAAGAACAACCGTTTCAAGACAAAAACTAGTCCATGAAGAAGTTGATGAAGCCACTTTGAAGGATAGTCCAGCCAAAGGAGAAGGTGCAAGGAGTCTCAAGAAGAAGGAAGCCGCCTATGAGAGCAAGGAAAGAAGCTTCATAGTGAGTTGGAATGATTTGAGTCTAAAGGAGGACACACAAAGAAAAGAAGCTGCCATGGAAGATAAGAAGAAAGGGAGGGAGGAGCAAGAGAGAGAGGAAGAGAAAATACAAAAGAACACAATGGGAATAAAGGATATGGTAAGAGATCTTATGCATCATGAAAATAATGTTTTACATGTATTTCAAACAAATTTTGAGGATAAAGACACTACGACATCAAAAGGAGAGCATGCAGAGCTCTCATATCAAAGAATGAAGCAAAGGAAAGGTCTAAATGAAGTCACAGAAAGCTACAGTCAGGGAACTAAAGTAGAAGAAGGCCTTGAGATGGCAAGAGGCCATCCATTCTTTTATTTCTATCTCAAGAAAGCTTGGAGAGAAACTTTGATTGCTCTTCAACTAGCTTTTGTTGAAGATTCTTCAAAAGATTTTCGAAGAACTCCTAAGAGAAGAAGATTGATGAAGATCTCAAGCCAATGGAAGTCAAACTTCTTCAAAGGGAGAAAGCAAGCACTCCATCGACAAATTCGGATGTGAAGGCCACCATGGAAATTTCCTCAAGCATTGATAGCTATTGTTGCAAGCTTCGAGGAGAACTTTATTTGGCACATCCTATGGACTACTCATTGAAGCCTGAGGAGTGTTGAAAAGTATCAAGCTTCAATGAAGCTTTAAGAAATCATTTGGAGGACCCTCTCATATCTCTAGTTATGCCATTTTTTTGTCATGGAAGACTACCTGTAGACTTTTCTCTATAGGAACATGCTTTTTATTTTTTACTCATAGTCTATCCATAGGAACAAGCTCTTGTACTTAGCATTTTATGTTGTACTTAGCATTTTATGTTAGGTCTTATAAAAAGAATAGTCTCCTTATTTTATGCAAGTTTAACGTATCACTTTTTCCAACACTTTTTCCAACCCTTAGATATAGGAAACTTCACTACGTGCAAATCTATTCACTTGCAATCAGCCCATAATTTAGGAAGTCACACCGCGAAGCATACAGGTCTATAAATAGACTATTGTACATGAAGACCAGTGTAGCGTCATGTCATGCAAATCAGCCGACTCCTCTTTTGCTCTGTGTTCTTTTGGATGATTTAGCAGATATTACTATATTTTTCTATCTCTCTCTCTCTTATCATACATCTCGTCAGAGATACACGAATGATGATTCATTAAATGAGGACATGAAGATACTTATGAGGTGATCACTTTTGATGTAGACAAATATGTGCAGGAAGGAGGTTGATTTCTGCGTTCAAAGTTAGAGTTATCCGAGAATCATTCCAGATAAGTATTGTTGAATCATCTCCTTTTATTCATACATTGGTATATGAAAATAAGCACTGGTGCAAGCCTATTGTAATCGTCATATATGCTGATGTGTATTATAAGAAAATTCCATGGAGCGCTGTGTATGTAGTTGAAGAGTCAATGAACATATTTACATTCACATGTTATTTACTATACGATATCAAGTTCTTTGCTCACGTTGCTGTTGCTTATGCTAATAAAGAGTTGTTCAACTCATTTTTGTTGGTATAACATAATATGCATGGTTGATGTGACAACATCTGCAAACATAAGGTGTTACTTGACTGTTCACATTGTCGTATGAAACATTAGATCAAGCAATAAATATCTCGAAGTGATGGGTTTGAATATTACCATGAGTTTTTGCGCAAACATTCTGTGATGTGATATGGTTCACATTTGTATGCAGACAAAGGTACATGTGCAGCTACATAGATGCAACTTATTACAGATCATGATATGAAGAAGATATGAATATATGGTGACATTTTGGATAAATGCTATATGTCAAATTCACATTATGTATATGAACAAGCAAGAGTGGCTACTTTGTGAATTTGCAGGATCTGGAATAAGCTCTGTATATGCAGACATGACTATATGAGAGTATCTTATGAAGTGACAGGTACACAAAAACTCATGTATCGTATGCATTTTATCTGAGCAGGTCTTATCGATCATTGTGTGATGAAAACACATAATCTAAAGGGATTTACAATATCGGCATAAACTGCCATACAAGTTCGGACTAATATATATGCACACTTCTACTTTTTGTTGTAGAACCATATGTTTGCATTCCTATGAAAGATATGACTTTGTATGTAACAATGATATGATTGCAGATACGATTTTGTATTACATAAAGATTGAAGAGATTCACATGGTTGTCATATATTGACCCTTGTATTGACAGAGTATTAACATACAATTACTATCAGATGTCATGGCCTGTAAGAAATTATAGTGAACATGTGTGGTGAAATAAAGTCTTAAGCTCACTGTGAGCAAAGCTATATTGAGTACCTTTGAGGTGTTGATGTAATGACCCTTTTTGGTAAGTGAATGTATCAGCTTATGTATGATTGGTAAGTGAATGTATTTCCCATGCAACTTATGTATAATTGGTAAAAGAATGTATTGCCCATGTGGATTATGTATGACCCATGAGGAGATAAGCTTGTCGTCATGTGCAGCCAAGGATCTACATGTACAAATAAATTAAGTGATAATTTTGAGGTGTGAGAAATAAGATCCGTACACCTAGGTTATGGGCTCACCACTCTTCTGCATGCGAACCCCCATTTTCAACAACATACACACACATAGATACATACATACACATAAACACATACACACTTATAGACACACACACATACACATAGACACACATACATACACACACATATTCACACACCTAAGCCAATCTTGTTAATGCTAAAAGTGACAATAGATTTTTCTTGATCCTTGGTAATAACAAAGCATCTAAATATGTAAAAGAACTCCCATTAGTAGCCTCTTACTAAAAAAAATATAGATCTAAACTCATTTAGATATGAAACAACACTATCTCTATCATTCATGCAAGCTCATATCACTTTCTCACCAGATATAGTTTATTTGTTGTCATTTCTTTTTCATAAGCATTGTGTAACTTCTTCCAAATCTCCTCTACACTTTCGCAGTCCAATATTGTAGTCCAAAAACCACTAAGGCTCAAAAAAGATGGTGTCAAGTTGTGGGGAGCTTTTCATAGAGTCTTCCTAGAAAAATCGATCAATGAAAATCAATGAGAAATGAATGATATTATGTGAGAATGTATGTGCTCATAGAAAATATGTGTCTCAAGGAGTAAAGGGAATCACTATACAATTGAAAATCTAAAACCTTTAGCAATTTTACTAGAGTTTCCTCTATAGAATGAGTATAAGAGCAATGTGAAAATCTCATAAAACTATGAATACTCACATGTAAACTATAGTGAATCCTTGGCTCCGATGCATATGACCACTTAATTAAAAGAAGCAACCTAGGATTATCAAGCACCTATGAACAACTATCATATATCTCTTATGGTGAGCTTGGGTAAGTCTTCCATGTAATGAAAAAAGATACCCCAACATGTGGGAATATTTTAGTTAAGAAAGCCTCACCATGCACATCTTTATCAAAATCAAAGGCTTTATGCAAAAACATAATAGCTAAATCAATCAATGAACACATGGGCGTACATAAGAGCTATCAACAAAAGCTTACATATGTATCTGTGATCAATATATGTAATAAAAATGGAATATAAAGGGTGAATTTATAGTCAAATCACTACTTAAAAGCACCTCCAAGTATCTTTCAACTCCATTATTTAGATGCAAATAACGTGCATAGACTTGTGGTGGCTACTTCGACCATAACTGAATGCCTTCCAAGAAATTTATAAGAGGACTTGAGAGGTAAATATTTAGTGATGAAGATGATATTAAATTACCAATGAGACATAATATCAAGTGTCTCTAGTAACAAGATTAATGTTTAGACCAATCTTTCCACCCGTGTAGTCAAAAATAGCCTCAAACTATAAAATCAATCTCTAATTTTTCCCAATTTTGCACCCAAAGAAACTATCCAAAAATTGGTGCAAAGAGCAAAAGAAGACACTTTGAAGGCTTTACAATAATCTTAAACTTAATTAACTTCACTCCTACATCACTAATAAACTACAAATTAGTGGTAGGGAAACTTGCGAGTTAAGAAAGACTTGGGGGAAACATCACCCGAATGGCTAACCTTTCTGGAAGTAGTAGTAGTTTGTCTTTCTTGATCATTGATGTTCTTCCTCACATGTAGCCAATGACACCAATAGTGACCATCACTCAGATGAAAAGATATGTCAAGGTCTATGCCTTGGTTACCACCTTAGTCATAAGCCTTGGAGGAAGCCATTATAAGACACAAAGTGTCGAGTCTAGACAGTGCTCGCTCCGCTCACACATCAACAAAAAACTTTTGTTGTGAATCATGTTGATATATTCAGGTAGTGATGTGTGTGAACACTCTAAGACAATTGGGGCACTTTTTTCCCTCTTTAGGAGGTTTTTTTTCCCGTCTTGTATATACGCCTATTGCCCTAATCAGCTACTTATCTTTGTACATTCTAGTGGTAATACATTCAGCATTGTGTGTTGTGCTCCAAGCTTCTTCTTCTTCCTTATGTTGTTCACGTGCTGCCTCGAGAGGTCTAACTCCAACAATTGGTATCACAGCAAGTCCCAGCTTGTTGGGATGGCAGAGATGCCTAGGCACATGCATTGATAGCTTTGTTTGTCAAACATGCCATTATTCCTTACATTCGCTCTTGAAAAACAACTAAGGATGCTTGGGATACACTTACCACATTATACCAAGCTAGGATTGAGGCTCGTGTTGCTTACCTCCGAAAGAAGTTGGAGAGTGAGCACATGAATTAAGGTGATTCTATGGATAATTTTCTAACAAAGATCAAAGACTTGAAGGAATATTTGATTTCTGCTTATGAAGTTATACCACATAGCTCACTTGTGTAGACCATTGTGAATGGTCTTCTTGATTCATATCAGAGTTTTGCTTCTGCTCTTTGTTTGATGATGAAAGGTAATCCAAATGCCTTGTCATTTGAGCACTTAGTCTCTGTTCTGTTGCAGGAAGATCTCTCCAGGCAGAACGGGTCCATTATATGTTTTGCAGATCAAGCTTTTGTGGCTACTCAGAAGGGAAAAGGAAAATGGAGCTCTTCAATTAGTAAGCAGAAATCTGCTAATTCTGCACAATCGAAGAGGAAAGAAAAAGATGAAAAGAAATCAGAAAAGCATAAATTATTTTGCAAGTACTGTAAAGAAAATGATCATATCATAAAGAACTATCCAAAACTGACTGCTAAAGAGGCAAAGAAGAAAGAGGCTGGAATGGTTGTTGTAGAGGCCTCTACACCAAAAATAGAGTCTGCTAATCTTGTGCAAGAAGAAGAACGGGCGTTTACTACTGTTTGCAGTTTTGACCCATCTTCTCATGAGTAGTGCATGTTTGCAGGAGACTTAGATGTTTGGTACTTTGATAGTGGGTGGACCAAACACATCACCTTGCAGGGGAGTTTCTTCACTTCACTCGAGCCTGCCCCTACAAGGAATACTGCCACATGTGCCAAAAACTCCTCTTATCCTGTCATGGGAGTTGGTAAGATCATTTTGACTACTGTTGATGGTAATTCTTTCACTTTTTCAGATGCTTTGTTTGTGCTAGGGATCAAGAAGAACCTGTTATCAGTTTCAGCTTTAGCCAATATTGGCTTGGTTGTGAAATTTGTTGATGAGAGGTGTACAGTTCATGATTCGTCAAATGATGATGTGATTATTGCTTCTGGCATTTTATGTCGTGGGTTGTATAAGCTCATAGACTATGAAAGATCTGTGAATGATTCGGCATATGCAATACATGATTCTTAGGCTATGTCAGATGCAAAGCTTTGGCATGCACACTTTAGTCATCTGAATTTTGCTAGTTTGCTATGCCTGCAGAAATCTGAAATGGTGTCCTCTTCGCCCAAACTTGAGGCACCTGGAAAACATGTTTGTGAAGGCTGTATTTTGGGCAAAATGCAGCATTCCTCATTTCCAAAAGATGGTTCAGTTCGAGCTACTAAAAAATTGTAGCTTGTACATAGTGATGTCTGTGGTCCTATGTAGACACCTTCTTTTGGAAATTACCTTTAATTTATGACTTTCACTGATGTTTTTTTCAAGCATGCATGGGTATAACACTGAGTCACAACAAAGGAGAACAAAGACATGTTCTCTATTCCTTTTTACCTAAAGACCATGATATCAATCAATAAAGTGGGCATTTTACAATATCTAGAAAGCATCACTTGTTCTTGCTTGTAAATATTGTCACTAGAAGCTTTATCTCATATCCCAAGTAGTCAAGATAGATATAATAAAATACTTGGTGCCATGAAAACTAGTTGTTCAGCATGATAAAGAATCCCACATCATGATCTTTGACAAGAGATTAGAGTTGAAGGTACAAGTAAGAGTTCGGGAAGCTCCTTCATTACATCTATAACCTCAACAAGCACAAATTATAGCTGATTAAAAGCTACTCAAAAATCAGAGTATATGTGTTGCAAAAATCGGAACATTTTAACAAGGCAATTAAGATCATCCCCTTTGTATAGTGAAGATCGTCATTGAATGCTAGGCCATATTCACAGAATATGAAATAAATTTCACAAAAGCATTCCCAAGAGAAGATTATAATCAACAAAATTATACTAATAAACATTCACACATTCATCAGAGAAATGCTCAAGATAAATCAAGCTGAACACAAAGTGGAAGCAGAACTCGACATTATATTTCTATTAAAATGATGTTTTACATTTCATGTGTTTTACAAGAGTAATATGAATCTATAATAGAAGCTGATCATAGCTTTCCTCAGGCTCAAGCATAATGGGATCCTCTGGAACATTAGAACACATCTCCTGCCTCTCTTGCTCCAAGATTGGCTCTTCAAGGTCAGCCATGTCCCCCAGTTCATCTGCAAGTGGGGGAACAGGCTCCCTTGAAGCGGGTTGGAATCTCTCCGTGTCTGCAATGTGCTTCCTTCCAACCTCTTGGTCTTCATCTGGGCATTCATTCAACCCATTGATTCTCATTCTAATGAAGCTCACTTGAGCATCATCCTTCTCCACAGCTATGCAGTGCCTGAACATCTTTAAGGAGCAAGCCAGAGTCGTTCCTGAAACAGCAGAAAACCACTTAGAGGCCAATCAACATGATGACTAATGAAAATTGTTAAAATTGAAATTACCTGTGCCCGAAAAAAGGTCTAGGACCTAGTCATCATCATTGGAGAATAGTTGAAGCAATCTCATTATGAGCTTTTGTGGCTTCTGATAGGGGTTAACCAATGTCATGTCCCTAGCTACATGACAAAGTTTCTTGGTAACGGCTGGGAACATGAGCACATTTGAGATCCCATTCTCATTGCAATGCTCCTTGACTCTCCTTTTGCTTACTTCATCATAATAGCCAACTGTAATGCATTCAGTGGAGCTCACAAACTTATGCAAAGGAGTGTGATTGACGTTTGTCTTCGCCCTGCCAACAAGAACTATAAGTGAGAGAGAGCATCATTAAAGCCATGGAGATAGAAAGAAGATTACTTACCACGTGAGGCACTCCACAACATGACATCTTGCCTTCAGAGTAGTTGAAACAGAGAAAGACTGGTCTTTGCTATGGAAAATTACTATCCTCCAAAGAGGAGACATAGTCAACTCTGCAAAATCAGTGACCATCTTCTGAATCTGAGGGCGTTTGAAGGGTTCATCGTCATTAACTGATCCCAATATCCTAAATCCATAGGGTATGTCTGCTATGAGAAGGGAGAAATGCTTTCTAGGCACAACAGAACAAATGTTATTTACATAACTACAGAATACATTGTAATATACAGGCCTAAGGGGGTCTACGGGATTGGAGAAACATTTCAGATCATGTTCATCATCAAAATCAATCTCCTTGGCTTTCAATCTAGATTTCTTATGCCTTGCTCTTTGAATGTGAGCCAGGAATACAGGGGGCAATCATCTAGTAGCTCTACAGACTTACTTTTCTTTGGTTTCTACAGAATAAAGTGGAAAGATAATTAAATGAGCTCTTCAATACAGCAAACGAAACATAAGGAATCGATGCATGGCATCGATTTCGTGTGTGGATAGATGCCAGGCATTGACTTTCTACTGAAAGTCGATGCCTGGCATCGACTTATGCCACGAGGTCGATGCCAGGCATCAACTTATGCCCCCAAGTCGATGCCAGGCATCGACTTATGCCCCCAAGTCGATGCCAGACATCGACTTATGCCAGGAGGTCGATGCTAGGCATCGACTTTTGGCAGCAGGTCGATGCCAGGCATCGAATTTAGCAGTAAGTCGATGCCAGGCATCGAATTCCTACTAAAAGCATGGCATCAAATTGGTTAGGTGAATCAAGGCATCTATACTAATAGCAAACCAGGCATGACCTCTGAAAGAGAACCTACCCAATCACGAAACATGATAAAATATTCTGATAAAGCTTTGTAGGATGATGTGGTTGGATAGTCTGCTTGGACCTCTGTCCAAGAAAAGCAACCCAGCCTCTTCATCATCACCTCCTGAATCTTCATGTATACTTTATGACTACAGTCACAGAAATGAAAAAGAGACTAGGTTAGACCAGAAACATGGGAGGAGGGAAAAAGGATATGAGAATAACATACATACTTATTGAGCTCATTCACCATCTCCTCCAGGCTTAACTCCTTGGAGATTACCCTTGACAAAGTTGATATAATCAATGTATCATCCTTGATTCCTTGAAGGGCCCTCCATGGTGTCAGCTTCATGTCCTCAGGAGCCTCTTCAATTGAGAGGTCAACTTTCCTTCCCTTTCCCTTCAGATCAACCTGTGGGTCTGGCCTCGACTTCCGTTGCTTCTGGCCCTTGACCTCCTTGTTCTCCCACATTGTGAAAATTTTATCCTGCAGATCCCCCTCATTGAACTCCTCCACAGAGCTGCACTCATTCGGATCCACCATGACAAGGAATGGCACAACAGTAGCATGAGGATTTATTTTCATTTTCTTCTTAAGATTCTGCACGTGCAAATTGTGTGGCTCCCTGATCTCAAGGGGCCTCCTCCCTGTGACTGGATCTATTGGTGGCCTATGGATGATATTGATTGGCAGGTGGAACAATTGCCCCTTCTTCACAACTTTTCTTCTAGCTATGTCCTCCCTCATCTTGTTCTACTCAGTACCAAGAACACCCGAGGCAAGCTCTCCACCAGGTGCAACTATTATATCCTCAGAGCTAGAGCTTGAGTCAGAAGACTCCTCATCTGCAATTCTCTTCTTTTTCTTCTGGAACTTTTTCTGCACGCTCTGCTTACCCCTTGCCTTTACAGGGGTTGTCATCTTCTGTTGTGTTGGCATGATGTTGCCCTGGATCCATGGCATCAAGTCCTTGATAAGATTCACTGAGTCCCTGCATATCTCTGCAAGCCCATCTGGAACACAACACTTTGGGCACAAGAAATCCATCTTGCATATAACATTTCTTAAACCTTTCGATGTCTCTACCAGGACAAGGAGGTTGTCAGAATCCTCATCTTCATAATCCACTTTGTACACAAGGCCATACTGAAAACCCTGTGTTGTCGTGATCTTTTCTCTCCCATACGCCCCTGCGAACACAAGAAGGACTGCATTCTTTTCTTCAACATACTGAAGGCACCACTCCAGGTTTGTCATGTCTCGCAGTGGACGATCTGTCCTTAAGACCTCTGCGTCCCTTGACCTATCCTTCCTAGTTGTATCATCCTCAGGAATTTTGATGCTACTCTGTCCACCAAAGGATACTCCAACCGGATTGCTAGCCTTCTCAGAGGATAAGGATGCAATAATTTTCTTTCGTTTTGCTTGGTGACCAATGCCTTTGTCACGTTGCTGATGAGCAGAGCTCATGGTCACTCTGAGCTTCTTGAAGGGCCTCTCACTCTTGGACTCAACATCCCTGAAGGGGCTTGGAAATATCAGCTCATACGTTATTGTGTTTTCAAGGGTCCAAGTCGATGCCTCACATCGATTTGCACCTAAAAGTCGATGCCTGACATCGACTTGCACCTAAAAGTCGATGCCTGGCATCGACTTTGCACCCTAAAGTCGATGCCTGGCATCGACTTTCAGGCCACATTCGATGCCAGGCATCGACCTTCCAGGTCGATGCCAGGCATCGACTTGAGGGTGCAAGTCGATGCCAGGCATCGACTTGAGGGTACAACTCGATGCCAGGCATCAACTTGAGGGTGCAAGTTGATGCCAGGCATCGACTTACACCCTCAAGTCGATGCCTGAACTTAACTTACACCCTCAAGTCGATGCCTGGCATCGACTTGCACACAAAGTCGATGCCTCGCATCGACTTGCACCTAAAAGTTGATGCCTAGCATCGACTTACATCATTAGGTCGATGCCTGGCATTGAGTTGTACCCTCATTGGATCTATATTTTAGGAGCAAAGAAAAATAAAAACCTAGAAAGCATACTATTTACTCAAACATACAAAAGGAATCTTTTAGGAATCTTTTTTTGTGGTATGATTTTGTCTACGTCTTGGTACTCTTGCCAACATTCTTCTTCTCCGTGAGAGTTGCCTTGCTGGTATGCTGAGCTCTGTGCTCCATGGCTATATGTGCTCTGTTGCTCTCTCTTGCTCGTGGATTTTGAAAATGTGAATGATCTCCTCCTCTGCTATTTATAGGCAATTAGGTAACTTGAACCAGAGATTAACTGGATCTAACTGAATGAATCCAGTTGCTAACTATATCTGTCAACTTATCTAACCAAGAAATACCACTCACACAAATAGGCTGTTTCACCTAGACTTTAATGACATATTCATAGAACCTTGCAACTATTTATATACATTTGCATGGAATTTACACTTCAATGGCAAGAGTATGGTATGTACATGAGGAAGTCTAATCTCATGTATAAATTGTTTCTTAGAATCTCTTGCTTGGGAAAAAATCAAGTCTAAGTTGTGTTGAATATGGGAGATTAATGACATCTTTATAGTGTTATCCTTCTCACTTCAGTTCATATTCACATTTATCTTGTAACACATTGCTGAAAAGAAAAATCAATGTATCAATAAACGTTCAACAAAGAACTTTGGGATAATTTTGATAAAATAGGTTGGTAATTTCAACAAAATAGCTTGGTAATTTCAAACGTCACTCATTGTCTTTGCATCCAACGTTCAGAAAAATGGTAGATTCAAAATTCATTTGAAAGTATTTTGTAACAAGCATATACTTAATTCTTACATATACTTTTCCATATACTTCTTACATATACTTTTCCGTTGTCGAAGAGGGGTGTGAAGGGAGGCTGACGTTCATCTAAAAGAGTCACGCTAACCTAACCATGTGACTACACGCAGGGTGCTTCTAAGTATGCCTAGGGCCTTCAGTTGATTTTTCAGTTTAGGTGTGATAAAAACCTATATGTTTCTAATATATGGGAGTGCAAATTAAGAACTAATTATTTAGACTTAGGACCGTAAGGACGAGCGTTTCTATAATTTTCTATAGCTTCTAATTGATAAGACAAAACTAAGTTCTCGTTTGTAATTTTATCTTTAACAAAGTCAACTTCTTCATTCTCAATTTGATTTGAGTTAGGTTTTCTAACTAAATTAGGTGGGAATAAGTCTTTCTTGTCCTCCGGTTCTGGCAAAACTATGGTAATTAAAGGTAAAATTCTAGAAAGAAGACGATCGTAATTTAACGTGTGTAAAGTTTCGTTAACTACTTTATCTTTAATAATTTCAACTTCTATATTTTTGTTATTATTTGAACTATCAATTGAAGACGGAAGCAATGTTCCTATTATTAAGTTTTCTAACTCTTGATTCTTAATATCAGAATCGTTTGAAGATACTAGTTTAGAACTACTTGTAGATCCTGATTCTTTAGACATATGAAATAAAAAAGTAAAGATCTCAATTAATTTTCAGAGAATCACTATGAAGAATTTCAAAATTAATCTTATTTAAGCCTATAAAAATCTTTATTTATATCGAAAAGTGGAAGTGCTAGAAATCTTTAGGATTTTAAGCCTATACAAAAGTTTATCATAAGTGCTAATACAATTCTCTTAATAGATAATCCTATACAACTTAATAAACAATTTTCAAATATCATAATTTTGTAATCTTGAAATCTCATATGCTTGTGTTCTCGTGTTCTCCTTTGTAATCTCTTCAACGATCTATAGAAGATCATTAGGAAAGAAGAAACACGTTCCTATTTACTTATATAGACAAACATATGAATCTACGTGCGCATGTACTTAATTAGATAACTAACACATACACCTACTTAACTAACACACATCACATACTATCACATGAATTAACTAATTTTAACTAACACATACATTCACTTAACTAAAACACATGACTTCACTTATACATACGTAAAAGTTTAGTTACTTATTCAAATAAGATATTTTCATAAAAAACAATAAAATAACTATTACTTTAATATGTTATAAATAATAATTATTATAATTAGTCATTGATAATTATTTAATTAGTCATTTAGATATTTATCATAGCTATTTAATAGTTATTTTTAATAATTATTTAACAACTAATTAAACATCTGTTAATCACAAAGTGATAAAGGTTTATAACCACAACTTTACACATGGATTCCACAAAGATAAAGTAACATGTTTAAAGCAAGATAGGATGATTTTAATTATGAAATTATCATCAATGTCCATGCATACACATGACATTTATCTATACATATACACACATACGAGCATGATATATATCATAATACTTCCTTGTATTCAATTATAGACTTAAAATCCTTTTAGATAAGAAAACCTTTTGTTTAATCCAACTCCTCATGTTCTTTATTGCCTACAGGTACTAAGAGAAAGAAGAAAAAATTTAGTCAATTCAAACCAATACATTAAAAATTATGTGAGAGAGATATCATTCAACCGACTCTAAAGCAAAATATTTTTATTTTTGCATATGACAATTCAAGTAAGGAAATCCTTCCGACATCTGCCCCCACCAAACCTGCACATCGCCCTCGATGGGCCAACCTGCAGATCAATAGGAAAGCAGTATCAAAATCTTTTAAAAAATATTTCTTGAACTATTTTCAAACTTATATGAAATATGCTCCTAAAGGTAAGTACATCTTCTGATAGTCAAGAAAAATCTTTAAAAATTATGCAAACTTGAATCATAAACGTTTTGGTTCAATGCATGATATTGAAAACAAGTTTTAGAAAGTCCCATAGAAATCAATCAGACAGTTGTGGTACTTGCTCTTCTATTAACCCGTTCAAAATTAATAAATATTTTATATAAATGGTCTATTCCTGATTCCCTAGCCACTCGCCATAAGATGCATCTAACTAATTCCTCTATAGCATAAATCCGCCTCATATTGCCCGTATAGAATTTCAAAAGTGGTTTCAAGACCACAACTGAATCATGATAACTTTTTTCTTTTCTTTTCTTTTCTTTTTCTTTTTTAATTTTCTTTTTTCTCATCTTGCAGTAGCCATTAATATACTGCTTGATGTTCTCATTTTTCTCTTTTCTTAATTTTTCTTCGCAACTTTTTTATTTAAGGGAAAAGGCTTAACCCCTAATTAGAGCAAAGGTTCTAGAGGAATGCTATATTGGGAACTAGGATCTCATTAGCGACATGGGTTGGAAGTTAAGGTAGCCTACCTATATAAAATAAACTTACTTCTACTAGGAGTCGCAAGTCAAGTGTTCCCTCTCCTATCCTTCTAATTCTCATCTTCTCTTCATACACATCCCTACTTCAGTTTTAAATTCATTGTTTCATAATTTTAAAAATCTTCCTTTCCTATCAAAAGGATGTACATATCTACAGATGAAATGCATCAATAAAAAAAATCATATTAGCTACTAGAAAATAAGTAAAGTTTAGAACTCTTTCACCTGATCAATTTTATTCTTCTTCATCGTCGTCCTCCAAGAAGTCTTCGTCCAATTCAAATTTACTGCTTTCTTTTCTTCTAAAGAGCTTGATTCTTTTCCCTGCAATCAAATTCTTTAGCATAGAACCATCAAATTCACGTGATTTATATGTACCTGTTTCATAAACTGAAACAACAACATAAGGTCCGAACCAACGTTTCATGGTCACAAGGTCAACTACCCACTTGTAATGAATACAAGGTGGATAGGTCGGGTGAAGGGGATCTCTATGCTTGACAGAGGAGTGTAACTGGCACGTACTACAAGTGCTCACAAATTCTTTAACAGTTACATACATCCTCGGCCACCAGTAGCTTTCCCTAATCTTTTCATATGTAGCTACAAAGCCTTTATGACCAGCCCAAAGGCTTTCGTGCATCTCTTGCATAACTTGCACTTGAAAAACCTTCAAACCTAGTACTCTTTGAGGGTTTCGAACCTTTGCTCTAGCATGTCTCCAAAGATATCCATCTTTCAAGAAGAAGTTAAAAGACTTCTTCCTGATGTTCCGGAATCAATTTGAAGACCAGTTTGGGGAAGGCTGAAATGAACTCAGATAGTTTCCTATATCTCGCCACTCTCCTTCATAATCGTTTTCTCTAAATCTTTCATACATATAGGTAGATGTTTCATATATTATTAAATTTATATGATTATTTAATGCTTCATTATTATTATCGAATTTTGCTCTTGAAAGCATATCAACAACGGTATTATGTTTACCAGCTATATGCAAAAGCAGGATTAATGAATTTAATATAGGCTATCCATCGTAACATAGCTATGTCCGGAGACGAACAATTAGCTATTAAACCTATTAACGGAAGACAATCGGTCTCTACTATTACATTAGCTCCTATAAAGTATTCTTTATCTGTTTTTAAAGCTGTAACTAATCCCCATAGTTCTCTCTTAATTTATGGGTAACTCTTTTGAGTATCATGAAGAATCTTCGCTCCAAAGCGAACTGCATACCTTTGTTCCTTTTCATCATCCTGCCCAATGACCCAGCCTATACCAATAGGACTAGTGTCAACGGTTAGGATTACAGGCTTATTTCCTGTATAGTCAATACGTTTCAAAAGAGGAGCATTGATAAGCAATTGCTTTAGACGCCTCATAGTTCTAGAATGTTCATTAGTCCAAAAAAGTTTCTTTCTTTTTCTCAATAAATCATAAAGCGGATTCGCTACATGAGCAAAATGGGGAATCCAGATGACATAGAAAACACATGCACCTAGGAATCTCCTTACATCACTTACATTGCGACATCTCTCAGAAATCTTACTAATGGCATCAACTTTTGCTGGATAGGGTCTACGACCATAATGGCCACATAAATGCCCAACTATTAGCACTTCATTAACACCAAAAGTTGATTTCTCTAGGGAGAAAGTTAGTCCAACCTCTTCAAATCTTTCAAATATCTTTTCACAATCTGAAATATGGCTGGAAACAAACTTTCTGCAACTAGATGAATCTAAACTTTCATCCTTTTCTTTTTCCACACACCCTTTTATTGGAATGTCATCAATAAAAGGCATCGTCACTTTTGGGATAAAGTCATGTAGGACCAGATTCATAGCATTCATCATGTGTGCCACAGAATTCGTTGCTCCTTGTGGTAAAGTACACATGCGTACTAACCCCAAAGGAGTCTTCATTGTGGTCACATCTCGACTCTCAATTGCTAATTGAAACTGATCGTACCCTGAATACAGGTCTCCCATTGAATAGATGGAGTGACCGGCAAATACCTCAACAAACTCATCTACAATGGGTCCCGTTCCTACATTCCTAATAGTGACTTTATTCACAGGCTGTAAATCCTGAATAAAGCGTAGCTTCCCACTCTTTTCCGGTACCGTGAACCACCTATTAGAGTATGGTGCTGAGGATGGTTCCAAGATTCTCATGGCAATCTTCTCCTTTAACAGTCTCATTAGCTCAGGTAAATGAGCCTTTGGGACTGGAATCGGACGAAGATTCCAAGGAATATGTGGTACTGTAAAAATAATCATTGGAGCTACTAACTTTGGGTCTGCACATCCTATCTCATGAGGGAACAAAGAAAAAGCTTTACCATGATGAACAATCATTTTGGTAAACTGCTCTTTTTCAATTTGAGAAAGAAATTCATCTCCAAATTTAATAAACTTCTTGCTCTCATCAGTAAATATGTGACCTATCTTAGATCGATCTCTAAGAATAGGATCATTTGATACTCGACGAAGTATGTCATGACTATCTTTGGGTAAGGGTTGAGCTACAGGCTTTATTTTCTTTTCTACAGTTTTGTATTTAGTTTCTATGCTAATTTCATGTTCTAGGATAAATTCACTAATAATCTCATACTCTTGAATAGAGTTAAGAATTATCAGATTTGATTCTAAATTTTCATAAGAAACACTTTCTAGCTCTTCTAATAAAGTAGAACTTTTTGATAATTCAATTATACTCTCAATTTTCTGTCACTTGAAATTAATCCGGTTTGTCTGAAATATTTTTCAGTTTGTTTTTTAAATATTTTTGTAAGGTTTTCTTTAGTAATATAATGCAAACTAGTTATATGAGTACAAATTAGATAATTTTCAAATTTATGTTCATTGATAGGCGAGACATCAAAACAACGTCCACTATTGTCTCGCTCAATAGTGGAGTCTAGCAGAAATTTTGATCATAGTACGCTCCATATTCTCTTACAGCCAATGGATCATCAAAAACATGACTGATCGAGTCAATGGGATTTCTTCTTAAGCTCTTTCTATTTCTAGTGTGGTTTGGGTAAACCGTCATAACTTGCAAAGAATCCATCCCTGATTTAGATCGAATTCTTGCATACGCTGATCCGTCATTCATTGCTTTTGTTTCCATTCTCATTTCAGCTATAAATGGCTGTCCAAGAATCACTTCATATGAGCAATTATCTTGAACGAAGAAGTGAAACTCTTCTCGAACACCACCTATCATAATAGGCACGTTCGCACATGCACCCAACAAAATGCCAGAGCCATTGTCAGCTGTTCTCATCCGCCAACCGTGCTCTTTATCAATTGGCCATCTAAATTTGTCAAAAAACTTTTTTGAAATCACGTTTATCTCTCCCGGAGTCAATGAGAGCCAAAGCTAAACAAGAATCTTTCTCATCTCCAATTCTAATCTTCACTTCCGGTGTGCCTTGTGCCCAGAAGGTAGAATTGTATTTACTTTCACTCTTTATCATTTCTTCATCAGGTTGTATGGGTCCTAGAAAATTTCTATTTACACTACCCGTTGTAAATTCTTCATCATCCTCATAGTCACTTTCACTCAATGTAACTGCATCATTCATAGCTAGGGTTTCTTCTGCCACATCTTGCATGTCTTCAACTTGTGGCAAAGGAAAGCGTCTTCTTCTAATAAGTCGAATAAAACTGTCCTTGAACTCTGGTTTTGCTATGGAAAACACTTGCTCAAGTGACATCGTTACTTGACTTTTCAGAAGAATGTCATTTAAAATCTCCCTAGCATCGTTTTTCTTTTCAAGCTCAGAAATCATAATAGCACGTGGAGCTCTTCTATCCTTTTTCTTCCCTTTCTCTTCATTTTGCTTTTGATCCTCTTTATTTTCAGGTTTAGAGGTTTCTTTTTCCACTTTCTTCTGTTCTTCTTGGGGTTGAACATTTTCATCGGTCGGCTTTTTGCCTTCCTTTATCATTTTCCTCTTCTCTTCTTGAGATAAATTTGATTCATCAAACTGAACTTTTTTATCAATTTTCTTTTTATCTTCTCTCGTTTGTCTCCTAGTTATCCTCCTATCACCTTCTTATACATCATCCTGTTGATCTTCTCGTCTCCGTTTTTCCTCAACATTAGCAATGTGAGAAAAGACAGAAGATTGATCTACAGGAGATTTCCATGCGGTTTTGTACATTATCTCGTCTCTAGCTCGTACCAGTGCCTCTATTGAATATGGATTTTGGCTTGGCATTGAAGAAGGCCTATCCTTGGCCGGCTCTAGTCTTGCAGCCGAAGTACTGGCAGTTGCATCTGAGACTGTTAAATTTTCGTAAAGGTTTTTCATTCCGCCTTTGCCCCAATTGACGGACAAAGGAAGACGTGACCTAAAGTCACATAATCGTCTATCTATTTCCACAACTAATTGATTCGCCTTAGCACTTTTTAATTCTTCACAAGCAATTGATGCGTGCTCCTGACTATCGTACCAAACACAACGCTTCACACCAGTCCATCTTCTCTCATTATTTCTTTGAAAGGGTGGTTGTACAGCAAACTGAGGAGCTTGTTGAGAAGCAAACTGAGGAGCTTGCTGTGGTACTGGCTGAAAGATTGTTTGAGGTGGAACATACTGAGGCATAACTTGTTGATTAGGCAGAGCTTGTCCTGCACCACTACTGCTAGCCCTTGGATCATTAAAGCTCATGGAGTAAACTTGTTTATTTAAGTTAGCAACCTCTTTTGAAAGAGATGCTTGCATGTTCATGACATTCTCCATCTGTTTACATAGAATATCCAGTTGAAATTCTATGGGAGCTTTAGTGATAGCTGAATTATTAGCCGTAGCCGTAGTAGCAGGCATTGGCATGTCAACTTGCCTTATAGGAGGAGTTTCCCTTGGCTGAGAAGCATTAGGTCTAGAATATAGAATCGTTTGCCTTTGCTTCATTTGAGCAATAACCTCTATCTCTTTTTTGACTTTCTCCCAGTCATCAGTTAGCCCATACCTTTTTCCTGGCTCTTCTATTCGTCTTTCAATTTCAGCCCTATCTTCTGGATTAAGTATCTTAAGAAAATATATAATTACATATGGATTTATAGCATTTCTATCATCTTCGAGAAGTTGAGCCAGACGCCTCATAAACTCACCGTGAAGATGAGTTAAAGAATCATTGCTCTTAACAGTGTTTAACCAACACAAAAATCCTTCACGACTGTGCTGGCTAAAATCTTCGAGGTAGACCATTTTATGAAGTTCCTTTCTAAATTCCTCCCAAGTTTTTTCAGGTGTTCTTGAATAGATTCGAGAATTGAACTAGAAACAAAACGCCCAAAGTATTTAACTAGCACATCTTCAGGTAATCCCTGGATTTGCACTTGCTCCTCAAATGCATCCAGGTATTCTGTAATGTTTAATCCGATAAATTTTTCTTTTTCTTTTAGAATAGCTTGGACTGTACGTGTCCCTTGCTTTTCTATCATCATCTTCCTAAACATCTCCTCCATTTTGCGTTCTTGATAACGTTTTGAATAGAGAAGAAGTTCCCTAATAGCCGGATCTAATTGCTCTCTAAATTGCCTAAATCTATCACTAGTCGATAAAGCCAGGGATAGCTTTACCCTAGTCCTAGGCTTTTACTAATTCTAATCTTCTTTTCTAAAATCTTTTTGATTTCTAAACCCTAAATTATGACTTATCTCTTATATTTACTCTTTTTCAATTTTAAAGGGTTTTTAATAAGGTAATTTTTATAAAATAGTTTTTCTTGATTTAAGTCTTTTAGTTTACTATTAATTTCTATAAAATTAATTTCTTTGAAAAAAATAAAAAGCATTAACTATAAGTTAAAAAGAAACCTAAATTTAAACTATTTTTATGCTATAAGCTTTTTTTTTATGCAATAAAACAAACAATCTTTCTTTTTCAAAACTTAAAATCTTTTCTTTTTAATGATGCAAAAATAATGGCTTTTCCTAAAATGCAGATATTTAAATGCTTTAAGCAAAAATTATATTTCCTAGATACAAAAGAAAGATTCAAATATTCTTTAAATGCTAATATGAAAGTGCTTAGATCCTAGTGTAGATGAAAACAACTTTTCTTTTTAAGTGATGTGTGTAAACTAAAAATAAAGAACTTAAAATAAACACCTTACTTGATGATATTTTTGCTTAAGAGGTTCGAAAGTGAACGTTAAAACAATCTTAAATACAAAACTAAAATGACTATGACTATGTCTTGATTCTCTTGAACGTTGAGGGGGGGGGGGTTTGAATGACGAAGCTCCACCACTTGGAAATCCTTCTTCTTATGGAGGTGCTCACCAAGGGAAAAAAGGAAATAGCAAACTCTTCACGTTTTATCACAGCTTCAATCTTCAATTTTCCTCTAGAACAAGAAGAAGATAAATTAGAAATTTAAATTAAAACTGAAAATGCAACATAAGTTCTAGGCACACTATCGTCACGTTTCACATTGGGTTCACCAAAGCTGTCGAAGAGGGGTGTGAAGGGAGGCTGACGTTCATCTAAAAGAATCACGCTAACCTAACCATGTGACTGCACGCAGGGTGCTTCTAAGTATGCCTAGGGCCTTCGGTTGATTTTTCAGTTTAGGTGTGATAAAAACCTATATGTTTCTAATATATGGGAGTGCAAATTAAGAACTAATTATTTAGACTAAGGACCGTAAGGACGAGCGTTTCTATAATTTTCTATAGCTTCTAATTGATAAGACGAAACTAAGTTCTCGTTTGTAATTTTATCTTTAACAAAGTCAACTTCTTCGTTCTCAATTTGATTTGAGTTAGGTTTTCTAACTAAATTAGGTGGGAATAAGTCTTTCTTGTCCTCCGGTTCTGGCAAAACTATGGTAATTAAAGGTAAAATTCTAGAAAGAAGACGATCGTAATCTAACGTGTGTAAAGTTTCGTTAACTACTTTATCTTTAATAATTTCAACTTCTATATTTTCATTATTATTTGAACTATCAATTGAAGACGGAAGCAATGTTCCTATTATTAAGTTTTTTGATTCTTGATTCTTAATATCAGAATCGTTTGAAGATACTAGTTTAGAACTACTTGTAGATCCTGATTCTTTAGACATATGAAATAAAAAAGTAAAGATCTCAATTAATTTTCAGAGAAACACTATGAAGAATTTCAAAATCAATCTTATTTAAGCTTATACAAATCTTTAATTATATCGAAAAGTGGAAGTGCTAGAAATCTTTAGGATTTTAAGCCTATACAAAAGTTTATCATAAGTGCTAATACAATTCTCTTAATAGATAATCTTATACAACTTAATAAACAGTTTTCAAATATCGTAATTTTGTAATCTTGAAATCTCATATGCTTGTGTTCTCGTGTTCTCCTTTGTAATCTCTTCAACGATCTGTAGAAGATCATTAGGAAAAAAGAAACACGTTCCTATTTACTTATATAGACAAACATATGAATCTACGTGCGCATGTACTTAATTAGATAACTTACACATACACCTACTTAACTAACACACATCACACACTATCACATGAATTAACTAATTTTAACTAACACATACATTCACTTAACTAAAACACATGACTTCACTTATACACACGTAAAAGTTTAGTTACTTATTCAAATAAGATATTTTCATAAAAAACAATAAAATAACTATTACTTTAATATGTTATAATTAATAATTATTATAATTAGTCATTGATAATTATTTAATTAGTCATTTAGATATTTATCATAGCTATTTAATAGTTATTTTTAATAATTATTTAAGAACTAATTAAACATCTGTTAATCACAAAGTGACAAAGGTTTATAACCACAACTTTACACATGGATTCCACAAAGATAAAGTAACATGTTTGAAGGATGATTTTAATTATGAAATTATCATCAATGTCCATGCATACACATGACATTTACCTATACATATACACACATATGAGCATGATATATATCATAATACTTCCTTGTATTCAATTATAGACTTAAAATCCTTTTAGATAAGAAAACCTTTTGTTTAATCCAACTCCTCATGTTCTTTATTGCCTACAGGTACGAAGAGAAGAAGAAAAAATTCGTCAATTCAAACCAATACATTAAAAATTATGTGAGAGAGATATCATTCAACCGACTCTAAAGCAAAATATTTTTATTTTTGCATATGACAATTCAAGTAAGGAAATCCTTCCGACACCGTGTACCTCTTTTACACATAATTCTTTTTTAATATACTTTCATCTACCTCTTTGAGATCTAGCCAAGACCACAATAAAACCTAATCCTTGAAATCTTAACCAAAGGTAAAATTTCTTCTTGTATAGTCTTCAATGGCACTACTCCAAACAATTTTAATATCTAATCCAGTTGGAACTCAACTTGGATATATTTTGATTCACTCATAATGCTAAGACTCAATGACTCATATCTAGTTAGAAATCAACCGTGTATCTCATATTTCAAAAGTGAATCAAATCTTTGGTTCCCTTATTAGTGTATATTTGAGTAATTAAGTAATTTGATGTAATTTGATGTTTAATGTAATTTAATGTACTTTAATGAACTTTTGATTTCATATCTTCTTGATGTGACATTTGATGTGACATCTTCACTTGATCTCGGATTTCTACTTATTTAAAAAGGTCATTCATCTTCAGTCTTCTGTGAACTGAGTGAAGATGAGCTCAATCTTTTCTGTGGATGCTTGGGCATCAGCTTCCTCTGCTCATATTGATACAATTTTGGATTCATTGTTCTCAGTTGACCCTTTCCACAGAAGTGATGATCCCTATGGTTTAGAACGTGCTGATGATTGTATGTTTTCTGGTGAGTCATTTAAGTTATCCAATTCACAGTGCAATGCTGCTCAACCAAATGCACCTCTTGATCTCCCATCTAATCCAACCATTGATCTCCCTTTTGACTCAAGTGCATGTGAAGCAACGGAAAAGCAAAGCAAGCTCAATCTATGATTTAAAAGAAGGCCTCGTGAAGTAAGTCAAAAAAGATTTAAATTTCTTACTTCAGATAGACAGATTGCATTGGATATTGTGAAGCATTGTTGTGGTTTGAAATGTTTGTACAATTTAGGAATGAAGAAACTAAAGCACCTAAGAGAAAAATTCCTCCATTTAGATAGTGAAAGGCAGGATATATACCTTGTTTCTCGCATGCAAATGATTGAGGATAACATGTCAGTAACACGTGTTGCTTTTGAATATTTCTTTAGTCAAGGGATGCGATGTTGTAGGGCTGCATTTAAAATTGCAATGGGTGTGGGAAATTTTAGAATACATAGGGTTCAACAGGGGCTTTTGAATGGGGATCTCATTTTGGATACATTCCATGTTGGGACCAAGGGATCTGTTGGACGTCATGCAATGAATTGGATGATGAACTATTTTAGCTTGCATTATGAGGTTATGCCTACAACTGGAAGGTTGCACTTGTCAGATAACTTTACTCGTCGAGAGGTATTTCAAATATATAGAGAAGACATTGAAAATAGAAATGAGAAGTATGTGTTGTATCGTCACTTTACTCAATTATGGAAGGAAGAGTTTAACAATGTGTCTATTCCTCGTAAAGTTAGAATGGGTGAATGTTCAGTTTGCGCCACTTTGAAAAACATGGCAAAGGGGGCTACAACACCACAGGAAAAGAATAATTTTAAAAACCTTCTTAACAACCATCGTGAGACTCAAGCTTTAGAGAGAAAGAAAGCAATTCATCATCGAAGTAAAGCACTCAAAAATCCGGAGCCTTATATGTGTTTGTTGATCGATGGTATGGATTAAAAAAAAACTTGTTTGCCACATTCTTATCGCATCCCTAACGACATTGGAGATGAAGTCCTTGTGCAAATGCATTTGGTTGGTGCTTTGGTATACAATGGAACTGTAATGTCCAAGATTTTCTTCACATATCCGAATGTGCATAATGATCCAAACCTTACAGTTACTATCATTCACCGTGTTTTGCAATCATGGAAGGGTCTTTTGCCACCAACTCTATATTTGCAACTTGATAATACTGCAAGAGAGAATAAAAATTCTACAGTCTTTGGATATTTAAGCATGCTTGTTGAAAAACAGGTATTTCAGAAGGTTATGGTAAATTTCCTTCTGGTTGGCCACACTCATGATCACATTGATCAAATGTTCAGTACTTTCTCTAAGAAGTTGGCACGTAACAATGCTTTTACTCTTCCGATTTTATCTGAGCTGATTTCAGAAGCATATACTCCAAAACCAGAAGTTCAACACCTCACACAGATTAATAACTTTAAGCACTTTTGCTCAATGGGCCTTGATAACAGTGCTAAGGTTTTGGCTCCATTGGACAATATTAGTTTCAACCATGTATTCTTGACGAGGAGGGTTGATGAAATCACCCTTTTATTTGCAAAGCAGTATTCATCTTCTCCTGGGTGGGAGCCTAAAGAGGGATGCAGATTCTTATTGCAGGTGCCTAATTTGTCTACAGTGTATGGTGCAGAACAATCACCATATGAAGATAAAAACAATACAAAAAGATGTGGAAATGTGGTTGATCAAAGTAAAAGCTGGATGCATGCACTCATTGAAAAGAAGAGACATATTGAGCGTGCAAAAAAATATGCTGGAGATCAAGATGTATCTTGGTGGGAGGACTTTTTCAATCATCAAGAAGAGATTATACAGTATACAATTGCAGGTCATTGGCCAGTTGATGTTCCATTCACATGGGATTTTTGTACACAAAGATCCGTGAATGTGGCCCAAGCATGTAATGCAGATGCACTTCAAAGTTTTATACATCCACCAGAAAGAAATATTTATGTAGGCCCAAGGATGACAAAACAGGCAGAAGCACGATGGCAAGGAAATTTAATAGAGATAAATGTTGGAACACTTATTGCAGTACTTGCTGATGGTGATGAGGCTACCAGACCATTTTGGATTGCAAAGGTTTTAGAGATAACTAAAGATATTGATCAGAGAAGAATAGAGGCTTTGATGGTGCATTGGTATTACACTAAAAGTAGTAATGCATTCACAGGTAAATATAACTTAGAAATGGTGTGTGATACTAAACGAACAGGTTCAAAAAAGAAAAAGAATATTCGAAGCACATCCACTCTTAAAATGGATGATGTAGATATTCTTGTTTATGATTTTTCCTTGACAAAAACAGGTCACTTGAGGAAAGCAACCATCAATATGATAAAACAAAAGATTCCAGATGTATGTGGTACAGGAAATCATAGGCAAACAAGAAGATTTGTGCATGATCCTGCAGAATTTGGTATGTACGTGGATGAAGATAGAGCTCTTGTGGATATAGAAGAAGAAGAAGAGAGCTCTCAACAGTATGAGACTGAATCAAGTGCATCAGATGATGAGGGTGTAGACATAGATCGACATAGTTCTGAGTTGCATTGAAGCTCTCTAACATTTTTAGTGCTTATGTGAATGCCTCGAAGTAATTTGGTTAATGAAACCATGTTTTGTAGCAATTTTGAATAACAATCAGATATCCACCCATTAAAAATATGTCTAAAATGTTATTTTTGTATAAGAATTATTCAGTTTTACATTCTTTATATAGATTTTAGACATTGTCAATGTCCTATCATATAATTTTTGAACATGTCAATGTCTTATCATATAGATTTTGGACATGTCAATGCCTTATATAATGAAATTTTGACTACATTTTAAGCTCTTTTTTTATGAGAAAATGACAAAAAATGTCAAAAAATCACATGTTTTCACTTCATTTTTGTAATATATGTATACTAGTATAAAGGAATCTCAAACATAAGCTTCCATTTGCTTGATTTTTGAAGAGAGTGTTCTCTTTTTATGACATAGTTCTCGTTTGTTACGACTCACTGTTGTGTATCCATTGACGGCAAAGTCCGAAGTGTTCATGTGCTTCAAACAAGTTTTGGTATTGGCTGAAAATCTATCAACATGTAAAATAAGCATCCTCCATTCTCATCAAGGGGGGAATATATGTCTTCTGATTTTAATGCATTTCTGGCTGAACTTGGAATAAAAACACCAGTGTACAATGTCATATATGTGGAGAGTGAGTTCTCCTATGCACAACAAAAATGTGTAATGAACCCTTGTATGTGTAGCACTTGGACATATAGGTGCACCTTAGATAGCTTGCTTCTCTCAATACAAAACTCAAATGGACATGTGCCTTTAGTCAATCAAAGTAAATAAAGAGAGCTTTCTAACAAGCTATAGATAACTTAATTTGGACAAGTTTTGATTAGGAAACGCAACTAACAAAGATGAACTACCTGTCCACACAAGTATACTAAAGAATTGAACTTCACTCTCGGACTGATAACTCTCTGAATATATATTGTTTTGAGAAAAATATTTGGTACAGAGAAAGTAGACACAAATAGCTTTCCAACAAGCTAAAAAACAAGTAATCTGGATGCGTTTTGGTCATGAAATTGAATTGACCAAAATAGACCACTTGCACACATAAGTACACTATAAAACTAGACTTTACTCTCTGACAGATATCTCACAGAATATAAATCTTTTGAATGCAATATTTAAAATAGAAAAAGTACATGCCAAGCAGTTTCTAATAATATAAAAATCAAGAAATTTTGATATGTATTGGTTAGGAAACATAACTAACCAAAATAAACTACCTATCTGTATAGGTATAATAAAAACTGGGACTTCACTCTTTCACTAATATCTCATAGAATATATAAGCTTTGAATGAGATATTTGGTATGCAAAGAGTACACATAATAAGCTTTTTAATGAATGTTTAAACGCAAGAAATGACTATATATACACTGCGATATGAGCTCCACAACAGAGCTATGTACAAATTGACGTGCAGCTGGAAGGAGTCTAAGGGAAGACAAAATGACAAAATGACTAGATCTGACAACTGGGAGCTCTTGCCTCTTTCCCTCCTTGTTTTGAAAGTGCTCCCACTTTGCTTTTATAACCAATGAGCATGCGAAGAAGTTTGTGCCTCCTTCTTAAATCACCACTTTCCCCACTACATGCCACTAACTACAAGGCAAGATATTGTATCTCTTACTCATCATGAATTTTGACTAGACTCTTTTCTTTTTTCTCTTCTTTTCCTTTATCTTTATATTTGGAAAATTTATCCAAGCATCACTCATATGAAAATGAGCTTGTGCATTTATCTTCAACACTCCCCCTCAAGCTCATTTGGGAGTTATCTTCAACCATGTCCTGCAAATTTATCACATCCTTGAAACCTTAGAGTTTAGAAGCATCCAAGAACTTTGTAAACATATCTGCAACCTGCTTTTTGGTTCTGATGAACTTTATCTCCACATCTTTGCTCAATACCTTCTCCCTTACATAATGGTAGTGGACCTCTATGTGCTTGCTCCTTGCATGAAACATAGGATTGCTTGCCAAGTAAATACTTGACATGTTATCACCGTATATAGGGATGGTTCCAACTTGCACTCCAAGATCAGCCAAAAGCTTTTTAATCCACATTGCTTCACATGTGGCAAATGCTAATTCTCTATATTCAGACTCCATAGATGAAAGTGCAACAATAGGTTGTTTCTTTGAGCTCCATGTGATAGGTTTGCTTCCTATCATGAACACATAACCTAAGGTTGATCTCCTATCTTCCTTTGAACCTACACAATCAGCATCGCTAAAGCCTTTGACCTGTAATTCTTCATCAAACTTGTAAAACAAAGCATGATTAACTGTATGCTTTATGTATCTTAACACTCTCTTGGCTGAATTTAAGTGTTCACTTGTTGGGGCTTGCATAAACTGAGAAAGTACACCAACAACATAAGATAAATCAGGTCTTGTAATATTTGCATAAATTAACGATCCTACAATGCTTCTATATGTTGTTACATCTTCCAATGGTTCTCCATCATTTGAACAAATCTTTGTATTTGTGTCCATGGGTTGAGTGAGTGGTTTGCATCCACTCATTCCAAATATGAAAAGAACATCCAACAAGTACTTCCTTTGCATCAAGTAGATGCCACTCTTTCCATAAATGACTTCAATTCCTAAAAATATTTTAGCTCTCCAAGATCTGAAATTTTAAACTCCTTGCCAAGCTTCCTTTTGATATCCTTAGTCCCTGTAACATCATTTCCTATTATGATGAGGTCATCGGCGTATATGCAAATATATACCTCTCTATTTTATTCCTTCTTCATGTACAATGAAGGATCTACACTACTTGGGTTGTATCCACACTTAGTTAGATATTCTACCAATCTCTGATTCCATGCTCTTGGTGCTTGCTTCAAGCCATAAAGTGCCTTTTTCAACCTGCAAACAAAGTGTGGATGGTTTTAATCTTCAAATCCAACCGGTTGACTCATGTATACCTCTTCTTGTAGTTCTCCGTTAAGAAAAACATTTTTGATGTCGAATTGATATAATGGCCATCTCCTTGAAGCACCAACTGTGATTAATGTTTTGATAGTTCCCATCTTTGCAACAGGGCTGAAAACTTCATCATAATCTATGCCTTGTGTTTGTTTAAATCCTTTGGCAACTAATCTAGCTTTATATCTAGCTAGTGAACCATCAACATTCCTCTTTACTTTAAACACCCATTTGTTTGGAACAATCTTTATACCTTTTTTCTTTGGCACTAGCTCCCATGTGTGATTATCTTTGAGAGCTTTGATCTCCTCTTTCATAGCTTGCTTCCATTCCTTTTGTATGCAAGCTTCTTCATATGTCACAAGCTCTTTGTCTTTGGTGACCTGAATCATGTATGCAAAATGTGTCGCCATAAAACTATCATAACTCAACCTTTGAGTTGGATACCTTGTCCTTGAAGATCTTCTTTCATTGCCTTTAGAAAGTTGCTTCTTTAACCTATTTAGCTTTACCATAGGAGTGATTACCTCTTCATATTCTTCTTCACTTGCATCTATCTCACTATTTGGAGTAGCACTTGCTTCTTCGATTCTACTATGAGCTGAATTTGGAGACATCGAATGACTCCCCCTCCATGTTGAACATTCTTCATTTGATGTAGATGCCTCTAGACCTGAAACTTTTGTGCTTGATTGTTGAACTTCTCTTTAATTTGTTCCTGCATAATCTTCTTCAAGAAGCTTTTCCTTTCCTTTATCTTCATACCATGGTCTTAGTTCATCAAAGACCACATCTCGCGAGACTCTTAATTCCTTTGTTCTAGGGTTGTAACACTTGTATCCTTTTTGCTCCGTCGAGTAGCCGATGAAAATGCATTTTTCTGACCTTGGTTCCATCTTTGTTCTAACTTCTTGTGGAATGTGAAAAAAGCAAACACATCCAAATACTTTGATGTGTGTGAGATCAGGTTACTTACCGGAATATACCTCCTCTGGAGTCAAGTGATGTATTCCCGATGTTGTGCACCTATTCATCAAGTAAATGGCGGTTGTGGTAGCTTCAGCCCAATAGTACAATGGTACCTTCATCTCGTTGAGCATGCATCTTGCAATTTCAGCAATTTGCCTATTTTTCCTCTCAGCTACTCCATTTTGTTGTGGTGTATACCTACGAGTGAACTGACTTTTGATTCCATTCTCTTGTAGAAAATCTGAAAATTCTTTGGAGAAGTATTCTCCTCCACCATCCGACCTTAAGGTTTTGATAGACCTTCCTGTTTCTTTTTCAACTTCAACTTTGAATCTTTTGAATATAGAAAACACCTCTGATTTTTGCTTCATAGAAAACAACCATACCTTTCTTGAGTGATCATCAATGAAGGTGACAAAAAATCTATTACCAGCCATTGATACCTCTTGGGTTGGTCCCCATACATCCGTATCTATCAAGTCCAAGACATTTGGGGCCACATAATTGCTCCTCTTGAATGGCTACCTTGTTTGCTTTCCTAGGTGACAAGCTTCATATAACTCATGTAGTCCAATGCTATTAAATTTTGGAAGACCTCTTACCACTTCATGTTTGCTCATGTCCTTCAACTTTGGAATGTTGATGTGTCCTATTCTTTTGTGCCATAAGTCCAGCTCTGAAATCTTCTTGTTCCCACATTGAATGTACATGACCTTTCCATGTGGATGTTGGATGTCCAAAGTGAACATCCTTCCTTCTCTTCTACATTGAGCAATGAACTTGAAGCCTTCCTTTGGATTCTTTATGAAGCACCCATTCTCATTGAATATGACATGACAACCCTTCTCTACCATTTTTCCTACTGAAATCAAGTTCTTTGAAATTGTAGGAACATGAAGAACATTAGATAGTACCTTTGCTCTACTTGTATCTCCAAGCCTTATATGTCCAATATGTTCAATCATGTGTTGAGTATCATCACCTGTCTCAACACATCCTTTTCCACTTGGTACTTGTAGATTAGTGAACAAAATTCCTTGGCATGACATATGATTACTACATCCTGAATCAATGTACCATTTTTTGTCATCTTCACAAGAGCTTCTATACTCATGTCTCATTGCAAGTAGTGTGTCCTTGCTTCCTTCACTTGAGGTGCTTGCATAGTTGCTTTGGTTCCTTTGATTGCCTCTATTTGGTCTTCCATTCTTCAGCCAACAATCACTAGCATAGTGTCCTACTTTACCACAACGATAGCATGTTATACTTTTATGAGAATTGTAGGAGCCTCGGCCTCTTCCTCTACTTCTACTTCGACCTCTTCCTTCTGTGTTGGCATTTGATGCATCCTTATTGTCTTCCGAATTGTTTTGATTGTAGTTGGAGTGGTTGTGACCTCTTCCTTTTCCTCTTGAGCCTCCTCTTGAGTTTCTTCCTTTACCTCGACCTTCATATAACATTTGGTTGTGGCTGTCCTTTCCTTTGGGGCCACCAAAGCTAAGCTCTTCTGTGACAAGATGAGGGATTAGTTGTTCAAAACCTGGATATGCATCTTTCAAGTTAATGGACGTTATAAACGGCTTCCATCTTTCATCTTCTCTCAATCCATTCAGAGTATAACACAGAAGATCTTCGTCTTCAACCGTTGTGCCAATAGAAGCTAAAGTAGGTCCTTAATCTTCAAAGTATATTCAGCTATGGATTGACTCGAACTTTTCTTGATTGTGTTGAACTCATTCTTGAGTTGAAGTTTCTTAGCTTTGGTATTTGTTGAATACATCCTTGCAAGAGCTTCCCAAGCATCCTTAGCTTTCTCTAGATGTTGAATATGCCCTACCATGGAATTAGTAATGACTTGCGAAATGAGGAACATGACTCTCCTATTCCTCTCTTCCCATTCTTTTGCTTGCCTCCTTTGGACTTCTGTGGCCATAACTTGATTGATTAGAGGTTGAGCATCATTGCCGCTCACAATACCCCATAAGCCTTTGCCCATTAGGTAGTTGGTTATTCTAAACTTCCACACGGGATAGTTATCCTTATCCAACTTCTCTACTTGTTGACCCAAGTCAGCCATTGAAGAGTATCAAAGACTTTGAGAGTTACCTCATATTATTATATTGTCCTTTGCTCTTGCGTTTGTGAAGCTCCTCCTTGTTTTATAGCTCCTCTTTTGCTTTCCTTTATCTTCAACTCTGTTGATGAAGCTTCAGCACCAAGTTTGCTCTGATACCAACTATGGAGAATGAGTTCTCCTATGCACAATGGAAATGTGTAGTGAACCCTTGTATGTCCAACACTTGGACATACACCTGCACCTTAGATAGCTTGCTGATCTCAATACAAAACTCAAATGGACTTTTCTCTTTAGTCAATCAATGTAGACAAAGAGAGCTTTCTAACAAGCTATAAATAGCTTAATTTGGACAAGTTTTGATTAGGAAATACAACTGACAAAGATGAACTACCTATCCACACAAGTATGCTGAAGAATGGAACTTCACTCTCAGACCAATAACTCTCTGAATATATATCCTTTGAGAAAGATATTTGGTACAGAGAACGTAGACACAAATAGCTTTCCAACAAGCTAAAAAACAAGTAATTGGAATGAGTTTTGGTCAGGAAACTCAATTGACCAAAATAGACCACTTGCACACATAAGTACACTATGAAACTGGACTTCACTCTCTGACAGATATCTCACAGAATATAAATCTTTTGAATGAGATAGTTGGGATAGAGAAAGTAAATGCCACGATCTTTTCAAGAGGACAAAAATCAAGCAATTTGGATATATTTTGGTTGGGAAACTTAACCGACTATTTATCTACACAGGTATACTAAAAAAATGGACTTCACTCTTTCACTAATATCTCACAGAATATATAAGCTTTGAATGAGATATTTGATATTTCAACGAGTGCACGAGATAAGTTTCCAATGAATGTTTAAACGCAATAAATGGTCACATATACACTGAGATATGAGCTCCACAATAGAGTTGTGTACAAACGGACGTGCGGCTGGAAGGAGTCTAAGGGAAGACAAAATGAAAAAATGACTAGATCCAACTACTGGGAGCTCTTGCCTCCTTCTCTCCTTGTTTTGAACGTGCTCCCACTTCACTTTTATAACCAATGAGCATGTGAAGAAGTTTGTGCCTCCTTCTTAACTCAGCACTTTCCCCATTACATGCCACTAACTATAAGGCGAGATATTGTATCTCTTACTCATCATGAATTTTGACTAGACTTTTTTCTTTTATGTTTTTTCTTTTTTCTCTTCTTTTCATTTATCTTTATATTTGGTTAATTTATCGAAGTATAGCTCATATGAAAATGAGCTTGTACATTTATCTTCAACAATATATACCTCAACAGAATGGAGTTGCTAAACAGAAGCACAGGTCACTCATGGAGATAGTGAGGTATATGGTCAAGAGTCAGACTTTACCACATAGTTTCTGACTTTAGGCTGTCATGTGTGTAGCATATGTACTTAACAAGTGTCCCACTAAAGCACTACAATCTATCACTCCATATGAGTTTTGGCTTGATTGCAAGCCATTTGTTGCTCATTTGCATGTTTTTGGTTGTCTGGCATATGCATTAATGCCTGAACAACATCGTAGAAAATTGGATGATAAAGAAGTAAAATGTATTTTTGTTGGGTACAATTCTGAAAGTAAAGGCTATCGTTTGTATCATCCACAGACTAAACGCATTCTGGTTAGCCATGATGTTGTTTTTGTGGAAGATGCTATTCAACCATTGCTTTCATGTACTAAGGAGACATTTGTTAGCTCCAAAGACATGTATGATACTTTGCTACCTCTTTTTACAGGTGGACAGTCTAGTGGTGGTCCTAATGAGGCAACTTCTCAGCCTTTGCAAGTTTCATGTGATGATGCAAATCATTCCATTTTTGATGCAAATTTACATGATGCACTTGTTGATGAGAGAGCTGATATTGAGGAGGCAAAAACTATGCCAAAATGGCTGGTGTAGACTTTGCGTTATACCAAATTAGATGCACCTCTATCATATCGTACTCGTTCAGGCTCTCATAGTGCCTCTTTTGCATCAGCTTGCTATGCTATGGCTGCATCTAGTCTTTGTGATGAGAATGAGCCTGTTTCGTTTGATGAAGCACAAAATTCAGAAAATCGGATGGCTGCTATGCAATCTGAATATGATGCTATAATGAAAAAGGTACTTGGTTTTTATGTGACTTACCTCCTCGCAAGAAGGCCATTGGGACTAAGTGGGTATACAAGCTAAAGTGTAAGTGTGATGGTACAGTTGATGGGTATAAGGCTAGGCTTGTTGAAAAGGGTTATGCGCCATTGATTTTGATGAGACCTTTGCACCTACTTGTAGAATGACTACTGTTCGTAGCATCTGTGCACTTGCAGCTCATCATGGTTGGAATGTACATCAATTGGATATCAAAGTAGCATTTTTGAATGGTGACTTGCATGAAGAAGTGTATGTTTTTCAGCCCCGTGGCTTTGTGCAGAAAGGGCATGAGAACCAGGTGTGCAGGTTAAAGAAGGCATTATATGGCTTAAAGCAAGCACCACATGCTTGGTATGAAAAGATACATGCCTATCTGGTTGCACATGGTTTTGAGAACAGTCCAATTGAAAGCACCTTACATGTTAAGCGTGCTAATGATGTACTTATGATCATTGTGGTTTATGTTGATGACATGCTGCTCATTGGTCCTCATGAGAGGCATATTTCTGATTTTAAGGCTGATTTACATGCCTCATTTGAGATGCTAGATTTGGGGCATTTGCATCACTATTTGGGCATTCAATTTATGGATGTTGATGGTGGAATGGATTTGTGTCAAACAAATTATTGCAACGTTTCGGCCTTGAAGACTATAAGCCTATTACCACTCCTATGGAGACAAGTTTACGATTGAGCCTTTAGGATGTTGGAGACCCATTTGATGCTATTCTCTATCAGTAGGTTGTTGGATGCTTGATTTACTTATGCATTACTCGACCAGATATTCAGTTTGCTGTCTCATAGATGAGCAGGTTTCTGCATTGCCCAGGTGTCAAGCATTGGCAAGCGGTTAAGCACATCTTTTGCTACTTGAGTGGTACTCGGCTACTTGGGTTGTTTTATCCCAAGTGGGGATCACTACCGCCAGATTTCCATGCTTTTTTTTGACTCAGACTCGGCTAATTACTATGACACTCATGTGTCCACTAGTGGCTTTTGCTTCATGCTTGGTAGCTCATGTATATCTTGGTTGAGCAAGAAGCAGCATACTGTGGCCACTTCCAGTTGTGAGGCTGAGTATGGGGCAACTTTCACAGCTACTGTTGAGTATGTGTGGCTCAGACGCCTTATGGCTGATTTGGGTGTTGGTCAGTCTTCTGCCACCACCATCTTCACTGACAGTCAGAGCGCATTGGCAGTTGTGAGGAACCCTGTGTTCCATGCTCGCACTAAGCACATTGAGGTGCATTATCATTATGTCAGGGAGAGGTTCTCTCCTGGGGAGATCAGCTTGGCATATGTGCCCACGCAGGAGAACATTGCAGACCTTTTCATGAAGGCTCTGCCTAGGGAGAAGTTTGAAGCTTTCCGCAAAGCTTTGGGCTTACTTCCTTTTGTGGATTGATTCCACATAGCTTGGCACTTCCTTATACATGAGTGCCAACTCCTTGTTCACTGCATCACTCCCAGGGGGGATTTGTTGATATATTTAGGTAGTGATGTGTGTGAACACACTAGGACCACTGGGGAACTTTTTTCCCTCTTTAGGAGGTTTTTTTCCCCCGGCTTGTATATATGGCTATTGTCCTAATGGGCTACTTATCTTTGAACATTATCTAGTAATACATTCAGTATTGTGTGTTGTGCTCCAAGCTTCTTCTTCTTCCTTGGGTTGTTCATGTGCTTCCGGAGACGTCTAACTCCAACAGTAAAATAGGCACCCTCTGTTCTGATCGAGGGGGGAATATATGTCTTCTGACTTTAATGCATTTTTGGCTGAACGTGGGATAAAAACTCAATGTATAGTGCCGTATACACCTCAACAAAATGGGGTTGCTGAATGAAAGAATAGGTCATTCATGGAGATGTCGAGGTGTATGCTCAAGAGTCAAGCTTTACCACATAGTTTTTGGCTTGAGGCTGTCAGGTGTGCAACATATATACTTAATAAGTGTCCCACTAAAGCGCTGTAGTCTATCACTCCATATGAGGCTTGGCATGGTCGCAAGCCATCTGTTGCTCATCTGCATGGTTTTGGTTGTTTGGCATATACATTAGTGCCTGAACAACATTGCAGAAAATTGGATGATAAAGTAGTAAAATGTATTTTTGTTGGCTCTAGTTCTGAAAGAGAAGGCTATCATCTGTATCATCCATAGACTAAACGCATTCTACTTTGCCGTGATGTTTTTGTGGAAGATGCTATTCAACCCTTACTTTCATGTAGTAAGGAGACATTTGTTAGCTCAAAAGACGTGCATGATACTTTGTTTCCTCTTTTTATAGGTGGATAGTCTAGTGCTCTTCCTAGTGAGGAAAATTCTCAACCTTTGCAGGTTTCATGTGATGATGTAAATCATTCCATTTGTGATGCAGATTTACATGATGCACTTGTTGATGAGAGAGCTGATATTGAGCACACAAAAACTATGCCAAAATGTTGGTGAAGACTTTGCTTGACAACAAATTAGATGAACCTCTATCATATTGTACTCATTTAGGCTCTCATAGTGCCTCTTTTGCATCAGATTGCTATGCAATGGTTGCCTCTAGTCTCTGTGATGAGACTGAACCTGTTTCATGTAATGAAGCATAAAATTCAGATCATTGGATGGCTGCAACACAATCTAAATATGATGTTATCATTAAAAATGGTACATGGTCTCTATGTGACTTACCGCTTGGCAAGAAGGCCATTGGCACTTAGTGGGTATAGAAGCTGAAGCATAAACCTGATGGAACAGTTCTCCTACTTGCCGAATGACTACTGTTCATAGCATATGTGCACTTGTAGCTGATCATGGTTGGGATGTACATCAGTTGGACATTAAAACAACATTTCTGAATGGTGACTTGCATGAAGAAGTGTATGTTTTTCAGCCCCGTGTCTTTGTGCAGAAAGGGCATGAAAACCAAGTGTGCGGGTTAAAGAAGGCATTATATGGTTTAAATCAAGCACCACGTGCTTGATATGAAAAGATACATGCCTATCTAATTGCACATGATTTTGACAACAATCCAACTGAAAGCACCTTATATGTTAAGCGTGCTAATGATGTACTTTTGATCATTGTGGTATATGTTGATGACATATTGCTCACAATTCCTCATGACACGCATATTACTGATTTGCATGCCTCATTTGAGATGTCAGATTTAGGGCATTCGCATCACTATTTGGGCATTCAACTTATTCAAGTTGATGGTGGAATGACTATGTGTCAAATGAAATATATTCACACATTATTGCAACATTTTGGCCTTGAACACTATAAGCCTATTGGCACTCCTATGGAGACATGCTTACAATTGAGTCTTCATGATGCTGGAGATGCATTTGATGTTGTTCTCTATCAATAGGCTATTGGATGCTTAATTTAATTATGCATTACTTGACCAGATATTTAGTTTGTTGTCTCACAGATGAGTAGGTTGGTGCATTGCCCTAGTGTCAAGCATTGGCAAGCGGTTAAGCGCATCTTTTGCTACTTGAGTGGTACCCGACTACTTGGATTGTTTTATCCCAAGGGGGAATCACTACCGCCAGATTTGCATGCTTTTTATGATAGTGATTGGGTTGGTTTCTATGACACTCGTGTGTCCACTAGTGGTTTTTGCTTCATGCTTAGTAGCTCATGCATATCTTGGATGAGCAAGAAGCAGCCTACTGTGGCCGCTTCTAGTTGTGAGGCTGAGTATAGGGTAGCTTTCACAGCGAATGTTGAGTGTGTGTGGCTCAGATGCCTTGTGGCTGATTTGGGTGTTGGTCAGTCTTCTGCCACCACCATCTTCACTGACACTCAGAGTGCATTGGCAGTTGCGAGGAACTCTGTGTTCCATGCTCGCATTATCATTATGTCAGGGAGAGTTTCTCTGTTGGGGAGATCAGCCGCGCATATGTGCCCACATAGGAGAACATTGCAGACCTTTTTACGAAGGCTCTTCCTAGGAAAAAGTTTGAAGCTTTCCACAAAGCTTTGGGCTTACTTCCTTTTGTGGATACATAGCTTGGCAGTACCTTATACATGAGTGCCAGCTCCTTGTTCACCGCATCACTCCTAGGGGGGATTTGTTGATATATTCATGTAGTGATGTGTGTGAACACTCCAACCATCAGGGCACTTTTCTCTCTCTTTAGGAGGTTTTATTCCCCCGGCTTGTATATATGCCTATTGCCCTAATGAACTAATTATCTTTGTACATTCTAGTAGTAATACATTCAACATTGTGTGTTGTGCTCCAAGCTTCTTCTTCTTCTTCCTTATGTTGTTCCCATGCTCCCCTAAACGTCTAACTCCAACAAATCGTTGTGATATTAGTAAAGTGGTGTGATGGTGACACACCACACTAAATTCCCCTTTTATATAGCTCCATGAGGATGCTCTCATAATAGAAAACAAGCTCCCGATGACATGCACACTACTCTGTATAGACCTATAAAAAATCCACAAACTACGCAGTACACAAAGACCTCGAACACAAGGTTTCTCAGTTTTACAAATGCAATCAAAGTTATAGTATTTGGCTAGTCAAATCAGTATATGTTTTATTAGAGAACATATAGAAAAGTAGTTGAAAACCATTTTCCCTTTCCAAGGACAATAAGGGTAACAAAGATTCCAGCAATATTGGTTATATCGCGTCATGTTATGGTAGCGTAGAGAAAATAGCCCATAAAAGCTTGTATAACTCTACTCATTCACCTTCATATGAATTGAATTTTAAACTCGCTTCCAATGGATTTGGTATTGGCTTTCTCTCTATCATACCATGCTTTGACAAGGCATCCAACACATACTTTTCTTCTTTGCAAATCGCTTCAACCGCTAAGAAATACTTTCATTAGTAAATGTATGATATATGATATTTAAAATCCTAAAATACTTCCAAATAATTTTTCTTTATTTCCTTGATGTCATGATGAGCATTCCATATAATGATAAGTTTATCAACATATATGCAAATGTATAACTATTCGCCTTATCCTCCCTTTTTGAATAGTGAGTCATCTTGCGTTTTTTAAATCACACTTCTGTAATTACTTACCAATCTCTAATTCTCCAATCACGGAATTGTCTGCATCAATACTACCTCTTCCAAGTCCCCATTGAGGAATGCGTTTTGATGTAGGAGCATTTGATATAGCTAAAGAAATTATGGTTTTGATGGTAGTAATCTTTCCACTACACTAAACGTTTCCTCTTAGTTTATCCCATGGCTTTAAGACAACAACTTTGCTACCAATCCCATCTGCGCCTTGTTATGGAGCCCTCTCCATAGATCTTGAATTTGTAGACCCATTTACACCCTATTACCTTCAATCCTTTCTTCTTTGGTATTAATATTATCTGAATATGTTTGTCGTGCAAGGCACCGACTTCCTCCTACATAGCTTCAATTCACTCCTTAAAATTGCAAGCATTTCCATAATTTCCTGTTCCTTATCTTAAGCTACCTCATTCATGTAAGCGACATGCTTTGTCATCAATAAACTTTGTTGTACTTGAATTTTTTATACTTAAATTTGTCATCAATAAGCGTTATAGAGGAACTTTGTTGTACTTGACTTCCTTTCTTAGCCGATTGGAGATTTGAACCTCTTCTACATTGGAAATTTTATTCAAGCCTTTGATATGGCTCCCATTTTAAAGATCTATTCATCTCCTTCAATCTACAAGTGTATTTCCAAATTATTTCGTTCATTAGAGAGATTAAAAAGCATTGCTTTATTATTATTGTTGGACTATGCTCATTGAATTGAGTTTCTTGTTTGTCTTCGCCTTTAGGTTATATTACTTCTTATCCATCTTTAAAATTTTAGCTTCTTTAAAGTCTAGATTCTTGTTTTCTCATTTCTATAGATCTTCCTTTTCTCCTTCTTGTCTTTTACCTACATGGAATTTTAATTTTGATACTAGGGAAATAGTCCATCAAGTGATACAATCCTTGAGACATTGAACTCCTTTGTATATGGATTATGAGATCTATAATCCATTTGTTCACTGGCATATCTCATAAAGGTACATGTCTCTTTCGTAGGTTGTGACTTAATTCTCAATTCTCTAAGTAAATGCATATATCACCCACATCCAAAGATTCTTAAATGAAAGATTTTAGGTCTTTTATCTGTCCAAGATTCATAATATGTTCTTGACTATATCCCTAAGGTGAGCTTCCGATGTATCAATAAAACAATTATGGTAGATGTTGCTTGAATCGGAGTATGCTTTGCCTACCTATTTGAAAGGCCTCACAAAAATGCTGCATAAAATGTGAGTTAGAATTTGGTAGCCCTTCCTCAATGTCCTTCCTTCTCATGTGTTTCATCCTTTAAATGTGTATGCTAACTAAGATTTTATGCGATAAATCTAAAATTGAAATCTACCTGGATCCACAAAAAAAATACGATGTATATGCTTGATTAGGGTTTACCTCTAGTGTGAATGGGATTTCCCGATTCTTACATTTGGCAATGATCTTGTACCATTCCTTAGGTTTATTCATAGATCCCTTTTTGAAATTTTCTTGGTACTCCCTCTCCACCTTTTTTCCAACCGATGTATACAAATATATATCAGTTGGAAAAATGGTGGAGAGGAAATACCAAGATAAGTTCAATGAGAGATCTTTGAATAAACCTAAGGAATGGTACAAGATCATGCGTGTGTGTGTGTGTGTATATATATATATATATATATATATATATATATATATATATATATATATATATATATATATATATATATATATATATATATATATATATATATATATATATATATATATATATGTGTGTGTGTGTGTGTGTGTGTATGTATATATACACACAAACACACACACACACACACACACACACACACATATATATATATATATATATATATATATATATATATATATATATATATATATTCGATTTACGCTATTCTTTCAACTTCCTGTAAATTATTCATGTGTTTATCGGACTATTTCCTTACAGTTAGTCATCCAAGCTTGCCTTCCTTACTGAACTTTTATCTTTTCTCTACAGTCTACCACGCTTTTGGAAATACGTTGCAAAGATATAACAGAAAAACCATTTTTAAAAATCTTTCGTTACTCGTGGATCTCATCCTTTATTTTTTCTATCCATGGGTGAAAAATATTTTGGTAATTTAAGTTCATGGGTGAAAAATATTTTGGTAATTTAAGTTCATGATACTGGGTCATCTTTTAAAGCATTCTACAGGAAAAGAAATGCTAAATTATAAGGTAGCAACTTATGAATGTCCATTGTTAGGGTTCTGTCGTTCCATGTGCACAATTACAAAGCGAGATAACAATATAATTATATTCCTGACTTGGTAGGTTGATAGAGGATAATATGAATGTCCATTGTTAGGATCAGAATACTGTGACATCCTCACCACGGCACCTGGAAATGAGCAAGACAATCGGGATCGAGAAAAAAGGGCATAAGACATATGGCCATCTGAATCATCATTGAATACACAGTCGGGAAGGTGCTAATCTATGACCAATTTCTACCTCTCATGATATGTATACCCCTCATTACAAGGAGAAGCTGATTTTCTATTGCCCCATTTGAGGGAGTCCCAACATATATGCTTGATAATGGTCATATTGGAATATTCTGCGCTAAGGATGGCTTAGCAAGATTTGGCTCACCACTAAATGGAGTCTTGGTAGGTTTTCATCTATCAAACATTAAAGTTCTTGGTGCTTTAACTTCAAGGCCCATTTCGAGGCACAAATTATGCTAAACTCCAAGTTAAAACTCATGAAAAGGTTGGTATTCACAACCCTACACCTAGCCCTTTTTCGTCATTTTTAGATTACAAAACGCAGATTAAATGCTGCTCTTCTCCTACTTCGACTCATATGAATAGGATGTTCGAGGTAAGTTAGTGTCTACTTCTAGCTTTGCTCTTAGAGACACCACATCTTTCTCCAGTCCAGCTCACAAATGTGCTTTGTTACTAAGATCCTTCAATACTCAGAAAGGTAACTTGATGCCTTACGGCTTCATAAAAGTCCAAACAATTTCTTGTGTCATACGAACAATTATACCATATGCACACTGCTCTCCGCGTTTCAATGTTCTTGACATATACCAACACTTACAGGATTCATCAACCACAGCAGAACAAAAACATGGTAGAGTGGGAGTCGAGAAAAGTCCAGACAAGATCATACAGTTTTTGAAAAGCTTCAAACTCAATCGCGTTATCCAGATCAATGGTCATCAGGGATAAAGTAGCTGGCACCATATCTGATTCTTGGAGAAGTCTGTGTTTTCCTTGGTTGAATCTAAAGACTAGAAGAAGCCAATATTTTTTCTTCGTTCGTGTGTGTAAGTTCGATGCTCGGGACCTGAGCGTCCTTGTCATATTCTTGCACCTCACTTGACAGCCGGTATGTTTCTGTCAATATCCAGCATGTCTCCTGCTTGAGTTGTTGAATTGTTTCAATCAATTATGTGGTCTTGAGTTGTTGAATTGTTTCAATCAATTATGTGGTCTGTTTCCTGCTCGAACTACTGAATGGTGTTATCAGAGTTCCAGTACGACATCTGCGCAGAAAATTTAGCGCGGTTTCAGTAACAATTTTAGAGACATGTTTAGTTTTGATTTTTCGATTAAAAAATGGTCATCATATTCGAACAGCGTGTGCATGGAATGAAAGGAAACGTTTTATTTATGTTCAAGGTTGTGAAATGAACGTCTCTTTAACCGTAATAACTGTTTGTGCACCTGCGCAAAGAGAGAGAGAGAGAGAGAGAGAGAGAGAGAGAGAGAGAGAGAGAGAGAGAGAGAGAGAGAGAGAGAGAGAGAGCACGAGCTTACAATCTTCGTCTTCTGTAATCCATTTGCCATTCACGAAGGAGATGCGCCTTCGACGAAGTTCTCCACTGGATGATACAATATTCTGCGATAGGAGTAAAGAAATGTGTGTCATCTAAAACTCTTTTTACGCGATCGAAGTTTTGAGCTGTATTTCATAAATTCAACTTACCAACTCATACTTCTTGTGCAATGTAGGTTGAGATTGTTTGCCACCGAACTGGTTTATTGCTTCGGTCGGATCGTTGTCCACGAAGAACTCCGGAATAGAGCCTTGGCAAGTAAAGGATACAGGCAGCTTCGCCTGTAGAGGTTCTGGAACCGGCGGAAGGCTTATGTCCGGAACTCCGCCTGTTAGGGAGGGTGACGGAGCTGGAGACCATGTGCGCAATTGAGGTGGCGACGGCCTTGCAGTCCCTCGAGGTGAAGACTTCTGCATTTTTCTCTGGATTGTTTCTGGTGAGAGCATCGGTGACATCTTTGGAGATGCGACGGAGCATGTACGTCCTGTGCAGCTAATAGGAGTTTGCGGGCATGAAGATGGTCCACCGCAACCATATTCAATGCCCGAAAAGTCCTTACAGAAGATCGTTCGATATATCTCCTCATCACTACTTTCATGAATAGCTTTGATTCTGGGATCAGCGTTGTGTACCCTCTTGCCATTGCCTGTACGTCTCTTGGATCTGATGGTTGATACGCTGGCAGGCAAAACTTCCTCAAGCTGCCGTTGCGAAGAGTGATTCGACGGTGAGTGACAAACTGCCGAAAGACAATGTAGATTACTGTTGCGCGTGGTCTCAACTGCAGTCTTTCTACGTATAGGATCCGCCTCCTCGCCTAATCTGCCTGGTAAGTGATCCATGAATGCTTAAATGAGATCTAAGCAGAGAAGAATATCACGTAAAGCTAAATACGACACGAATACCTTTCCCTTTCGACAGTTTTGGTTGCGTCCATGACCTGAACCAGCATCGAAGCGACTCTAAGGTATTCATACTATCCTCACACAAGTATGACACTTGCTGTCTCCTTCTGTTCTATTGTCACAGATTTTTTGCAGAGAAAGAGAGAGACGTCTGCTTTGAGACTGCGTGGCTGCAAGATATATGCTCTCTCTCTCTCTCACGGGGACACACAGACACAGCTATGTGAGTCTATAGACACCTGATCAACGGACAAAATAGGCAGCACATGATACACAAGGAGTAGAACGTGCCCCGCTTTGCAGGGACAAGGTGACACGGCAGATGATCTGAAAATGTTCATCACATCATGCGTGCAACACCAACAACAGTACAGCTTGCAGGAATATATTTTTAACCAAGTTCTAACCACTCCTTGTCCATGATCCACTTGATACTCTAGACAGTAAATGCCCTTCCTGAGTTTATTCTCTTCATTTCAATCTCCATTTTTTTCCGCAGAAAGACCTCCATGATCCATCTCCTGTATTTAACAAATCTAGCTTATTTTTGGAGGCCCTAACAAATCTAACTTATTTTTGTACTCATACTTCACAGAAAAAAGCATAAATATTTTGTTTTATTTACGCATACCCAACTCGAATTCTAAATAATGTTTGTGCTATGCAGCATCGGAATGATAACAGAAATGTCAATAGTTACACCCCAACAATCACATAGACTGATAATAGTGGCTCAAGTTATTAAGCCATTCTCTTTATCAAATTGTCAATGGCAAGAGAAATGTTCGTAGCTACAGGTCAGGAATAACATAGCCTGAGAATATTGGCTATTGGCTAAAGTTATTGTTTTTATGAAATTGTTCGGGGACGTCTTATGTGAAAGAAACTATGTCATCGTCACTCTAACATATCAGCCTCACTGCTCGTGCTTAGATTTCAACCTCAAAGTGCTTTCAAAGAAGTTGGTACTCCATTTCAATCCAAATATTTTCATGGTGGATTAAGTTTTAGGTTGAGTTATCAGTTTTCTTTTTGAAGGCATCTGAGGTTATCTCTTCCATCCTAACAAGTTTATCTCCTCCATCCAACCATTTGAAACATAAATTAAGCTGCTTAAAATCTTTAAGTCACATGTTAAGAGTTAGTGCCCTCCTATTGTTATCATTTATGAAATTACTGGATTAATTATATGTTATTTATTCTAGTTGTCGCATGATAATGATAAGTTACATTTGCAAACATGTCACAGTCGTTGCATTATGTCTCGTGGATAGAGTAGTTTAATGCGTTTTGTGTTTTTATGAGCAAGTCAAAGTTCATGAGGATAAATATCTGCGAATATGTTATTACTTTTGTAATATAGGCATATGCACATTTTTCTATACATAGATATACAAACTACCATTCATGGTGCTTTTTTGTAAACATAGCAGATATATTTTATTTTCTCTCTTTATTTGTAAAGAAAACGTATTTTTAGATTAATAGAATTCTTTTACAATTCACACTTTAGACACAGATTTAGTGAAGCATGTGGGGGGAGATTACAGCTAATACTATGTAAGCTACTTCTCTCATTCTTTCTATTTTTTCACTTCACTTTTACATAGACCTTTGACATTCTATACATGCTCGCACATGTACACACCTCTCTCTTCCTTTGAACATTATCTCTTTCTGTATCTACACATTATATGTGTCAGTTTGTAACGATCCTGTAATAGTGGTATCAAAGTCTATGCATACCTATCCGATGCCATGCACACTCATACCTTCTCTAAATCTTGTTATGTACCCATGGATTTTTCATCTTCTTGGCCAACAATCAATACTCGATCACGACACCTATATGTCACGGCATTAGTCAAGTGTCCATGAAACCACATCCATGACACCTAGGTGTCGGCGGTACCAATCAAGTGTCATGATATCTCAAAGATGTCCTGATCCTAAGTGACAACGAGACTAAGATATTGATGACACCACCTAGATATCGGTCACACCAACCAAGTTTCAATAATACCAACCAAGTGTCCGAGACACTTTAGAAGTCTCATGACACCTAGATGTGAATGACACTAGGCTAAGTGTTAGTAATACTTGGGGAATTAGGTGTCAACAACACCTAAATAAATTTAAATGTTGGAGTACTTGAACTGTTGTGACTCAAAATTTAATTTTGATGCTATATATGTGTTCTCCTCTTTCTTCTCTTCTCATGACATGCTTTTATTCTAAAAAAATAATCACTCTATGATGCAATAACAACTGAGATTTACTCATATCTCTACACGAGGTTTCATTTTGAAATAGGTGAGTTTATAAATGTTTAGAACTCACCTCAAAGGCCTTATGTCTCAAGTTTGAGCTCGTAATATGTTCTGTACACTTCTTACTAAGCTGCAAAAGATTTAGTGATGGTGAAAGTGAACATGAAGATGAAGAAGGTGAATTGCATGTTTAATCGAAAGACTGCAAAAAATACGTAAATCCTAACCATAACAATAGATTTCATAGGATTTTGAGGTCTATGGAAGCACATGAATAGCACAAGGAATAAGAAGAAACATGGAGCACAACGCAATACTGAATGAATTACCAAGTGAATGTAGAGAGATAAGTGATCCATTAGAGTTATATGCATATGTACAAGGGAGGGAAAAAAACTCCTAAGGAGGGAAGAAAGTCCCTAAGTAGTCTTAAGTGTGTTCACACACATCACTACTAAAATATATCAATAAATCCCTCTCAGAGTGATGTGGTGAACAAGGAGTTGGCACTCATTTATAAGGAAGTGCCAAGTTATGTGGAAAGAGATCAATCCACAAAAGAAAGTAAGTCGAGAGCTTTGCAAAAAGCTTCAAACTTCTCCCTAGGTAAAGCCTTTGTGAAAAGGTGTGCAACATTATCCTATGTGGGCACATATGCCAAAGTGATCTCTCTAACAGAGAAACTCTACTTGACATAATGATAGTGCTTCTCAATGTGCTTATTGCGAGCATGGAACATAGGGATCCTCACAACTACTAATGCACTTTGAGTGTTAGTGAAGATGGTGGTGGTAGAAGACTCACCAACACCAAATCATCCAAAAGGCATCTGAGCCACACACACACACACACACACACACACACACTCAATAATCACTTTGAAAGCTACCCTATACTCAGCCTCGTGAATAAAAGTGGCCATAGTAGGCTTGTTCTTCCTCAACCAAGATATTATTGGAAACAATGTCAGACTAGCATAAAAACCTTATTTTGAACAACCCTAATTTTTGGGACTTAGCCAAATTTTGGTCACAGAAGGTTAAAAGTTAATATGAGCCTATTAGATAGTACTTGAAGAGAGATTTTATTTTGTATATAACATTCTCTCATAAGAGGCCCAAAAATGCTGAAAACCCTTAATCCTAATTTTTGGTCAAAAAGGGGTTTTTACATATATTTGTTCCTCTCAACATCTAAATTTAGGAAAGCTATATCATGTGTCCATCCAAAGCCAAAATTGAGGAGATCATTGCATATTTGAGTATGAAAAGCTAATTTTGGCACAAGAAAAATTTTTGGCACAAAATCATGCTTTTTCAAGTTACTTTTTAGTAAATTTGCAAAAACCTATGGAAGGCAGCTACATTACTATATAAGGACCACATGGGTCATTGTTTGATCATCACATAAGGAACTAAACACTTCCTTGGAGGTGCTCAATGGAAGACTCTAGGCATTACATGAGTAGTACACTCATTGATCACTTCTCTAGAAGTGACTAACTTTTGCAGGATTTGTGATCTAAGTTTTGGTGCAGTATTAGAAGAGTTTTTGGCAATCAACCACCATCAGCATCTTGCTGAATTTTGTGAGTAGCAAGTCTATATTTTGTTATTCTTCCTTTGTTTCTACACAAGGGGGAATCTGCCTTGTTATTCAATTAGGCTTTGTTTTACAAACAGTTCTATATTGTTTGTTGACTCTAATGTCAAATACACACACTCTTCATACCTCTTAGGCACTTTATGAACAAAATCTTGTATCTAGTTCTTGTTTTAGCTAATACTTATCCTATCATTTTACATAAACTTTCTTATACTAGATGCTTTGTAGATGATCTCTTTGTTCGTGATTTTAGTTCCTTTCAAGATTTTATGTATTTAAACAATGATGCTTTTGGTGGTGGTATTTATCCCAAAAACTTTTGTGAGCTGAATTGTACTTCACAAGGTGATTCTTGTTCTTTCCTAGATCTAAAAATACTTCAATCTCCTTTTGGGTTGGAAGTAGAAATTTATGATAAAAGATTAGAATCGAAATTTTGCTAGCATTAACATGATACGAATGCCTCATATTAATTCAAATATTTCTTATTTTCTTATTTAGTAAAGTATGGCATTGTTTGCTCTCTATTGTTTAGATTTTCTCATCTGTGTTCAAGCTTGTCTTCATTTGTAGTTTAGTGTTGTCAACTAATCTCTTTGCTTGTTCAAAAAGGGTATTCATTCCAGCAAGTTTCAAAAAAGGTAAGAAATTTCTTACTTCGTAACAAGTTCATTTATGGTTCTTCTTCTTTTCATGTGTTCAAATTTATCATTAGTAAATTAGATAGAAAAGGGAAACCTTATATTGGTTAATGATAAGGTGTTTTGTGGGGGTTCTTTCACTCTTTATTTATAGTTTTATTTTAGCCTATTGTTCTTTTATTTATTTTTTATTATTATTATTACTTTTATTATTATTATAGCTATTTATTTATTTAAATTTTCTTTTTAAAAATAATATATATATATATATATATATATATATATATATATATATATATATATAATTTATTTGTATATTTATTAATTTTAATTTTTATAATTCTTATTTTATTTTCTTTTTTATTATTTTTTTGTTCTTTCTACAAGACTTTATCATGGCTAAGTTTGACCTTCACTTTCGAAAGTGATAGAAACTCAGTTCGTTGACTTTGTTAGAGATCTTTATTTAGAAAGACGTTTTTATTAAAGTCTGCACGTACTCTAGGGCACTGATGACGTGAGTGGGGATGTCATAGCTATTTGTCCAACCTACGCATGATAAAGTTTAATTCTGATACTTCTTGTTTTGGACAGACATAGAAGTGGAAGATGCACTTTTTACTTTTCTTTGTGTTTTTTTTATTTGCAATTATATATATATATATATATATATATATATATATATATATATATATATATATATATAATTTATTTATTGTATTTTATAATTTTTATTTTAAATTAATATTATTTTTATATATTATGTTATCTTTTATTTCATTTTATTTATTTATTTATTTATGTATTATTGTAGTTATTATTTTAGAATTAATTAAATCATTATTATTATATATATATATATATATTTATTTTATTTTATTTATTTATTTAAAAAAAATTAATTAATGATTATTAATTTTAGTGTGGCTCTTTTCGTTTTGGTTTTATTTCTTGTTTTTATTTTTCATGTCTTATTTTGGTCCTAGTTTTTATATAGTCTCTTGCTTTTGTTAGTTGTTTTTTCTAGTGTGTATGTGTTTGTGTCCTCTATCTTGGGTTTGTAAGTTTGGTTAACTGTGAACTTATGAAGGTATATATCTAGTTCTTGAAATTCTGCCTAGATCTAGATTTTGTATCTACATTCAACACATTTAGTTTGTATTAATACATATTCCATTTTGCAATCAGTTACACATGTTGTAGCTTGACATTTATAATATGAGTTAGTGTAGGTAAGATTTCAACTTAGTGTACATTTTGACATCTTGTGTATTCTCTTTCTATCTCTCAATCATCTCACTTTGAGTCTTAAGGTGTGTATCCTAAGGTTCATTTGTTGGAAGATCCTATAAACTTTTGATTATTGTTACTAAGGCCCACCCCGATTCCAAGATTTGGTATCAGAGCATAGTTGACATACTTCCTTAACAAGATGATTGATTATAGACTTAAGAATGAAGATAATCTTGAAGGAATGTCTAACTATTCAATGTGGGTTTTTATGATAATGTATTTAAAGACTTGTGGAATATTGTCAAATGGCAAGTGCCAAAGGCCAAGACAAGTAGGATAAGATGTTGCTTCATCTTCTAGAAGACCTACTATAACAATTACTGCTCAACAAGAGGTTAGTGAAGAAGAAAAAAATCTTTCATCATGAGAGCTTTGCGGTACTACTACCTGATCATTTCCTATAAAAGCGCAATCTTGATGGGATTCAAAGGATGATCTAGCACTTTTATACATTGTTTTGAGATTGAAGGGGCATATTGTACCCCAAATTAGGTTATGTTAAGCCTTTCATCAAGCTTGGTTGGAATTAAAGTATCTCTACCAAGAGAGAAATTTTGCTTAGAGTGCTCATCTAAGGAGTCAATTAACTAGTTCAATAAGTTCAATCAATTCACACACCTTAGTAAGATCAAACAATTTAGAAAGTTCAAATGGTTTAGTAAGTTTAGTTAGTCTAGCAAAGTCAATTTAGTTAGATCATTTGAGACTTAGAAACTTAAAGAATATGATTGGCATAGAACAATACAACAAAGTTATGAAATGGGATGATTCAAGTGTAGTCGAAGCTTAACAAATATTAGATAAGAGAAGAATAGCCATGGAAAGTAAGAAACCTTGTTGGGTACCTAAGCTAAATCATGAATTTTACTGATGCCAGGCTAAATGATGGACAATCCAAGTATACATTTTAAAGTTCAAAATTTTGTTACATTTTTCGAAGTTCAAAGGTCACTCACACATTCTAATCCGAAGTTTTGTAGACATCGGATGTTTTGCAGATTTTTGTACTTTATGCCATTATGACATTGAAGGGGTCATTACTGGAAACAACATCAGAATAGCATAAAACCCTAATTTCTAGCAACCCTAATTTTTGGGACCTAGCCAAATTTTGATCACAGAAGGTAAAAAATTATTATGAGCCTATTAGATAGTACTTGAAGAGAGCTTTCATTTCGTATATAACATTTAGCCATCAGAGTGCTAGAAATGGTGAAAAACCCTAACCCTCATTTTTGGTTAAAGAAGGGTTTTTACATAGTTTTGTTCCTCTCAACATCTACATTTAGGAAAGCTACATCATGTATCTATCTAAACCCAAATTGAAGAGATCACTACGTATTTTGGTATGAAAAGCTATTTTTGGTGGAAAACAAAAAGCTAATCGCTAAATTTGGTGGAATCTTGATTTTTGGAGTTGCCTTTTAGTACATCCACAAAAACTCATGCAAGGAAGCTAAATTACTATATAAGGACCACATGGATCATTGTTTGATCATCACATGAGAAACTCATGAATTTCTTGGAGGTGTTCAACACAAGACTCTAGGCATTACATGAGTAATACACTCATTGATCACTTGTCTAGAGGTGGCTAACTTCTAGAGGATTTGTGCTCTAAGTCCTAGTGTAGTATTTGAGGAGATTTTCACAGTCAAGCCACATCAAAATCTTGCTAAATTTTGTGGGTAACAAGACGATATTATGATATTCTTCCTTTGTTGCTACACAAGGAGGATTCTGCCTTATTATTCAATCAGGGTTTGTTGTACAAACAGTTCTATATTATTTCTATTCATTCTAATCTCACATACACCCAGTCTTCATACCTCTTAGGCATTTTGCACACAATTTCTTGTGTCTACTTCTGACATTCAACAAATATTTAGATTTTGTATCTACATTCAGTGCATTTAGTTTGCAGTAGCACATATTTAGTTTTGTAATCATCTACACACATTGTAACTTTACATTCATAATATCAGATAGTGTAGGTAACCTTTTAGCTTACTATACACTTTGAGATCTTGTGTATTCTCTCTCTGTCTCTCATTCATCTCATTTTGAGTCTAAAAGTGTGTATGATAAGGTTCATTTCTTGGAAGATCTTGAACCTATGGTTACTATTATTGAGGCCCACCCGACGTCCAACAGATATGCATATATATTTTATTTGACACAGAGCTATTCCCCCATTCAAATTGCATAAGCTCAATGCCCAAATAAAATCTAACATCTCAAAAGATGCATGCAAATACACCTTGAGCAATATGCTTCTCATTAGGACCAGTGAGCAACATCTCATCAACATACACAACAATGATCATGAGTACATCATCTTCACTCTTAACATATAAGGTGCTCTTAGTCGAACTATTCTCCAAACCATGTGTAATCAAGTAGGCATATATTATTTCATACCAAACATGTGGTGCTTCAACCCATATAATGCCTTCTTCAACCTGCACACTTTGATTTCATACCTTTTTGCAAAAAACCATGGGGTCGAGATACATACACTTCTTCATTTAATGCACCATTCAAAAATGCATTTTTAATGTACAACTAGTGTACATTCCAACCATGATGCAAAACAAGTGCACATATTCTTTAAACCATGGTCATTTTGCATGTGGGTGAAAAGGTCTTATCAAAATCAGTGCCTCTCTCTTGGGCATAAACTTTTGCAACAAGCCTAGCCTTATCCCAATCAACTGTTCCATTAGGCGTGGCTTCAGCTTGTATACCCATTTAGTGCCAATATCCTTTTTTCTTGAAGGCAAATACATAAAGATCATGTACCATTCTGCATAATAAGACCACATTGTGATTGCAAAGTAGCCATCCAATATTCTGAGTTTCATGTTGCATTGAAAGAAACATGCTCATTCTCATCACAAAGACTAGATGTGGTTAGAGCACTCGGATGCAAAGGAAGCACTATAAGAGCATAAACTAGTATGATATGACAAAGGTGCATAAAAATTTTTGTCTCTCAAAGACTACACAAGCCATTTGGTCATAGTTTTTGCATCCTCTATATTGATCCTCTCATCAACAAGTGCATCATGTAAATCTGCACTAGAAATGGAATGATTTGCATCATAATGTGGAACTATAAAGGCTACAAAATTGTCGTATTTGGACCAACACTTCACTATCCACCTGCAAAAGAGGCAAGAAAGTATCGTAGATATCTCTAGAGGTAACTCACGTCTCCTTTGTACATGAAAGTAATGAATCAATTGCATCTTCCAGAAAAACAACATTATGGCTAACCAAAATGCATTTTCTCTATGGCTATTATAGATGTATACTTTTCTTTTACAACTGTACCAAAAAAAAAATACATTTCACTCCTTGATCATCCAATTTCCAACATATTGTTTAGGAACTAATGCATAAGCTACATAATCAAAGACACACAAATGAGCTACAAGTGGCTTGCAACCATGCCAAGCCTCATATAGAGTGATAGATTGTAGTGCTTTGGTGGGTCACTTGTTAAGTACTTATGTTGCACATGTAATAGCCTCAAGCTAGAAGCTATGTGGTAAAGTCTAAATTTTGAGTATACACCTGGCCATCTCCATGAGAGACTTGTTCTTTCTTTTAGCAAATCCATTTTGTTGGGGTGTAACAATAGTGTACACTAATGTTTTATCCCGATCTCTACCAAAAACGAATTTAAATCAAAAGACATGTATTTCCTCCCTCCATTAGAATGGAGAGTGCCCAATTTATATGCTAATAGATTTTCAACCATAACCGAAAACTATTTGAAGCACATAAAAAATTAGGTTTTTGCTTTCAATGGATACATCCATGCATGCCTAGAGACATCATCAATGAAAGTCATGAAGTAAAGGTATTTTTGAAAGAAGGCATTTGCATAAGACAAAGACATCATTGTGGAGTTTATGGGCAGCTCAAAATGAACCATCTTTTGGGAAGGATGAATGCTACATTTTTCCAAAAATACATCCTTTACAAACATGTTTACAAGATGCGGAAAATGTGTGCAATTATCACTTGATGAACCATGTGAACCTTGGCTTGTAACCACTTCATCATTAACTATTGTAAAAGATTAAATCTTTAAAGAATCTTGTAAAAGCTTATATCTCGTAGAGTTAGGAAGAAAATTAGCTATGAGTTCATTTGAGAGAATAACTCCTAAATCAATGGAGGCACTTTTAGTTGGAGCCAAGTTTGAATTTGAATTCAAACTTAGAAGAAAAATCTTATAAAAAAGGTGGTTGTAAATCTCATAGCTATGTGTGCCTCATTTTTAGAGCTCATTTCTTGAACATCTGTAGAGCTTGAGTAGCTTACACCATAGCTCACTCAATTCAGCATCATTGAGCAACATTACTATGACAATGAACTTATACAATCATGTCATATAATACATATAGCTCATTGAATATCTCTGTCTACTTCTCTGCTATGACTACTTAGAACATTCAACTTTCTCTGGCCATATCTCAATGAATACTCAACGAGTTTTCATAATCTTTGGCTTTTTGGAACCAACTTGAAGTCAAATTTGTGCTATCAAAATTTCAAGGCATGTGGTTCAATCATTGGGAGAAATGGTCCTCGAAGTGCTCACTCATCATCTACTAGTTAGTCCCAAAAAAATCGGGGGGTAAGCTTTGGTTGCTAAACTTATTTCTTAGAGCATAGTTGATCATTTTAGATGATTCCACTTGCAATCATTAGCTATCTAAGCTAATTGGATTCCCCCAAAAGGAATTTTGTCAATTGTTACTATACTATGAGCTCTGAGTAAAAAAGCCAATAGGTGTATGGACTAAAATAATAAGTTTTTCAATACTAGCTATTCTTGAACTAGTCTATTTTGGATCAATTGTTTCAAGCATCAAACCCAAAGTACATAGGTACTTTCTTGGTGTCATTTGCAAGATATAAGGGCCTACTATATAAATCTGACGTGTATTTGGGCAGGTACAAATCAAGTTTTAGCAATACCACCTCACTTCCTTGAGATATCCATCCATCTCCTCCAACAGTGGTATTAGAGCAAGTTGAGGTGAAACGGGAGATGGTTTCCCTTCTTTCATTCATAAATTGGACATGAATAATTATCCAACATGGTCCTTGAGGATGAGGACCTATCTACAAGGAAGGAGTCTCTATGGATAAATATCAAGAGATGAGGAGATGCCCATATTCAGAAGCAAAGATCAACCTACATGAGAGGAACAAGAAAGACTCCACTTATGGTGTGCCAAGGATGCTTTAGCCAAGTCATATCTACTTAACTCTATTTGTGACTTCCTTCTTCCTCATATTAGGAACTACAAAACTTCCCAAGAGACTTGGGATACTCTATCTTCATACTTTTCTTCCAATACAAGAGCTAGAAAAAATCAATTGTGGATAGAGTTCACTTCTCAAAAGAAGCAACCTAAGCAGAATGTTTTAGAGTTTGTGACTAAGGTGAAGGATGTAGCTGATTAACTGGCAAGCATAGGAGAGGAGATTGAAGAGGAGCAAATAGTGAGACAAATAATCAATGGCATCAAGGCAGATGATAAGTGGGAATCTTTCACAACTACAATGGATCTTTATATGGATATGCAAATCCCTGATCTAACCACTCTCATGGGGAAACTCTTCACACATGAGACCAAGCTCAATAAAAATGGTGAGCCACCAAGAGGTAACAATTCTTTTGCCCTCTATACAGATAAAGGAAAGTCTAAGGATAAAGGAAAGAGAAAGAAAGTTGAAGATGAAGGTACTACTTCTCAAGCTAACTATGCAGGGAGAGGTAGGAATTCAAGAGGAAGGGGCAGAGGAGGTAAACAAGGTAGGGGGAGACCTTTCAGCTCCTCCCCATGCAATATATGTGGACTGTCTAATCACACAACAGATGAGTGCTATAAGAACTTCAAGAACCAGAGAGGAAGAGGATTCCAAAGAGGTGGCTACTCACAATCAAGAGGATGATTCAACCATAATCAAGGTTACAACTATGGCTACAGAAAAATTAACAACAACAATTATCAAGGACGATACAAATCCAGAAAAGACTTCAACAACTCTATAGAGGATCAAGAGGATTCTCTTCTCACTATAAACATGACTTCAAAACAAGGTATGAATGATGAGCACCTCTTCTATATTGACTCAGGTTGTTCAAACCATGTAGCAGGCAATGTAGCTCTCCTTTGTGATTTTGAAGAGCCCAAGGGAAAGCACCAAGTGCAGATAGGTGATGATACCAAGCATTTAGTTGTCAAGGTAGGAAATGTCAAAACGTCTGATGGGAATAGAAATCTGTTGAGCAGACTTTGTTATGTACCTACTATCACAAAGAATTTGATGAGTGTTGGATAAATAGTGGAAAAGGGTTTGGAGGTTAGGTTCAATAGATTTAGAGCTTTTGTGGAGGACCCCCAACATGGATTTAGGAGAATGGAAAAGGGAGAGAAAACAAGTAGATTGTTTACATTTGAGCTTGACGACACTAGAAACATTGCACTTTATAATTATAAGGATCAAACTTTGTCTGAGTTAGAGATATGTCACAAAAGATTAGGGCACATTGGTGAGAGAACATTGAAGCAGGTATGTAGAGATCAATGTCTACTTGGGATACATAATGTATCCAAGCAACATATGATCTATAAATGTGGTGCATGTGAGTTTGGTAAATCACACAGTTTACCCTTTACAAAGAAAGGCCATATGCAGGAGGATTATTTGGAACTCCGACACAGATGTGTGGGGACAAAGCAAGGAACCTTCAATTTCAGGCTCAAGGTACTATGTGTCATTTATTGATGATTTCAGTAGGTGGACTATCTTGTATTTCATGAAACATAAGGATGAAGTGTTCAGTTGCTTCAAGAAGTATCTTGCACTTGTGGAAAACCAAACAGGAAAAAGCTTAAAGAGGATAAGGTCAGATGGAGGAGATGAGTACTTCTCCAATGAGTTTGATGCATTATTGCAGGAAAGAGGTATTAAAAGGGAGATCACTACTAGATATACTCCTACACAAAATGGAGTAGCAGAGAGGAGGAATAGATTGATTGTGGAAGCAGCTAGATCAATGTTAAATGAAAAGAAGTTGCCAAATTACTTGTGGGCAGGGAGTGTTTCTACTGCCACTTATCTTATTAACAGGTTACCTTCTAAGGCCCTTGATGGGATGACCCCCCTATGAGGCATGGCATGGTAGGAGACCATCACTTGATCATTGAAGAATATTTGGTTGTGTTGCTTATGTGCATGTTTCATCTCAAATTAGAGGTAAGTTAGACCCTAAGGCAGAGAAATGCATCTTCATAGGGTATTATATAAATCAAAAGGGATACACATTTTATAATCCATCCAACAAAGGATTTATGATCAGTAGAGATGTTATGTTTGATGAGAATGATTCTTGGTTTAAAAGTGAATTGGAAGAGATGTTATGACTTGGAAGACGAATTTTCAAGCCTCACCAAGGAGGAGCCAAGCACAATTGAAGACATCAAATCAGATGATGAGGTCACCATGAACTTGGAAGAATTTAAAACATGGAAATCAAAAGGCAAGTTCAAGATGAAGAGGTTGGAGGGCATACCTGAGTCATCCAACCAAGCCTTAAGGAGATCACAAAGAGAGAGTAAGAAGCCAATCAGATATGGGTATGATACTTCATTACTTACTAAGCATTCTATTTATCTTGCTAAGGATTCATCACTTGAAGAACCTTCTTCATATGAAGAAGCAAATATCAAAGCAGAATGGAAGGAGGCTATGGATGAAGAAATAGAAGCACTCCAAGAGAATGACACTTGGGAGCTATTACCCAAGAAAGCATCAATGAAGGTAATTGGTTCTAGATGGATTTACAAAATCAAAAGGAACTCTGATGGATCCATAAAGAGGTACAAAGATAGGCTTGTGGCTAAGGGTTTTGCACAAACCCAAGTAGTAGACTATGAAGAAACGTTTTCACTAGTGGCTAAGATGCCAACCATTAGAGTATTGGTAAGTGTAGCTGCATCCAGAAATTGGAATATGTATAAACTAGATGTGAAAAATGCTTTTCTCAATGGGTGGATTTCAGAGGATGTTTACATGGCTAAACCTCCTGGCTATGAAGACCAAACAAGGTAAGTCATGTGTGCAAATTAAAGAAAGCTCTTTATGGTTTAAAGCAGACACCTAGGACATGGAGCCATAGGTTAACAACCTATCTTCAAGACCAAGGATTCATTATGAGCAAGGTAGATTCTTCTCTGTTTGTCAATAGGAGTAATTCAAAAATGATACATTTATGTGTATGCGTGGAGGACATCATTCTTACAAGTAGTGATGCCAATGGCATCAAACAAATAAAAAAGGAGATGATGCAGGAGTTTAAGATCAGTGACCTAGGGTTTGTAAAATATTTTCTTGGACTTGAGTTAGTATACACTAACTCTGGAATCTACATCACTCAAAGGAAATATGTGTAGGAAATGTTGAAGAAGTTCCACTTGGAGGATGCAAAAGTAGCTAGCTACCCTATGGAGGTAAATCATAAAGTGAGTGCTCATGAAGGTGATTTTCTTGAAGACATTGCAGGTTATCAAAGCATAGTTGGGAGTCTAAATATGCAACATTAACAAGGATTGACATATGTTATGGAGTAAGTGTTCTAAGCCAATTTATGCATAAACCTAGAGCATCTCAATTGGAAGCTGCTAAAAGAATTTTGAAGTATCTCAAAGGTACTCAAAATCAAGGTCTTTACTTCCCATATACATCAGATTTGGACATAAAATTATACTTAGATACTGATTGGGTAGGATGTAAGGATGATAGAAGAAGTACTTTTGGCTATTTATCTTTTGCATTTGATAAACCTATCTCATGGTCCTCTAAGAAGCAACCAACTGTTGGTCTATCTTCATCAAATGCTGAATATAGGGGATTAGCAAATTCTACACAAGAAGCTTTTTGGATTAGGTTGCTCTACTCAGATTTGAGACTTCACATTCATTCACCTATGACCTTTGGTGATAATACTAGTTCTTTGCATCTTGCAGCCAATCCCATTTATCAAGCAAGAACCAACCATATAGAAGTGCACTATCACTATGTTAGAGAGAAACTCTTGAGCAAAGAGATTCAACTATCATATGTATCTATAAATATGCAGTGTGCTGATTTGTTAACCAAAGCACTTGATGGTAATAAATTTGTAGATTTAAAACCATAATTGGATTATAGGATATTCAAGAAGATTGATGAAGCAATACAAGCCAAGATTTTGGCTTGAGGGGGAGTTGTTGGTGCAAATGATCAAGCCTACACATTTGGCTTAGCATGGAAGACAATGTGTGCAATTATCACTTGATGAATCATGTGAACCTTGGCTTGTAACCACTTGATCATTTGCTATTGTAAAAGATTAAATCTTTGAAGAATCTTGTAAAAGCCTATATCTCGTGGAGCTAGGAAGAACATTAGTTACACGTTAATTTGAGAGAATAACTCCTAAATCAATGATATGTTCAATTTTAAAAATCAAGTAGAATTTAAGATGTTAAATATATGATATATTTATGATTGATGCATGAAAAACTTGTATTTATATGAATTGAATCAGATAGTTAAATAGAAACTTTTGGAATTGGAAGCTTGTGGAAGAAATGGTAGCCTTATTATGAATACATGTATATGCTGAAAATTTTATCCATTAGTACGTGGGATTTTTGTATCTTACTATTTATTCCTTATGAGATCTGACCTCTAAATGAATTAAAAGATAAAACTTCATACCCAATTTAGCCTATATGTATGTGTTTGTAGTTGGTACGCTATGTTGGGCTAGTAGGCGGGTGGAACAACCTTGGTCGGGTGATCAAGGCCATGAGCTGATGCTAGTTTCATCATAGGCTTAACCTTTATGTTGTCATGCGCCTGCATGGGTTGGTAGGTGGGAGGAGTCATTCTATTCTGGATGTCGATTTCATGTAGGGCTGACATAGTTTTGTCGTGTGCTATGCTAGGTTGGCAGACAAGTGGAATAAACTTGCCCGGGTGGACAAGTACAGGAGTCGCACCCAATTTTGGTATAGGCCGATTTGTTAAAAAAATAAATAAAGAGCTGAGTTGGGATGACGTAATAAAGCAAGAAAAAAATGAAATGAAAATAAAAAAGAAATGAATGGAGAGTCAGACCATAGGAAATAAAAGTAGGAGTCATATAATTCTATTAGCTGATGCAAAGTTTTGGTATATGCTGTTATGCAGTATAAGTTACTTATTCCAAGCAAGTCACATGAACAGAAGGTCTATGATACTTATGGTTTATTCCTATAAATGCTTGTTTAAATGTGGATTTAGAGATATAACATGATATTTATATGACTTATATCTACTTTGTTTTTTAGAAGATTTGTATTAATCTTTTTAATTGCACAAAGTATGAATGCATGATAAAATAAAACTTTGAAAATTTAAAACTTATTTATGAAGAATTTGATATGTTCCACTTGAATGTGCAGGTTGGCCCATCGGGACTATGTGCAGGTTTAGTGGGGGCGGATGTCGGAAATAATTTATTTCTCTTAAAAAATTATTAAAAATTAAAAGATTAATTGATTAAATTAAGTTTGAATAATTTATGAAAATTTTAACTTATGTTTGATTTTAAATTTTGCAGGATAAGAAGTTTTGATGATCAGTATAAAGATGGGAAGCATTTAAAAAGGTGTTTTCAAATGTAATTGTGGATATATATTAAAAAATAAGGGTTAGTTAAGGGTCTATCTAAGGTTTAAAAGTACATTCAAGGGTATTAAGGTCAAATGTGGATTTGAACATGTTTTATAGGGTATACGTTTGATCTCAAGGTTAATTAAGGGTTTAATTAATAAATTTAAAGGATTTTGGAAGGGTAGAAGATTAAATTATGGATTAATTGAGGGTTAGAGACATGGTTTTAGGTTAGTTTAAGGATAAACCTATGGTTAAGAGGTTAATTAAGTAGGTTTAGTCTTTAAATGAATTAATAAATAGGGTAAATGTAATAAATAAAACCTTAGCAAAATATTTTAAATATAAATGATTAATTAAATATGTTAATTAGTAATTGACATTATTTATATAATACTAAGGTTATGAAAATATATTTAAATTTATTAATTGATAGGTTTAATTTAATTAATTCTAAAGTGAATAAATAATTAAAAAAGAATTGAAGGGTTGCATTTATCTAAATGGATGATAAAAGTCTAAGGTTAAGTGAATATTTATCTTAAGTGGTTATTGTGTATTTTTGGGAAGATAAATGGAGAAAAAACCCACGCCTATTTTTTGGTTGAGAGAAGTTGAGTTGATGTGGAGTTATTGTAGGCTGCATGATTCAGTTAAGTTAGGGAAAATGTGGGCTATGGTGGGCTACTCTCATGTATATAAGGAGGGGAGTCGTATTCAGAAGCTCATGTTAATTTTCAAGTACTCTATTTACTCTATGCTCTAGGCTATGGTTGTTTGTGCACTCATTTCTATGTTGTCCTTCTGGTAGGAGGAGAGAGAAGGCCATCTCTCTTACTTTTGCATTTCATTTAATGTGAAGCAAATTTTTTTGCTTTGTAATTCAGGATGCGGAGAGATTTAGTGAAGATCTTTTGTTTTTTTCCTTCCTTTCTGTCATTTTCCTTCTTTCTTATTTCGTTTTTCCCTTCTTTTTTATTCCTCTCTTTCTCCCTCCCTTTCCCTCTCATCTCTGCTGGCATAGCGTGCTACACACAGCAGAGAGAGAGAGAGAGAGAGAGAGAGAGAGAGAGAGAGAGAGAGAGAGAGAGAGAGAGAGAGAGAAGGAAAATATAATTATTATTATTTGTTTTTTTATTTTATTTTAACCTCTCCCTTTTCCCTCCTTGCAGCCGATGGTGGATGCAGAAGAGAGAGAAAGGGAGAGGTTAAAAAATAATAATAATAAAAAAACATTTTCCTACTCTCTCTCGCTCTCTCTCTCTCTCTCTCTCTCTCTCTCTCTCTCTCTGTGCTGCGCGCAGCGTGCTGCACCGACAGAGATGAGAGGGAATGGGAGGGAGAAAGAGAGGAATAAAAAAGAAGGGAAAAAAGAAATAAGAAAGAAGGAAAATGACAAAAAGGAGGGAAAAAAAACAAAAGAGCTTCAGTAAATCTCTGCGCATCCTAACTTACAAAGCAAAAAAATTTGCTTCACATTAAATGAAATGCAAAAGCAAGAGAGATGGCCTTCTCTCTCCTCCTACGAGAAGGACAACATGGAAATGAGTGCACAAACAACCATAGCCTAGAGCATAGAGTAAATAGAGTACCTGAAAATTAACATGAGCTTCTGAATATGACTCCCCTCCTTATATAGATGAGAGTAGCCCACCATAGCCCACATTTTCCCTAACTTAACTGAATCATGTAGCCTACAATAACTCCACATCAACTCAACTTCTCTCAACCAAAAAATAGGTGTGGGTTTTTTCTCCATTTATCTTCCCAAAAGTACACAATAACCATTTAAAATAAATATAAACTTAACCTTAGACTTTTATCATCCATTTAGATAAATGCAACCCTTCAATTCTTTTTTAATTATTTATTCTTTTTAGAATTAAGTAAATTAAACCTATCAATTAATAAATTTGAATATATTTTCATAACCTTAGTGTTATTTGAATAATGGTAATTACTAATTAATATATTTGATTAATCATTTATATTTAAAATATGTTGCTAAGGTTTCATTTATTACATTTATCCTATTTATTAACTCATTTAGAGACTAAACCTACTTAATTAACCTCTTAACCATAGGTTTACCCTTAAACTAACCTTAAACCATGTTTTTAACCCTCAACTAACCCATAAACTAATCTTGTACCATTCCAAAACCCTTTAGATTTATTAATTAAACCCTTAATTAACCTTGAAAGCAAACTTATACCCTATAAAACATGTTCAAACCCACATTTGACCCTTGAATACCCTTGAATTTACTTTCAAACCTTAGATAAATCCTTAACCAACCCTTAGTTTTTAATCTATACCCACAATTACATTTGAAAACACCTTTTTAAATACTTCCCATCTTTATACTGATCATCAAAACTTCTTATCCTGCAAAATTTAAAATCAAACATAAGTTAAAATTTTCATAAATTATTCAAACTTAATTTAAGGAATTATTCTTTTAGTTTTTAATAATTTTTTAAGAGAAATAAATTCTTTCCGATAGCGCAACATTCAAATCAGTCATCCTATCAACCAAGAATATGTCTAGCTGTGTGCCCTGAGAGCCAGTATGCTCTGGCATACACTGTGTATCATAAGAGCTATCCTGCTCTACCACACCAAACGTATCATTATGCTCCACATGAGCTAACTACACAACATCAATACCAAGATCAAACTGATGATCAATCTCTAACTGAGTATCATCACAATGCTCTACATGAGCATCTATATCATGCTTTAAAGCATCCAAAGTGTGCTCTACATGAGTATCCATATGGTCAACAAAATCATGCTCTATATAAGCATCATGAGCATCCAAAGTATGCTCTACATGTGCATCCATCTGAGCATCTAAATCCTGCTATACATGTGCATCATGAATGTCAATAGACTTATCTATAGGTAGACAAAATGAGACATGAGGAGTCTCGCATCACACATAAGGTTGAACTCCCACTAAGATGGGAATGTTTCTCACATGAAGTACCTACAGTGGATACATGTGCCCAATCCTAGCACCTCTGACAAGCATAAGCTGTCCAAACTACAACTGAAAATGATGCTTACCAAGGAATGCATAACACCCGCTCTCTTGTAATTGGCTAACTGAAATCAAGCTTATAGGGAATGAAGGCACATAGCATACATGTTTGAGCATAAGTGATGCTCCACTAGGTAGCATAAGGCATACATCTCCTGCACCCTCAATGTCATATGCCATACCATCAAGCATGTGCACACATCCATGACTCTCACCTGAGAATCGACAAAACCACTCACGATATGGTGTAACATGAAAACTTATTAATGCGTCAAGCAAGCAAGCGACATGTGTGCTATCCAATGAACAAGAGGAATCTTGAGATGAACCATAGGAGAAAGTGATATCACTGTCACTAGCATAATCAACTTCCATAGACTCTCCTCTACCAGACTTGCATCATGTGCATATCTCTGACATCATCGTCGCATCCGTCTGAAGCAACATCGTCGAATATGGCCCTCATGACCACAGTGCCAACATCGAAGTCATCAATGTGATCTATGTCTCACATGAGTCAATAGAATCGCATACATATCATGTAGTCTCTCCCATAATGCACTACTCGTCTCCTCATACATAATAGACCCATAGATAGAATCCACAAGCTATAATTGGATAGTGGAGCTGGTCAATGCAGCCATATCCATCCATACATGGTCGGGCATGTCATGAGGCCTCTGTGCATCTCTATGCACATACATGTGTAACCCTGCACCAACCAATGTATGCCACATCTGAGCTTTCCATATCGAAAAGTCAGTGCCATCAAATCGAGAAGACACCATGCTAGCAATCCAAGAGACTAGCAATGTAATAAGAGACTAAAAATAATACTCTATCATCGATAGGATCACACCTACATATCCATATGCCCTGGAGAAGAAACCATATGAACCACCTATCACATAACCATGCATCTAGCATGCAAATAAAACCATGAGCATAAGCCTGCTCACTGTGAGCCACCAGAAAGGAACTCCTAATTGTGCATCCTAAATTTTGTAATGTATCGTGAAAGTCGCACGCATCCTGAAAAGGCGTAATGCGAAAGTTGTAACTTTTTACAAATTAATGAAAGGGGAGTTGCGTGAAGCGGTAGGTGTGTGTCACCAGACTGTTCATCTGGGTGTGAGCGTGCAGTGGAGCACATTTACCGAAATTCTCTGTAATTTGAGTATCTTGTCAATTTTGTTGATTAAATTCAAATCAGTAATTAAGATTATTGAATTACTAAGTTAACTAAGGTTCCGGTGATGCACTGAACTGCTCAGATATATGTCTGGTGTTGGAGAACATTGTACGACACAGTTAATTACTTTCTGCTGAAGGATGTTGTAATACACAGATAGATAGTAGTTTGAGGTTAACCGTGTTAAGTCTATGAAATAACATACGTGAATTATACCGATCTGGGAAAATACAAAGAGGGCCTCTGTTTTATAGACCCCTAACCATCCCAAGAACCTAGAGTTGAATTAACTTTAAACAGTAAAGGATTAACACTAGCACCATCTATTGGAAATGGAGTAGCTAATTGAAGAAGAAGGTTAAGGTTGGAAGAAGAATCCTTTGATATATGCCGGTAACACGTTTCGGTGAATCGTACCAGAAATATTGCAGAGATGAACATCCCTGGGTAGTTCCAAACTTATTAGGAATACCCCCTAGTGGTAGAAGTGCAGGACAATTAAGTTCAGTTGCAGAAGGATCAGTTCAGCCAGACAGCGGCAATTCCGGTGGTAGTTCGATAGCACATGGCGAGAGTCCGGTGCATTCCGATGAGAGTTCAGTCCTTTGTGAAGAAAGTACGGTGATTTCTGGTGAGAGTTCCGCTCAGAATTCGATCGCTTTCGGTGATAGGTTCGCATTATCTAGTGAGAATGCTTTCGGTGACAGTGCAATCGGGTGCGATGAGAATTCGGCGATTTTTGGTGAGAGTTCGGTATTATCTAGTGGTGATTCAAAGTTTTTCGGTGAAATTGCGGTGCTATTCGGTGGAAATTTACTGTGTTCACCATTTTTCGGTGCAAGTTTAGCCAATTTTGACACTAAAGATGAGGAAGGGCTGCTAGATTTGAACTAAGCAATCGGTTCATCGATATCTTAGGACCGAAAAGTAAGCAGATTGACTATACAGTCCGGGAATATCAAGAGATATCTCCCCAAAATTCAGGTAGCAACAACAATGCCAACAACAACAGTACCATGAGTGGCTCGCAACAACAACAACAACAACAACAACAACAACAACAACAACAACAACAACAACAACAACAACAACAACAACAGCAACAGATTGTTCCACCGCGTCCGGTACCAGCGGGGGTCACATACACAAAATTTGGAGATTTTTTGAGAGATGATCCCGATGCGCATGTGCGGACCTTTGAGATTAACTATGCAGTTCTCAATCACCCGGCAGACCCTGCATATAAAGCTATGGTGTTCCAGTCAACTCTGCTTAATGAAGCTGCAAGATGGCTAATATGATTTGAACCACTTCCGACAATATGATGATGTGAAGGATGCCTTTCTGCAACGATTTTGGTTAATGAAGAACCTAGCCGAAATTTTTGATTACCTGTAAAATAATAGGCAGAAGCCACACCAAAATGTACAGGATTATGCCATGCTATTTCGAACTCATTTACGGTAGTTACCACCAGTGCATGCTAATTTACTGGACGATGTTATCACTCAATGGTTCATCAACGGATTAAAGCCCCAATTGAAACAGATTATGGTCATACGGTGTGTGGGTGGAATGACTTTGGATGTCGTAATTGCTATGGCATTACAATTAGAAAATAAGGTGGATGGATTCACTAAAGATCTAGAGTGGCTGAAAGCGTCTAGGCAATCCAACGAGGATCCTTTGAAACAAATTTACTGTACCAAATGAAAAAATCCAGGGCACAACAACTCAACATGCACTCTCAATCAAATGTATTGTGCCATTTGCCATACAACAGACCACACTATGGAGACTTGTCCGTATAATGCAAAGGTACATAACAGAGCAACTATTAATGCCATCATTCAGGAACAAGGACAACCGGCCAGCCATTATGTACCACCACAGATGAGGAATACCCCGTATGAAGGATACATGAATTATCAAGGAGGACGGTCAAATAATTTTGGATAAGCTCCGTGGAATGCAAGTCCATCTGGAGAACGTGCATCTTCCCCATCCCCTAAATATCATTTCTGTGGTGAAATTGGGCATATCCAAAGGTTTTGTAAAGATGCGGCTGAGTACGATAAAAAGAAAAAGGAACGACAACATCCAATGGCGAATATGGTGTACATTTCAGCGGTAGACACGTAAGCAGCAGTGATCCAAACACGTTGAGGACGGCAATTACAGCCAGCTGCAGAGATTTTTGAACCTGGAATTCGTGAACAACAGAAGGTGTTTACAAAAACAAGCAAGTGGGCGATGCAGGAACAAACCGTGTTCCCTGACCCAATTCCGGTGATGTAGCAAAGCATACCGCCGGAAGTACCAGAAGGGTGAAACTTGACTCACACAGTACCGGAGTCCATACCGAAAACAATCAAAACTGATTCGGTGTGGGATGTTCTGTCCAAGGCATCAATTACATTGCCCTTGGGTCAATTATTGGCTTTGATCCCTGGAGTGCGTCAACAATTCCAGCAGCAGGTCAGCCCAGGATCCTCGAGTGCTCCAACAACACCCATAATCCAACTAGAATTGGACCCAATGGTGGACCATATGGTACTCCTGATTACGGTATGGTACGAAAACCATAAAATCACACAAGTCTTAATTCATGGTGGATCTGGTGTAAACATAGCAACAGCAGCACTTTGCACATGGATGGGGTGGATGCAAATTGAACCTGTTCAATTCTTTGTACGCATGGCTGATCAATCTCGAGTCCATCCGGTGGGCTTGGTGCGAGACATTCCGATTACTCTACAAGGTGCTGTTTTCCAAATGACCTTCGTTGTGCTAGACTTACCAGAATCTATCCTGGACTATAATCTGCTCTTTGGACGCCCCTGGCTTAAACAAGCTAAGGTAGTGCAAGATTGGACAGCGCATGAATTAGTTAAAAAAAAAACCACTAGAAATATGTTGTTCCACTGGACGATATGAAACCTTGTGACTTACATGCATGGCCATATCTAGCAGAGCTTGTACACATGTTGGATGGTCTCTCCGATGATGAAGAGGAAGCTTTTCTTATAGCCAAGAAGGATTTGATGGCACTTGGCACTGTAGATTTACAAATGGTGGCTGATAACTGGAGTCCGACAGCCTGTACGATGGTACCACTAACCGGTGCGCACGAGTCAAGTATAGAATAGACCTTGGAAGATACGATGCTCCAACAATTACTTTAGTCAGGAGATGATTTGAAGATGCTCCGACAGTTCTATGTACCGGAAGATCAATTGGTCACCTACAATTTAGGTGATCACACCAACCCACGACCAGTAAAAATTAAGGCGGGATTATCCGAGACCTTCTAGGCTAACTTGTTGCAGTTGCTACGAGAGTTCTCTCATGTGTTTGCATGGGATTACCGGGATATGAAGGGGTTGGACCCGAGGATTTATCAACACAGGGTAGTGCTGAAACCAGATGCGCGGCCTATCAAACAACCCACTTACAATATGAATCCTAATTATGCGGCCCATGTTAAAGTAGAATTGGATCGATTGCTGAAGGTGGGGTTTATTGTCCCTATCAAGCATGTGGAGTGGATTTCTCCTATTGTCATAGTTCCTAAGAAGAATAAGCAATTACAAATATGTGTAGACTACCGAAAACTAAATGCAGCTACCGTACCTAATCCATTCCCTTTGCCATTCTTGGACACAATGCTAGATGATGTGGCAGGACGAGAGATGTACTCCTTTTTATATGGATATAGTGGATATAACCAAGTATGAATGGCGGAACAGGACATTCCAAAGATAGCATTCATAACTAATTAGGGTGTCTATGCGTGTAGAGTCATGTGGTTTGGTATGCGCAATGCTCCAAGTACGTTTCAGCATTGTATGCAGGAAATTTTCTCTCCCTATCTCACTACATTTATGAGGGTCTACTTGGATGACTTCTCCTTATCCGGTGATACTTCTGTGCATCTGTACCATTTATGGTGCTTTTTTTCCAAGTGTCGAGAATACCGGTTATGCTTAAACCCAAATAAATCAGTGTTCTCGATGTCTTGTGGCAAGTTGTTAGGGCACACTATCTCAAAACAAGGAATTCAAGTTGATCCAAAAAAGGTGAAGGCAGTATTGGAGGCACCTGCTCCTAAAACAACCAAAGAAGTGATGCGGTTTTGGGCCAAATCCGGTGGCATGGACGACATCTGCAGTGGCTTGCTCATCTAGCCACACCACTTAATCGACTGATCACTAGTACTCCTCGCCAATTTGAATGGACCGAAGCCTGTCAGTTGTCTTTTGACCGCTTGAAATCGTTGTTAACGCAGGCACCTATTCTCCAAGCGCCGAATTAGGAACTTTCATTTCACATCTTTGTGGATGCTTCTGACATTGCCATTGGCAGTGTGCTAATGCAGCAAACGGACAAATGGTTTCGTCCAGTGTATTATATGAGCCATAGATTAGCCCCGGTAGAGCACAATTATTCAGTTGCTGAACGAGAATGTCTCGGATTAGTGTATTCGGTGAAGAAATTCCGGCATTATTTGTTGGGACGACGTTTCACCTTCCATGTCGATCATGCAGCTTTGGTGTACCTTGTTCGCCAACAACATTTGGGAGAAAGACTAGCAAGATGGGTCTTGTTGCTCCAACAGTTTGACTATTCAATAGTACATCGCCCAGGGTCAGCACACGCACTTGCTGACTCTCTCTCTCTCAATTGGATTCTGGTGATCTTCTGGAAGGAGTTGATGATACAACACTCACTATTAATGCAGCAGAGATGGTACATGATGGTTAGCAGGAATTGCGGGTACCCTCCTCTTACTACGACACTTTGCTTCTGTTCTTGACGTGTGGATGTTCGCTTGGCACAACCTCTTCAACTGCTCGACGACGATTAGCCATGTATAGTCAAAACTTTCGGCTAATTGTAGGACAATTATATTATATGGATCACTTGCGTGTGTTGCTCAGATGTGTTCCCCCACATGAAATGGCTTCCGTAATTACAATGGCGCATTATGCTCCAACGAGAGGACATTTTGCAGTTGATCTGACACACCGGAAGATCCTACAAAGTGGTTTATGGTGGCCTATGATGTACCGTGATGTAACCCAGTACGTGCGGTAGTCTGATGCATGTCAACGTTCCAGTCAACCCTTACAGCGACATCTCTTTCCACTCCAACCAGCTGTCCCCTTGAACCTTTTCAGAAATGGGGCTTGGATTTTATTGGCCCCAGTACTCCTTCTATGATAATTACCAGTAACCGATACATTCTGACCTGCACAAATAATGCGACTGGATGGGCCAAAGCTTGGGCTATTCGGTCAGCTACAGCTGTTGCAGTAGCTAAATGTTTTATGAAGGATATTTTTCCACGCTATGGGTTACCCTTGGAGATAGTAACTGATCAAGGTACACACTTTGCAAATACATTAATGCAGGTGCTTACTCAAACCTTCCAGATTGTGCATAAGTTCAATTCACCCTACTATCCATGAGCAAATGGACTCGTTGAGAGCACTAACAAATCTCTGTATTAGAGTGTCCAGAGAGATGGGACCAACTTATCCCTGCTGTATTATGGGCTTATCGTACCAGATACAAAGTGGCGACCGGAACCACTTCTTTCAATTTGGTGCATGGATTGGAAGCGATTGCTCCTATGGAGCTGGTGGTTCCTAGTCTGCGGGTGGCCCTCGATTGGAAGCTATTACCGGAAGAATCTTTTCCGTTTCGATTGGAGGCTTTATGGTCTCTAGATGAACAACGTCTTGAGAGTTTCCTGGTGCTGCAGGAAGTGCAGCTTAGACAAGCCAAAACCCACGATCGTTTCCTCAAAACCCTTGTGTTTATGGTAAGCCAATTAGTACTCTTTTATAATGCTAAGTCTAATAGGTCCACCAGAAAGTTTAAATTGCGCTGGTTCGGTCCCTACCGTATTATCGAACAAGTGGTACCAACAACTTTTTGGTTATCCACCTTAAACAGTGTCCTACTTCCTAAAGCGATCAATGGCTCCAAGCTTCGCCATTATTATCCATCATCTGCATCGTCATGATGTGGCATTGGTATTTTTATTTCTTTTCTTTTACCACTTTTCTCACTCGACGTCCGTTTCTTATCTCTATCTTTCGGTTGACCGAATGACTGTAATAGTTGCGTTTTTCTACCTAAACATGATTAGTGGCCGCCTTGATTCTGTTAGATGCACGCATATCATCATTATGTTGGTATATTTCCAATACTGCGTTATGATTAGGGTTCTTATCGCTTGATTTTTCCAGTGTTTCTACTTAATCTTGTTCTTCCCTTTGTTAGTCGCTATTGTGTCTTTGTGCATTTGCACCGCTATTGTGTGCTTTGTGTTCTCGCCTGTTTTTGAGTACGCCATGGAAGCTCTTGCGAGTATCATGACCTTCCATGCGGGTCTCACTCCGGAGGTGAGTGAGTTCCTACGTGCTCGAGGGCTCTTGGCCTTCGCTGAATTGCCTTGGCATTCAGTGGAGTGTCATCCCTTCTGTGCACAGATTATATCTGCCATAGCCGCCACGCCTGCTACCGAGCAATGCTGGCCATGAACATGCTTAAACCCTTGTGTTGTCCTTACGCTCAGCACTATCGCTGAGGGGTTTCGTCTCCCTCAGGAGGGGTTGGTCAATGGACCGCTCCTTCCCTTAGCGACCATGAAAGAACTTTTTCCCCGGCACTCATTGAATGAGTTTGCCATTCTTTATCATCCTGAACCTGAGTGCACCACGCTTGAATTTCTTGTAGCAGCCTTAAACCTTCAAAAATGCACGTATGGCATCTCTCGGCCTTTCTACTCAATGATTGATACTGCCTCACGAGAGGGGGTCAATTTCACGTTCTTTTTCTTCCGGTGCATTCACTGGGAATGCCTAGTAGTTACCAAGCAAATAGCCAAGCATGAAATTCCTAGAACTCGTTTACCGCACCTCCTCACATTTCTCCTGCCGGTTATACACGCAACACAACCACCTCCAACGACCACCGTGCTTTTACATGAGGAATCTACACAGATGCTGGAGGAGGATGATGATGAAGACTTGCTAGACTTTTTTGAGCAAAAATGCAGGCGAATTAGCCCATTGCAAAGCCAAGTGCAGGATTCAACTGTAGTTCACGAGGTTGACGTCTTTCATGATACAACCACGACACTACAGGGCACATCGGCACAATCTTCTCCTAGCAAGTAGCAGTAGCCATATGAGATTATGGAAGATGATGTTGAAGTTCAACCGCAAGATGAACCAAAGCAATTAGATGCTGAGCCTCTGATAGAGATAGTGGAAGATACCGCTGTCAGCGAATCTCATCCTCCTTCTCAACCAACTGTTGATGCTCAAGCAGACATGGTCAAGCAAGCGGCCTGTGAAGAAGAGACGGTTATTGAAGTCGTTTTGTTGGTACCTCAAAATGAGATCGGAATTGTATTAGTTCCAACTTCTCTTCTTCCCCTTCCTCCTCCAACCACGATTCTTTGTGATGCTGAAGTTCCTCCCTCTGCACCTTCAAGTGCCATTCGTGAGGCATCGACCCATCTCCTATCCTCTCTCGATTACTCTCCGCCATCATCACCTCACCTGCTTTCTGCTTCATCATCGCAGCCTCCTTCTTCTCCTCCTCCAGCGGTTATGTTCACTGAATTGGCATCCATGGGCCAATTACTTATGCAATTCTCCCAGCAGTTGCCTCTTCAGATGAAAACGGCCCATCAATCTCTTCGACAGGAGCTGCAGAGCAAGGTTGATCTTCTCGAAGCGGACATTCCCCCCTCCAAGAAGACGTACTTGAAGCCAAAGCCAAAATTCACTCTCTGCATACTCAAATTCAGCAACTGCAAAGAATAGCTAATAGCGAAAGACAGTACGATTGCTCAACAAGACACCGAAATCAAAGGATTTTAGCAAGAAGTTGCAGATAAGACGGACGCTATGACTACCTTGGGCAACGAGTTGCATGCAACAAAGAATAAATTCAGTATATTAGAGGAACCCTCTCAGTCGCTTGCCATGAATGTAGTCAACGTTGAAAAAGAGCTTAAACAGGTCACTGAGCAGTTGTTACAGAAAGATCAAGAATTATTTGCTGAAACTGCCAAGACTATCCAATTGAAGAAGGAACTTGCAGCTGTGCAAAAAGAGAGAGATGATTTCTACAAAACAATGCAATTTCAAGCTCAGGAACTCAAGAGAAGAGAAAAGCAATTGGGAATCACCATCCACAATATCAAATTAATGAATATCTGCTAATAGAATGACGAATCAAGGTGAAAAATACATATGCAAGTAAGGGTCCAATCTAGATCATGTACCTATAAAGAAAACAAAGATACAAGTACCAACCAAGATCCAAAATCAACTCTCACAAAAGTATGTGCAACCGGCAAGTAAATCCATAACCAAGTGGTATAAACAAGATAGAGACCACAATTCCACTATACATCCAGTGATAATGCCATGATGACACTCATGATGACATGAACCTCAAGAAAGAGTATACCACAATGTCATCTAACATGCCAAATACATGACAAGATTATGCTCTACTCTCATATGGAGGAGCTACCACAACGATCATACATGGATAATGTCTTCAAGCTCTAAGAATAAGAGCTTGCACACCAAAAATTCTCTCTCGAAGAAGTTCCAAAGCAAATTTAACCTCCAAGGGAATTAGGGTTCTTATGGTGAAAATATGATGCTCTGTGCTTTGCTATTTCAGAGGTGATAACCTCTGAATTTGAAATTTTGCTCTTCAACAAACTTCAAGATCTCATTCTTGGCTATGTAACAAGATAAATAACATCTCAATTGAAGGAAGATAGCTCTAGATATACACAAAACAAGCATCAATTGTCAATTTCACCTTCACTTCCAACACTACTGCTTTGTATTTTGCAATTTCGGTGACTTTGTGCTTTGAGTTTGGATCTGCATTGTCCTAGAAACATTGTGGAGAATATTTCAAACTACACACAACAAGTTGAATCGTGTCATTCCGATTTGTAAAACTCAATTTAGAGTCAAAACACTGACCTACTATCACAATGATTGTAGATTCATCTTCTACATTAGTCTATGTTTTTCAACTTTTGGCATTGTAGCACTCCAAACCAAGTTCTAGATTCTTCTGTGAACCTGTAGTCCTTTGTGTTAGCTACACATAGAACTTTAAAAAACATCAATCCGAGCTTTGTAGCTCAAGTTATGACCAAGATATTGAACTAATGTTGAGAGATGCCGACTTGCACTTTCACCTCTTGTGAACTAAGCTTCCATTGGAGCTTCTTGCACACAAGCCTTCAACATGCTCTGATACCAATGAACGGCTTTGATGTGCAAAATAGGAGGATCAAGGAGGAGATGGAGGGAGAGAGAAGAGAGGAGAGACGTGCATGGGAGCCTCAAACCCACATAATGATCTCTCTTGAGGCAATGCTCTATATATGATGTATATATATGAATATGGGGGTAAGGTCACATGACCCTCACATCCCCAACAAGATTCAAGATCAAAGGAAAGGAAGACCAAGTATAAAACCTTCACAAAGCACTTTATGGACACAAGCAAGCTCCCCCGGTCTGGTATGAAAAGATTCACAAGTTCTTTGAAGATAAAGGATTTCAGACAAGGAGTGCTAATGCAAACTTATACATCTATAAGAATGAGTCCTTACTGGCCATCATAATCCTCTATGTAAATGACTTGATTTTGATAGGCTTAGATGACAAACACATCCAATTCATCATCACACAAATTCACCTTGACTATTCTATGATAGATCTTGGACTACTTCACTACTTCTTTGGTATGGAAGTTTGGCAAACAAAAGAAGGCATATTCCTATCATAGAAGAAGTACTGCTTTGATCTTCTTTCCAAATATAGCATGGACCAGTGTTGCTCAGCATCTATACCACTTGATCCAAATATCAAGCTCACACTAGAGGATTCATCATCCCTTGTGGATGTGCATACTTATTGATAGCTTGTTGGCTCATTACTCTATCTTGCCAACAATAGACTAGATATTGCCTATGTAGTTGGTATATCCGGTTAGTTTGCACATCAACCTCGTCAAACTCATTAGGATGCTCCTCAGAGACTACTTCGCTACCTAAACCTCACCCAACATCATGGTCTTTGGTACAGAGGGGGCATCAAACTCGCCCGATATTCAGATTCAGATTGGGCTAATGATCCTGATTCTCAACGATCTACTTATGGGTACATATTCTTGCTTGGCTCAGGACCTCTCTCTTAGGCAAGTAAGAAACAACCTAGAGTTTCTTTATCATCCACCGAGGCCCAATATCCAGCATCAAGCTTCGCATCATGTGAGGCCATCTGGCTTTGACATTTATTATCTGACATTGGTGTTTTGTAGGCTACTCTAACACACATCTATTGGGAAAGATGGATGGATGATCCAAGAGATTGAGTAGGTACTGCTAAAACTTGCTTTGTACCAGCCCTCTTTAGCTTCAGACCTGATTAGTAGACTCTCTTAGCTTTCCAATGACACCAAGAAATGGCCTATGTCCTTTGGAAATGAAGTGTGTAGTGATTGAATCAAAACAGATAACTTTGGAAGTCACAAACTCAAGAAAACCTTCTATTTTGGTCTTGACACCTGCTCAATGTTTTGCTCAGTGTGACCAGCACAGTAGCAGTTGATAAAATTCCTTCTAGGGTTATTCAATTAGCTTAGTAAGCTAACATTTGCAAGTGGAATGATGTAAAATAATGAACTATGCTAAGAGAAATTAATTTAGCAAGATTTCGTATACCCTCGACTTTTTAGGACTATAGCAGAGATAGACCAGTGAGCACCTCGATGACGATTTCTCTGAATTGGCTGAATGAAATCACTTCAAACTTTGTCAGCATGTAGATGACTTTGTGATGAATCCAACAAGCTTTGAATCACTGAATTTGGTGGCGTATTGGCTGAGATATGCCCTTGACAAGTTAACAGACTTTGGAGTAGACAAGCAGTGAACACAGAGATGAATGATGTAAATGTAGCTATTAATTAACACTTGTATACAATCCCATTGGCATGATTAGCATTGCCTAATGGTGTAGAGAGGTGTAGGCTATGGTATAGTCCTTACACACACTCAAGCTCAACAGAATGAGCCTCGGGAATGGAGTGATCTGCCCGTGACTTTTTCACATCCAATTTTATAGGAAATGACTTAGGATTTGAATTCAAATTCAAATCTTTGGCTTCCTATGATCAAACATCTAAAATTTTGGAGATATTCTCTCAATCAAGTAATCTACCTTTTCACGAATCACTTAGGTAGGTGATTACAAAAGATTCTAAGTCAAATTAGAATTTTACAATGAGGTAAAGTGGTAATAAACCACTAGCATATGTTCCTATGGTTCTTCCTGCATGTGGAGTCTTCATGATGTCTTCCAACCCAAATGTGTAGGCTTGTGATTTACACCAACAGCTCTCCCTCAAGCCAAACATTTTGGCTTAAGTCTTCATCTTCAATCTTCAAGTACATCCTGCAATCCAATCATAGATTTGAACCTGCAAATTTTGGTCGCATCCAAAGCTTTAGTCAGCAAATCTGCACATTGCATGTTGGTTGACACATAGGTCAGCTGAATGTCCTTGCTTAGCAACTTTTCCCTCACATAATGATAATGAACTTCTATGTGTTTGGTCCTAGCATCATAGATAGGATTAGTTGCAAGGTGAAGAGAACTTGTATTATCTCCAAAGATAATTGGAGGCCTAGTATATAAGCCCAATTCTGTGTACAAAAGCTAAATCCAAATTGCTTCTTGAGTGGCATTAGCTAGCCCTCTATACTCTGCTTCTGTAGAAGACAATGCAACAGTTGGTTGCTTCTTTGCAGACCATGAAATTGGTTTGTCACCTGCAAAAGAAATGTATCCAGAAGTGCTTCTCCTATCATCCTTGCATCCTGCCCAATCTGCATCTGAATAAACTATTATATCAATATCTGAAGTGTAAGGAAAGTACAAACCATGGTTCTGTGTACCCTTGAGATACTTCAAGATTCTTTTGGCAGCCTCTAAGTGAGGTATCCTTGGCTTGTGCATAAATTGACTTAGCACACTAACTCCATATGCAATATCAATTCTTGTAAGAGTACCATAGTTCAAGCTACCTACCATACTTTGATAACCTGTAATGTCTTGGACTTCATCACCTTCATGGGCACTTAGCTTTAGGTTCACCTCCATTGGAGTACAATTTCTTCAACATGTCCTACACATACTTCTTCTGAGTAATGTATATTCCTGAATTAGTGTAAACTAATTCAAGTCCCAAAAAATACTTCAATAGCCCAAGATCATTGATCTTGAACTCCTTCATCATTTGGCTTGTGATGCTTCTGATTCCATTGACATCGTTACCTGTAATGATGATGTCATCAACATAGACACAGAGATAGATTACCTCTGAATTACTTCTCTTAATGAACAGAGAAGTGTCAGCCTTACTCATGAAGAAACCTTGGTCTTGGAGGTATGTAGTTAGCCTGTAATTCCATGCCGTAGGTGCTTGCTTCAATCTATATAAAGCCTTCTTTAATTTGGAAACATAAGTTACCTTGTTAGGGTCTTCATAGCCAGGAGGTTGTGACATATAAACCTCTTCTGAAATCCATCCATCAAGAAAGCATTCTTGACATCCAATTGGTACATGTACCAATTCTTTGATGCAGCCACACTAACCAACACTCTGATTGTTGGCATCTTGGCCACAGGAGAAAATGTTTCTTCATAGTCAATGCCTTGGGTTTGTGCAAAACCCTTGGCTACCAATCTGGCCTTGTACCTGTTAATTGTGCCATCAGAATTTCTTTTCAATTTATAGATCCATCTGGATCCTATTACCTTCATGGAGTCCTTCTTGGGTACTAACTCCCATGTATCACTCTCCTTGAGTGCTTCAATCTCCTCATCCATAGCTTCCTTCCATTCTGATTTTGTGATTGCTTCTTCATATGATCCTGGTTCTTCATTTAGCAAATCCTTTGCAAGATAAATTGAATGTTTAGTAACAAGAGATGTATCATACCCATATCTTATAGGTTTTTTTTCTTTCTCTTTGAGACCTTCTGATTGATTGAGTTGAAGATTCTGGTATGTCCTCAAGCTTCTTCGTCTTCATTTTGCCTTTGGACTTCCATGCCTTGAACTCTTCAAGGTTGATTGTATCTTCATCATCTGAACTTGAGTCTTCTTTCTGAGTTGGTTCCTCCTTTGCAAGTTTTGGAAATTCTTCTTCCAAATCATAGGGTAGTTTGACCTTCCTGCATTGATTCTCATACCAAGAATCATTCTCATCAAAGATCACATCTCTGCTTACCATAAATCCCTTATTGGTAGGGTTATAAAACCTGTAACCTTTTTGATTTAAATCATATCCAATGAAAATACATTTTTCAGCCTTTGGATCTAGCTTTCCTCTTACCTGTGAAGGAATGTGTACATATGCTACACATCCAAAAATTTTGCAGTGATCCAATGATGGTCTCTTACCATGCCATGCTTCATATGGTGTCATACCATCAAGTGACTTTGATGGTAACCTGTTTATGAGATAGGTGGCAGTAGAGACATTCTCTGCCCATAGGTAGTTAGGTAATTTCTTCTCATTAAGCAGAGATCTAGCTGTCTCAACAATTAACCTATTTCTTCTTTCAGCTACCCCATTCTGTTCAGGAGAATACCTTGTGGTTATTTCCCTTTTGATGCCTCTGTCCTGCAAGAAGTCCTCAAATTCATTTGAGAAGTACTCACCTCCTCCATCTGACCTTAGCCTCTTCAAATTCTTCCTGTCTGATTTTCAACTAATGCAAGATATTTCTTAAAACAATTAAATACCTCATCCTTGTGCTTCATGAAGTATAATACAGTCCATCTGCTATAGTCATCAATAAAAGACACATAGTACCTTGAACTTGAGACTGAGGGGTCTTTGCTAGGTCCACATACATCTGTGTGTACAAGCTCTAGATAGCCTTCATGCATATATTCTTTCCTTGAGAAGGGTAACCTGTGAGACTTACCAAATTGACAAGCACCACACTTGTAAATCATATGTTGCTTGGATACATTAGGTATCCCAAGCACACATTGGTCCCTGCACATTTGCTTCAAGGTCCTTTCTCCAATGTGCCCTAATCTCTTGTGCCAAATCTCAAGCTCTAAAAGTGTCTAATCCTTATAACTGTATAATGCAATATTTTTTGTATCTTCCAACTCAAAAGTGAAAACTCTACCTGATTTTTCTCCTTTAGCTATCCTTTTGAATCCATGTCTTGGGTCCTCCACAAATGCTCCATATTGATTGAATGTGACCTGCAACCCTTTCTCTACAATCTGATCAACACTCATTAAGTTCTTTGTAATTGTAGGTACATAAAGTACTCTGCTCAACAAATTCTGATTACCATCACAAGTTTTCACATTTCCAACTTTAACTACAGAATGCTTTGTATCATCACCTGTTTGGACTTGGTGTTTATCTTTTGGTTCCTCAAGATCAGAGAGTAGTGCAACATTACCAGCCACATGATTTGAACACCTTGAATCAATATAAAATAAGTGATCATCATTTGTACCTGACTTTGAATTCATGTTCATGATCAAGAGAGAATCATCCTGCTCCTCTCTGTAGTTGTTGTAGTTGTTGTGGCCTTGGTGATGGTTGAACCTTCCTCTAGACTGAGAGTATCCACCTCTTTGGTAGCCTCTTCCTCTCTGATTTTTGTAATTCCTGTAACACTCATCTGTGGTGTGATTTGATAAACCACAAATGTTAGGTGGTGATGCGTTATAGGGTCTCCCCCTACCTTGCTTACCTCCTCTGCCCCTTCCTCTTGAAGATCTACCTCTCCTTGCATAGTTGGCTTGGGAGGTAGAGCCTTCATCTTCCACCTTCTTACTCTTGCCTTTATCCTTAGATTTCTTATCAGTGTATAGGGCAGAAGAGTTGTTACCTTTGGATGTATCTCCACTCTTGGTAAGCTTTGCTTCATGTGTAAATAGTTGTCCCATGAGAGTTGTAAGATCTGGAGTGTGCATGTCCATGTAGAGATCCATTGCAGTGGTGAAGCTTTCCCACTTGTCATCAGCCTTGATCCCATTAATTACCTGCGTTACAGTTTGTTCTTCTTCAATTTCTTCTCCTATGCTTGCTAACTCACCTGCAACATCTTTGATCTTGGTCACAAATTCTGAAACAGCTTGCTTAGGTTGCTTCCTTAGTGTTGTGAATTCAATCCACAACTCATTTTTCCTAGCCCTTGTATTGGAGGAAAAATATGATGACAAGGTTTCCCAAGTCTCTTGGGAAGTCTTACAATTTCTGATATGGGGTAAAAGAAATTCAGATATAGAGTTGAGTAAATAAGACCTTGCCAATGCATCCCTTGCACACCATGTGTTGAGTTTTTCTTGCTCCTCCTTGGTTGGCAAACCTCTTGCTTTGAATGAGGGCAATTCCTCATCTCCTGAGATGTATCCATAGAGACTCCTTCCTTGTAAGTAGGTCTTCATCCTTAGAGACCAAGCTTGATAGTTGTTCCTGTCCAATTCGTCAATAAATGAAGGAAAACCATCTCCCATTTTACCTTATTTGCTCTGATACCACTGTTGGGAAAGATGGATGGATGATCCAAGAGATTGAGTAGGTACTGCTAAAACCTGCTTTGTACCAGCCCTCTTTAGCTTCAGAGTTGATTAGTAGACTCCCTTAGCTTTCCAATGACACCAAGAAATGGCCTATGTGATTTGGAAATGAAGTGTGTAGTGATTGAATCAAAACAGATAACTTTGGAAGTCACAAACTCAAGAAAACCTTCTATTTTGGTCTTGACACCTGCTCAATGTTTTGCTCACTGTGACCAGCACAGTAGCAATTGATAAAATTCCTTCTAGGGGTATTCAATTAGCTTAGTAAGCTAACATTTTCAAGTGGAATGATGTAAAATAATGAACTATTCTAAGAGAAATTAATTTAGCAAGATTAGGTATACCCCCGACTTTTTAGGACTGTAGCAGAGATAGACCAGTGAGCACCTCGACGATGATTTCTCTGAATTGGCTGAATGAAATCACTTCAAAATTTGTCAGCATGTAGATGACTTTCAGCTGAATCCATTAAGCTTTGAATCACTGAATGTCGTGGAGTATTGGCTGAGATATGCCCTTGACAAGTTAACAGACTTTGGAGTAGACAAGCAGTGAACATAGAGATGAATGATGTAAATGTAGCTATTAATTAACACTTGTATACAATCCCATTGGCATGACTAGCATTGCCTAATGGTGTAGAGAGGTGTAGGCTATGGTATAGTCCTTACACACACTCAAGCTCAACAGAATGAGCCTCGGGAATGGAGTGATCTGCCCGCGACTTTTTCACATCCAATTTTATAGGAAATGACTTAGGATTTGAATTCAAATTCAAATCTTTGGCTTCCTATGATCAAGCATCTAAAAGTTTGGAGATATTCTCTCAATCAAGTAATCTAATTTTCCACGAATCACTTAGGTAGGTGATTACAAAAGATTCTAAGTCAAATTAGACTTTTACAATGAGGTAAAGTGGTAATAAACCACTAGCATATGTTCCTATGGTTCTTCCTGCATGTGGAGTCTTCATGATGTCTTCCAAGCAAAATGTGTAGGCTTGTAATTTTATATTGTATTTCCTACATATTTGGGTACCTTGCCATTTGCTTCTACCATTGTATTCATTCTCCTTTCAGGGGATTTATCCCACATGAGATGTACTTTGGAGAGCCCCTCCCAAATATATATAAGGAGGGCCTCTCCCCCCATTTGTACTTGGTTAGAAGCTTGAGGAGTATACTCAATGCTCTTGGCAAGCTCATTTCTAATCCACATGAGTTTACCCATTTCATGGTCTACTCATTTTGAGTCTCACACATTCATTCTTTTCTGATTACACTCTTCTTTTCATTTTGCTTTCATGCATGTACTCTCTACAGTTACATGGGTAGAAACTACTCACATTCTATGACCCATGTATAGCCATCCCCGAAAGACCAGATCTGTCCATGTCACATATATACATATGACCTTTTCACTATCCAAGATATTGAATTGAGCGAGCATACCTCTACCTTCTAACTCTCTATCTATAGTTGTGTAGATTATCATTTAAGCTCTACCTTGAGAATGCATGAGTGGACTTGTACTTGTTAATAGAAAATTTCAAAACTCTAATATATTGCTTATCTTCTCTGCTAGTGCTCTTGTATTTTCCTACATAAATAATTTCTTATAACCTTGTATGGGCATGGAAAAGTAGTTTTAAAAATACATTTGTTTTGTAATGCTTGCTTCAAAAGGTTATACAATGTAGTGTATCATCTACCACTAATACCTGCTTCATCACATACTGTACCTCCCTTGGAATACTAATATCTTCTAATTTTCGTACAAAATATTTAATCACATGTGTCATTATGAGATTTCCTATTGGTGACTCCAAACTAGTAAGCACATGTTTGTTGCACAAACAAGAATTGAACAACTTTTATTGGTCATCTATTGTTGATGAAGCACTCACATCTTCAACAAATGACCTACACAATAAGAAAATCAATCTAAAAGTCTTGTAACATAATTAAAAAAATCAACATGAACCTAGTTGCAAAAATTTATCACTTTCATGATCCATCACTATTTCAAAGAGCTTCAAAGGATGATAATGGTTGTTTCGTGTAACTCATACCAACGGGATTCCCTTTTAGTTGTGCTATATTGGCTTTTAACTTTATAATTATGCCCTTCTTTTCTTCAAAATATTTTTGGAGTATAATAATGCACTCTTATAGAGATTTGACAAGACTTTCAAAAGTGTCTATCTTCAAATGATTGTGATGACATAGTTGCATCCAATAATTTGCAATAGATGTTGAATGGCTAGACAATTGCTTGCCATAACCTCATAGTCCAAGTTCACAACTAGCAAGGAATTGTACAAACATGGAGATACTATGGAACATAAGCTAAAAATTAGACATTGGATCTAAGGGATAGAATGCACTAGTGACCCAAAGAGTCAATATTCTTATCTCTAGCTACACGTAATTCATTTTCAAAGTTATTTCACTCCTATCTCTAGTTGTTGGTGCAAATTCTATTAGAACATGAACATGTACACTTGTTGAATGAGGAGCATGCACAGGTGCTAGTTTCATGTTCCTAATACATGTGAGTACCATGAAAGTTTAAAAACATGAACACCATAATAGGAAGAAGAAGAGATATGGTTGGAATGGCTTGTACAATAGTTGTATTGCAAGAAAAAAGTGTGTTTTGTATATGGAAAGGTCGATGTGTCTTTTTCTAGTGTGAAGAGTGAGAGTATGATTTTTTTTGAAAAAATCATATTTTTGGGGTAACCAAAGTTACGAGTTTGATGATGTGACACTTAACATTTAAGGGATTTTTAGAAGTATGTTTTTGAGATCCTAAGTAACCTAAAAAACCCTACTTGAGCCTACTCAAAGGTTCTCTATTAAATGCACTTTTTCCTTTAAACAAGTACAAGATTATGCTAAATCATAAAAACTTAGGAATCCTTACAAGGCCCATACAGGGTTTATTTTTTCCCTAATGCAGGCATCACTTTCTTCTACTTAGGTTTTCACTCTTGAAATCCAAAATTCACTAGCTAGATCTATTTATATAAATTTTTTTGGCATTTTATGTAGCTCTTGTAATGACACTAGCAATATAATCACTCTTTTCCTTAAGATTCTTTTGGGTTTATACAACACAATATGTCGACTGCATACATAATGCAATGCATTTCTTTATAAATTTAAAGATTAAAAGAAGTTATAATGGAAATGTTTCAGCTATTTATTGTTCAAGAATTTAGTGGAAGTGACACAAATCAATCATCTTTGGCATTCCCACTCCAAATCCTTATCTTAGAAGTTTCATTTGGTTTCCTGTTTTCTTCTTAAAATGAAGAAAAAAAAAGATATATACATTTATATTCCTACAAAGCACTTTAAAAAGTTTTTGGATCCTTTTTTATTAGGGTAAAACCCCTTGATGATCAATTTATTTGGTAGGTTCCATTTATAGGATCAATGCTCTTGGAATAGTTACCTTTGCAGTATTTTATTTGCATCTTTGTATCATCTTTCTGAGCCATCATTAATGATTTATTTTTGTTTTCTTGAAAGTTTTTCTGAGAAACACAACACAATAGTTAGACATATACATAATTCATAGAGTTATACAAATTTCCATGGAAATTGGTTATGCATTCCAGATATCCATGAGGTTATCTCCTTGTGTTTTGCAAATCCAACTAGATGATATACTTTTCTCAAGAAACGTTTTCATTCTCATGAAGAGCTGTGCAAATATTGGATTTAACATACACATCATCAAAAGAATTAGATCTTTGCGACACATGTTTTTACTTCCATTAAAATATGTTTCCTAGAGTAGTGTTTTCTTTACATGCATTCATGTATCTTTTATCGTTTCCATTCATAAAGAATTCAATGAAAGAAATTATTCTTTCAAGCCTTTCTTGATATCAAGAAAAAGGTGTATTTTAGTTTCACTAACATCTCGCTCTACATATATTCTACCGAATGTATATACAACAAAAAAATGAGCAACTCAATTTACAAGAATAGATTCTTACAAGAAATCTTTACGGAATGTTTCCATCAAGAGTTTTCATAGTCGCTTTATTTTTCATCACAACATTTAAGAAAATAATGCATTAGAAATATATATATAGAAAACCAAATCTTTCTTGTCATCCCTCCCAATCAACTGAAGCAGAAAAAAGACTCATGCCTTTTCCATCACACACTATCATAGGAAACATGGTGCGTCTTGCACCCTTGCCACCCCCAATCAAGGAGAATATAGTAGGTGGCACTCTCTTGCCACGTCCAATTGAGGATATCATGGAAATTCTCAAATTAGTTTCAAACCATTAATCAGTATTTATATCAAACTCTTGGTATTGAATGATTGTCTTCATATCATTGACATTGTCTAAGTTTCCATAGAGACTTTTATCTTGTTGATCATCATCATGTTCATTAGATCCAAGAAGTTTCTAATTTGGATCATTATTGATCAGATTCTCATATTCACATGAATAGAGTTCTTGGTTAGGTTCATAGGATTTACACATAAAATAGTTAGTGATTATCATATTTAGTTGACCATCTTTACTCATGTTTGACATCAAATATATGATTTCTTTCTATTTGACTCCGACAATTATAGGATTTGCTTCTCTCTCGAGCCTTTGCAAAAAGCTCTTCACCATTGCTCTATTGCAAAAACATTTCTCCATCATTATGAGGGGAATCCACTTAGTTACTAAAACTATTCAATTCCTTTTTTTCTTTGGCAAGTCGAACTCATGGCATTCTCTACAATCAATCACATCATTATGACTCTTTCTAGTAATATACATGTGAATTGAACTCAAATCACTTTCTCCATTCAAAACACCATCATAGGATACTTCTTGTACCTCAAGCATTTCTTGTTCTTTCTTCTCTCAAGATATACTTGCACCACACTCTTCATGCATCTCCTCAATCACCACACTCTTCACTCTTTATGCATCTCAAATCATGTCTAAATTCGTTTACAGATACAATTGGATCAATTAGAACATCGTTTTTCTTGGAATAGTTGCTTCCAACTTCATCAATGCATTCATTTAATTCATATTCTTCTTGAGTTTCATTAGATGATTTAGTCACACACAATTATCATATGTTTCCTTGATTGGTCTTCCATGGATAACTATCTCTTCATGGAAACTTGTCTCCTTCAAGTCTAGACTCATAAGCACATGGCCTCAACTTATTGAGATCATCCTTCACTTCACAAGCATCCTTTGTACTTTCATTCATGTCATTTTGAGGCACGATTATTTTTGGAAGAAAATCAATTCACTTTCCTACAATCTAGGAAAAGTGAAGATCTAATTTGATCTACTTTTAGGTGATTGATTGATTCATTGATTTTCAAGTTGAACCACCTCAAATTCGTGGAATTCGAGCTCTCTTTTTATCCATTTACATGTTTAAATCTCTAGGATTTTACATTGGTAAATGATCCATATAAATCTTTTAAAAAATACAATAATTGATCATAAGTATAAGAACTCTTCAATGGATATTTTTTGACATAATCCAATTGATAGCTTTTTAATGTAGATCAAATCCACCTCAATCATAGTGTAATCTTGATGTTCCAATAGCTCCCCCTCATGCTAAAGTATGCTTGAGTCTTCATTCTCTAATAGGTTGAATATGTGCCATTGATTTAAATCTGCAAAGCTTTATTCCATCAAGTGCCTTCCTCATCATATTTTCTACTTGCTTTTCAGTTGGAACAAAAGAAATTCTCAATCTCCTTTTCCATGAGTTTCTCCATGATGAAGTGGTAATGCACCTCTATGCGTTTGGTTCTTGCACGAAATATATGGTTTGCTGCTAGATGCATAGAACTTACATTATTTATAAATATGTGAGGTTTGGAACTCACAAGTCCCAAATCTATATACAATGTTTTTAACCATAATGCCTCTTAAGTTGCTATGGTTAAACCTCTATACTCTGCTTCAGTTGAGGATAAAACAAGTATTGGTTGCTTCTTGAAACTTCATGACTAACCTACAAATGCTAAGTAACTAGAGGTACTTCTTCTATCATCTTTAGCTCCTACCCAATTTTCATCTGAATAGATCTTGATATCCAAATCTGAAGACTAAGGATAGAATATGTGTTCATTAATTGTACCTTTGAGGCTCTTAAAGTACTCTCTTAACTGCATTCATGTGTGGGCTTCTTGATGAGTCATGAATTGGCTCACCAGTCCTACACTATATGAGATGTCTACCCTTGTATGAGTAGCATATATCAAGCTACATACCAAGCTTCGATACTCTTTAATGTCTTCAATTTTCTCATCTTCATGAACACTAAGTTTATGATTCATCTCCATAGGTGTACCTATAGTTTTAGTGTTCTCCATTTTGAACTTGAGAATTAGATGTTGAATGTATCTCCTTCGAGTCAAATACATTCCTTCATCTCTGTACATGACCTACATACCTAGGAAGAATGTAAGCTCACCTAAATCACTAATTTTGCTCCTCTTGAATGTGTCTCTTAATCCTTTGAATGCCATTAAGACATCACCTATCTTAATTATGTCATCTACATATGCACATAGATAGATAACCTCATTGTAATCCCTTTTGATGAATAGAGAAGGATCTGAGTTGCTAGGTTTGAACCATTGATCTTCAAGGTATGTAACCAACTAGTAATTCCAAGCCCTAGGAGCTTGTTTCAATCCATACAATGCTTTCTTAAGTCTAAAAACATAAGATACATGATCAGGGTTTTCAAAACCTAAAGGTTGTGACATGTATACCTCTTCACTTATCCAACCATTTAGAAATGCATTTTTATACATCACGTTTGGAGGAGTCTACAATTTTTTGTAGCAGCTACACTTATCAATGTTCTAATTGTAGTAATCTTTGCAACTAGTGAGAATGTCTCCTCATAGTCTATACCATGCGTTTGTGAGCATCCTTTGGCAACTAAGCTTTCCTTGTACCTACAAATTGATCCACCTTTTTTTTTGAGTTTATATACCCATCTCGAACCAATTACCTTTTGATTGGGTGACATTGGAATCAAATCCCAAGTGTCCATCTCCTTCAATGCATTTATTTCTTCTTTCATGGCTTTTCCCCAATTAGGGTTTCCCTTTGCCTCCTCATAGGTTGAGGATACTTCTGAAATTGAGTCTTTTTCCAAGTAGATTGAATGCTTTGTAAGAAATGTGGAATCATATCCATACCTTTTTGGTTGTTTCTTCTCCCTTGTTGATTTTCTAGGGGTTTCCTTGCAACATTCTCCACACTCCTACATCTTTGCTTTGCCTCTTGACTTCCATAGTTTGTAATCCTTTTCCCTTTCATCTTGGTCATCATCTATATCACTTCTTGGATCCTGGACTTGTATATCAGGCTTGCTTCCTAATTGATGAGAATAAGGATCAAGATCATATGATAGAGTTATCTTTTGTTTGTCTTCATCATACCAAGATTTGTGTTCTTCAAACACATCACTAATTCTAGTGAATTGCTTGCTTGAAGGATTATAGAACCTGTAACCCATTTGAGTTGGGTCACACCCAATAAACACTACCTTTGTTGCCCTTTCTCTAACTTAACTCTTACTTGTGATGGTACATGAACATAAGCTAAACAACCAAACAACTTGCAATGTCCAAGGCTAGGTTTTCTTCCATGTCATGCTTCATAAGGAGTCATACCTTGAAGTGATTTAGATGGTAGTCTATTGACAAGGTACACAAGAGTTGAAATAGCCTCTACCCATAGATAATGCGGCAATCTCTTCTCTTCAAGAATTGTTCTGGCCGATCCAACCAATGTCTTGTTTATCCTCTCTACAATTTCATTGAGTTGAGGAGAGTAACTAGTAGTCACTTCCCTTTTGATACCTTTATCCTACAAGAAATCATTAGAATTTATGGAGAAGTATTCTAAACCTCCATCAGATTTGAGCTTCTTCAGTGATCTACTTGTATGATTCTCCACATGTGCTAGATATATTTTGAAGCAATCAAACTCTTCATTTTTACTTTCAATAAAGTACACAATTGTCCTTCTGCTAGAAACATTAGTAAATGAGACATAATACCTTGATCTTGCCAATGAAGGCTCTTGACTTGGCCCCCATACATCTATATGTACTAAGTCCAATATGTTGTTGTGGATGTAGCCTTTGTGGTTGAATGGTTGTCTTTATGGCTTGCGAATTCGACATGCATCACATCTGTTGATCATCTATTACTTTGGTATGTTTGATAGCCCTAGAACCCTTTGATCCCTACATATGTCCTTCAAGGTTCTTTCACTCACATGAGCAAGTCTCTTATGCCACACATGAAGCTCACTTAAGGTTTGAGATACAAAGTTAAATAGAGCTATGTTCGTGATTTCTTCCATTTCAAAAGTAAAGAGCCTACCATGCTTCTCACCTTTGGCTATCTTCTTGAAGCCTTGACATGGATATTCCACAAAATCTCCATGTTGGAAGAACTTAACTTGCAAGCCTTTTTCAGCTATTTGGCCTACACTTATTAGGTTTTTAGTGATAGTTGTTGGAGCAAATGTGCAAGCCACCACACTTGGCTAGGCATGGAAGGAAGAATGTACAACAACTTGATGAAGCATAGGAATCATTGCTTGTAACTTTGGATCATTTACCATGTGTAAATGGTTAATTCATTAAGGAATCTTGTAATACCAATAAACTCGTGGAGTTAAGAGAATAATATGTTACGAGTTTTCAATGAAAGAATATCTCCTAGATTAGGGGAGACACTTTTAGGTGGAGCCTCATTTGAATCCAAATTCAAATTTCAAAGAAGACTCTTATAAAAAGGGCAATGTAATATTGCGGTTTAAGAGCCTTCATTCTAGAGCTTATTGTTGATCATTTGTAGTGGTTGAGTGGCTTAAACCATATCCTACTCTCCTTACTATCATTGAGCTTCATATCTATGCCAATGATCATGTACAACATTGTTATATAATACACTATATCATTGATCATGTCTATCTTCTTCTCTGCTATGTCTACTCGTAACAGTGAACTTGTGATGACCATATCTCAGTGATCTCTCCATCATTGTCCATGTTCTATAGCTTCTTGGAGCCAAATCAAACTCTACTACACGACTTCAAAGGTTTAAAGGATTTGCTTCAGCCAATTGGGAGAAAATTGCCTCGAAGTGCTCACTGGTTACTCTGTGCACATTCCCTAAAAAGTTAGGGATAAGCATTTACTTGCTAAAGTCATTGCTGAGTGTATAGTATATCATTTTAAGTGATTTCACTTGGAAACAGTAGCTGTCTAACCTAATTAAGATAACCTCAAAAGTAATTTTCCTAATTGCTACTGTACTGTGAGCACTGAGCAAATTACTTAGCAAGTGTCAAGACCAAAATAGCAAGTCTTTGGTCACAAGCTAGTTGCAAAGTTATCTGTTTTGATCTAATTGTTTGAAGCATCATCTCCAAAGCACATAGGCATCTATTTAGTGTCATTAGCAAGCTAAAGGGGCCAACAAAACAGCTCTAAAGTGAAAGAGGGTAGGTACAAATTAGGGATTCATAGTACCTACTCATCCTTTTTGTGGTATCCATGCATCTTTTCCAACAGTGGTATCAAAGGAATTTGAGGTAAAATGGGAGATGGTTTCCCTTCTTTTATTGATAAATTGGACATGAAAAACTACCAAGCATGATCCTTGAGGATGAAGACATACTTACAAGGAAGGAGTCTCTATGGATACATATCAAGAGATGAGTAGAAGCCCATTTTTGGAAGCAAAAGACAACCTACAAGAGAGGAGCTTGCGGGACTCAACTCATGGTGTGCCAAAGATGCATTAGCAAGGTCATATTTACTTAACTCTATCTCTGAATTCCTTCTTCCACACATTAGGAATTTTAAAACATCCCAAGAGACTAGGGATACATTGTCTTCATACTTTTCATCCAACACAAGAGCTAGAAAAAATCAACTATGGATTGAGTTTACCACTCGAAGGAAGCAACCCAAGAAAAGTGTTTTAGAGTATGTGACCAAAGTCAAAGATGTATTTGATCAATTGGCAAGCATAGGAGAATAGATTGAAAAGGAGCAAATAGTGAGACAAGTAATCAATGGCATCAAGGTAGATGATAAGTGGGAAGCCTTCACAATGGCCATGGGCTTATACATGGATATGTAGATTCCAGATGTTACCACACTCATGGGGCAACTCTTTACCCATGAAGCTAAGCTCAACAAAAGTGGATAACCATCAAGAGGTAATAACTCTTCTGCCCTATACACAGATAAAGGAAAGGCTAAAGAGAAAGGGAAAAGCAAGAAAGTGGAGGATGAAGGTACTACTTCTCAAGCTAACTATGTAGGGAGAGGTAGGAACTCAAGAGGAAGGGGTAGAGGAGGTTAGCAAGGTAGGGGGAGACCTTTCAAATCTTCCCCATGCAACATATGTGGACCGTCTAATCACACTACAAATGAGTGCTATAGAAACTTCAAGAATCATAGAGGAAGAGGATATCAAAGAGGTGGCTACTGACAATCAAGAGGAAGATTCAACCATAATCAAAGCTATAACCATGGCCACAACAACAATTACAATAGCAAGGAGGATACAAATCAAGGAAGGACTTGAACAATTATACAGAGGATCAAGAGGATTATCTTCTCATAATGAACATGACTTCAAAACAAGGTATGAATGATGAGAACCTCTTCTATATTGACTCAACATGTTCAAACCATGTAGCATGAAATATAGCTCTTCTCTCTAACCTTAAGGAACCCAAGGGAAAGCACGAAGTGCAAACACATGATGACACCAAGCATTTTGTGGTCAAGGTAGGAAATGTGAAAACTTCTAATGGGAATAGAAATCTGTTGAGGAGGGTTCTATATGTACCTACAATCACCAAGAATTTGATGAGTGTTGGACAGATAGTGGAAAAAGGTTTGTAGGTTAGGTTCAACAAATGTGGAGCTTTTGTGAAGGACCCCCAACATGGATTCAAGATAATTGCCAAAAGAGAAAAAACAGGTAGACTATTTACATTTAAACTTGAGGACACTAGAAATATTGCACTTTACAATTACAAGGATCAAACATTATCAAAGCTTGAGATTTGGCATAAAGATTAGGGCATATTGGTGAGAGAACCTTGATGCAAATATGTAGAGATCAATGTGTGCTTCGGATACCTAATGTATCCAAGCAACACATGATCGATAAATGTGGTGCATGTCAGTTTGGTAAATCACACATGTTACCCTTCACAAATAAAGGCTACATGCATGAAGATTACTTGGAACGTGTCCACATAGATGTGTGGGGACCAAGCAAGGACCCTTCAATTTCAAGCTCAAGGTAGTATGTGTCTTCGATTGATGATTTTAGTAGGCGGACTATCTTGTACTTTATGAAGCATAAAGATGAAGTGTTGAGTTCCTTTAGGAAGTATCTTGCACTTGTGGAAAACCAAATAGGAACAAGTCTAAAGAGATTAAGGTCAGATGGAGGAGGTGAGTACTTCTCCAAGGAATTTGATACATTCTTGTAGGATAGAGGGATCAAAAGGGAGATTACTACAAGGTATACCCTTGAGCAAAATGGGATCGCAGAGAGGTGAAATAGGTTGATTGTGGAAACAACTAGATCAATGCTTAATGAAATGGTTACCTAATTATTTATGGGCAGAGAGTGTATCTACTGCCACTTATCTTATTAACAGGTTGCCATCCAAATCACTTGATGGGATGGCCCCATATGAAGCATGGCATGCTAGAAGTGTTGGGAAAGATGGATGGATGATCCAAGAGACTGAGTAGGTACTGCTAAACCTGCTTTGTACCAGCCCTCTTTGGCTTCAGACTTGATTAGTAGACTTCCATAACATTCCAATGAAACCAAGAAATGGCCTATGTCCTTTGGAAATGATGTGTGCAATGATTGAATCAAAACAGATAACTTTGGAAATTACAAACTCAATAAAACCTTCTATTTATGTCTTGACACCTGCTGAATGTTTTGCTCAGTGTGACCAGCACAGTAGCAATTGATAAAATTCCTTCTAGGGGTATTACATTAGCTTACGAAGCTACCATTTGCGAGTGGAATGATGTAAAAAGATAAACTATGCTAAGAGAAATCAATTTAGAAAGATTAGCTATACCCCCGACTTTTTAGGACTGTAGCAGAAATAGACCAGTGAGCACCTCGACATAGATTTCTCTACATTGGCTGAATGGAGCGTCTTCAATTTTTGACAGCATTTAGTAAGCTTTGAATCACTGAATTTGATGGAGTATTGACCGAGATATGCCCTTGACAAGTTGACAGACTTTTGAGTAGACTAGCAGAGAACACAGAGATGAATGATGTAAATGTATCTATAAATTAACACTTGTGTACAATCCCATTGGCATGAATAACATTGCCTAATGGTGTAGCGAGGTGTAGGCTATGGTATAGTCCTCACACACACTCAATTACAGTAGAATGAAGCTCGGGAGTGAAGTGATCTGCCCGCGACTTTTTCATATCTATTTTTATAGGAAATGACTAAAAATTTGAATTCAAATTCAAACTTTTGGCTCCCTATGATCAAGCTCCTAAATGCTTGGAGATATTCTCTCAATCAAGTGAGTTACTTCTTCCACGAATCACTTAGGTAGGTGATTACAAAAGATTCTAAGTCAATTTGACTTTTACAATGAGATAAAGTGGTAATTAACCACTAGCATATGTTCCTATGGTTCTTCATGTATGTAGAGTCTTCATGATATCTTCCAAGCCAAATGTGTAGGCTTGTGATTTACACCAACAGCTCCCCCTCAAGCCAAACATTTTGGCTTAAGTCTTCATCTTCAATCTTCAAGTATATCCTGCAATCCAATCATAGATTTGAACCTACAAAGTTTGGTTCCATCCAAAGCTTTAGTCAGCAAATCTGCACATTGCATGTTGGTTGACACATAGGTCAGCTGAATATCCTTGCTTAACAACTTTTCTCTCACATAATGATAATGAACTTCTATGTGTTTTGTCCTAGCATGATAGATAGGATTAGCTGCAAGGTGAAGAGAACTTGTATTATCTCCAAAGATAATTGGAGGCCTAGTATATAATCCCAATTCTGTATACAAAAGCTTAATCCAAATTACTTCTTGTGCGGCATTAGCTAGTCCTCTATACTCTACCTCTGTGGAAGACAAAGCAACAGTAGGTTGCTTCTTTGCAGACCATGAAATTGGTTTGTCACCTGCTAAAGAAATATATCCAGAAGTGCTTCTCCTATCATCCTTGCATCCTGCCCAATCTGCATCTGAATAAACTCTTATATCAATATCTGAAGTGAAAGGAAAATACAAACCATGGTTCTGTGTACCCTTAAGATACTTCAAGATTCTCTTGGCAGCCTCTAAGTGAGGTATCCTTGGCTTGTGCATAAATTGACTTAGCACACTAACTCCATATGCAATATCAATTCTAGTTAAGGTAGCATAGTTCAAGCTACCCACCATACTTTGATAACCTGTAATGTCTTGGACTTCATCACCTTCATGGGCACTTAGCTTTAGGTTCACCTCCATTGGAGTGCTTGCTACTTTAGCATCCTACAAGTGAAACTTCTTCAACATATCTTGTACATACTTTTTTTGAGTAATGTATATCCCTGAATTAGTGTAAACTAATTCAAGCCCTAGAAAATACTTCAATAAACCAAGATCATTGATCTTGAACTCCTTCATCATTTGGCTTTTGATGTACCTGATTCCATTGACATCATTACCTGTAATGATGATGTCATCAATATAAACACAGAGATAGATTACCTCTGAATTACTTCTCTTAATGAACAGAGAAGTGGCAGCCTTGCTCATGAACAAACCTTGGTCTCGGAGGTATGTTGTTAACCTGTAATTCCATGCCCTAGGTACCTGCTTCAATCCATATAAAGCCTTCTTTAATTTGCAAACATAAGTTACCTTCTTAGGGTCTTCATAGCCAGGAGGTTGTGACATATAAACGTCTTCTGAAATCCATCCATTCAAGAAAGCATTCTTAACATCCAATTGCTACATGTTCCAATTCTTTGATGCAGCCACACTTACCAACACTCTGATTGTTGGCATCTTGGCCACAGGAGAAAATGCCTCTTCATAGTCAATGCCTTTGGTTTGTGCAAAACCATTGGCTACCAATCTGGCTTTGTACCTATTAATTGTTCCATCAGAATTTCTTTTCAACTTATAGATCCATCTGGATCCTATTACCTTCATAAAATCCTTCTTGGGTACTAACTCCCATGTATCACTCTCCTTGAGTGCTTCAATCTCCTCATCCATAGCTTCTTTCCATTCTGATTTGGTGATTGCTTCTTCATATGAACCTAGTTCTTCATTTGAAAAATCTTTGGCAAGATAAACTGAATGTTTAGTAACAAGGGATGTATCATACCCATATCTGATAGGTTTTTTGCTTTCTCTCTAAGATCTTCTGATTGATTGAGTTGAAGATTCAGGTATGACTTCAAGCTTCTTCATCTTCATTTTGCCCTTGGACCTCCATGCTTTGAACTCTTCAAGGTTGATAGTGTCTTAATCATCTAGACTTGAGTCTTCATTCTGAGTAGGTTCCTCCTTTGCAAGTTTTGGAAATTCCTCTTCCAAATCATAGGGTAGTTTGACCTTCCTGCATTCATTCTCATACCAAGAATCATTTTCATCAAAGATCACATCTCTGCTTACCATAAATCCCTTGTTGGTAGGATTATAAAACCTGTAACCTTTTTGATTTAAATCATACCCAATGAAAATGCATTTTTCAGCCTTTGGGTCTAGCTTACCTCTTATCTGAGAAGGAATGTGCACATATGCTACACATCCAAATATTTTGCAGTGATCCAATGATGGTATCTTACCATGCCATGCTTCATAGGGTGTCATACCATCAGGTGACTTAGATGGTAACCTGTTTATGAGGTAAGTGGCAGTAGAAACACTCTTTGCCCATAGATAGTTAGGTAATTTCTTCTCATTAAGCATAGATCTAGCTGTCTCAACAATTAACCTATTTCTTCTCTCAGCTACCCCATTCTGTTCAGGAGAATACCTTGTGGTTATCTCTCTTTTGATGCCTCTGTCTTGCAAGAAGTCTTCAAATTCATTGGAGAAGTACTCACCTCCTCCATCTGACCTTAGCCTCTTCAAATTCCTTCCTGTCTGGTTTTCAACTAATTCAAGATATTTCTTAAAACAATTAAATACCTCATCCTTGTGCTTCATGAAGTATAATATAGTCCATCTGCTATAATCATCAATGAAAGACACATAGTACCTTGATCTAGAGACTGAGGGGTCTTTGCTAGGTCCCCAAACATCTGTGTGTACAAGCTCTAGATAGTCTTCATGCATATATCCTTTCTTGGAGAAGGGTAACCTGTGAGACTTCCCAAATTGACAAGCACCACACTTGTAAATCATATGTTGCTTGGATACATTAGGTATCCCAAGCACACATTGGTCCTTGCACATTTGTTTCAAGGTTCTTTCTCCTATGTGCCCTAACCTTTTGTGCCAAATCTCAAGCTCTGAAAGTGTTTGATCTTTATAACTGTATAGTGCAATATTCTTTGTGTCTTCTAGCTCAAAAGTGAAAAGTCTACCTGATTTTTCTCCTTTAGCTATCCTTTTGAATGCATGTCTTGGGTCCTCCACAAATGCTCCATATTGATTGAATCTGACCTACAAACCTTTCTCTACAATCTGACCAACACTCATTAAGTTCTTTGTAATTGTTGGTACATAAAGTACCCTGCTCAACAAATTCTGATTACCATCACAATCTTAACATTTCCAACTTTAACTACTGAATGCTTTGTATCATCACCTGTTTGGACTTGATGTTTACCTTTTGGTTCCTCAAGATCAGAGAGTAGTGCCACATTACCAGCCACATGATTTGAACACCCAGAATCAATGTAAAATAAGTGATCATCATCTGTACCTATCTTTGAAGTCATGTTCATGATCAGAAGAGAGTCAGCCTGCTCTTCTGTGTAGTTGTTGTAGTCCCTTCTAGTTTTGAATCCTCCTTGGTAGTTTCCATTGTAATTGTTGTTGTAGTTATTGTTGTAATTGTTGTTGTGGCCTTGGTGATTGTTGAACCTTCCTCTTGACTGTGAGTATCCACCTCTTTGGTAGCCTCTTCCTCTCTGATTTTTGTAATTCCTGAAACACTCATCTGTGGTATGATTTTATAAACCACAAATGTTACATGGTGATGAATTATAGGGTCTCCCCCTACCTTGCTTACCTCCTCTGCCCCTTCCTCTTGAAGATCTACCTCTCCCTGCATAGTTGGCTTGGGAGGTAGAGCCTTCATCTTCCATCTTCTTGCTCTTGCCTTTATCCTTAGCCTTCTTATCAGTGTATAGGGCAGAAGAGTTATTACCTTTGGATGTATCTCCATTTTTTGTGAGCTTTGCTTCATGTGTAAATAGTTGTCCCATGAGAGTTGTAAGATCTGGAGTGTGCATGTCCATGTAGAGATCCATTGCAGTGGTGAAGCTTTCCCATTTGTCATCATCCTTGATTCCATTGATCACTTGCCTTACAATTTTTTCTTCTTCAATCTCTTCTCCTATGCTTGCTAACTGATCTGCAACATCTTTGATCTTGGTCACAAATTCTGAAACAGCTTGCTTAGGTTGCTTCCTTAGTGTTGTGAATTCAATCCACAATTGATTTTTCCTAGCCCTTGTATTGGAGGAAAAATATGATGACAAGGTTTCCCAAGTTTCTTGGGATGTCTTACAATTTATGATATATGGCAAAAGAAAATCAGAGATAGAGTTGAGTAAATAAGACCTTGCCAATGCATCCTTTGCACACCATGTGTTGAGCTTTTCTTGTTCTTCCTTGGTTGGCAATCCTCTTGCTTTGAATGAGGGCAATTCCTCATCTCCTGAGATGTATCCATAGAGACTCCTTCCTTGTAAGTAGTTCTTCATCCTTAGAGACCAAGCTTGATAATTGTTCCTATCCAATTTATCAATGAATGAAGAAAAACCATCTCCCATTTTACCTTATTTGCTCTGATACCACTGTTGGGAAAGATGGATGGATGATCCAAGAGACTGAGTAGGTACTGCTAAACCTCCTTTGTACCAGCCCTCTTTGGCTTCAGACTTGATTAGCAGACTTCCATATCATTCCAATGACACCAAGAAATGACCTATGTCCTTTGGAAATGATGTGTGCAATGATTGAATCAAAACAGATAACTTTGGAAATCACAAACTCAATAAAACCTTCTATTTATGTCTTGACACATGCTCAATGTTTTGCTCAGTGTGACCAGCACAGTAGCAATTGATAGAATTCCTTCTAGGGGTATTAAATTAGCTTAGTAAGCTACCATTTTCAAGTGGAATGATGTAAAAAGATAGACTATGCTAAGAGAAATCAATTTAGCAAGATTAGCTATACCCCCGCCTTTTTAGGACTGTAGCAGAAATAGACTAGTGGGCACCTCGACACAGATGTCTCTGAATTGGCTGAATAGAACGTCTTGAATTTTTGATACCATGTAGTAGGCTTTAAGCTGAATCCAACAAGCTTTGAATCACTGAATTTAATGGAGTATTGACTGAGATATGCCCTTGACAAGTTGATAGACTTTTGAGTAGACTAGCAGAGAACATAGAGATGAATGATGTAAATGTATCTATAAATTAACACTTGTGTACAATCCCATTGACATGAATAACATTGCCTAATAGTGTAGAGAGTTGTAGGCTATGGTACTATCCTCACACACACTCAATTACAGTAGAATGAAGCTCGGGAGTGAAGTGATCTGCCCGTGACTTTTTCATATCCATTTTATAGGAAATGACTAAACATTTGAATTCAAATTCAAACTTTTGGCTCCCTATGATCAAGCTCCTAAATGCTTGGAGATATTCTCTCAATCAAGTGAGTTACTTTTTCCACGAATCACTTAGGTAGGTGATTACAAAAGATTCTAAGTCAATTTGACTTTTACAATGAGATGAAGTGGTAATTAACCACTAGCATATGTTCCTATGGTTCTTCATGTATGTAGAGTCTTCATGATATCTTCCAAGCCAAATGTGTAGGCTTGTGATTTACACCAACAACAAGGACATCACTTGATGATTGCAGAATCTTTGGATGTGTTGCTTATGTGCATGTTCCATCTCAAATTAGAGGTAAGCTAGACCCTAAGGTAGAAAAGTGCATCTTCATAGGGTATGATTTAAAATAGAAAGGATAGAGGTTTTATAATCCATCCAACAAAGGATTTATGGTCAGTAGATATATTGTGTTTGATGAGAATGATTCCTGGTTTGAAAGTGAATGCAGGAAGGTCAAATTGCCATATGACTTGGAAGAGGAATTTCCAAGCCTTACCAAGGAGGAGCCAAGCTAAATTGAAGGCATTAAATCAGATGATGAGGACATCATCAACCTAGAAGAGTTCAAGGCATGAAAATCAAAGGGCAAGTTTAAGATGAAGAGGTTGGAAGACTTACTTGAATCATCCAACAAGCTCTAAGGAGATCTCAAAGGGAGAGCAAGAAGCCAATCAGATATGGTTATGACACTTCATTAGTTACTAAGCATTCCATTTATCTTGCTAAGGATTTATCACTTGAAGAACCTACTTCATATGAGGAGGCAAAGACAAAGGTAGAATGGAAGGAAGCTATGGATGAAGAAATAGAAGCATTCCAAGAGAATGATACTTAGGATCTGTTGGAACATCAAGCTTACACTATGCTTGAGGTGGATTTGATCTACATCAAAGGCTATCTCATCGAAAGAATATCCGTTGGAGAGTTCTTTTTCTTATGCTCATTTATTGTATTTTTTTGAGAGATTTTTGATGGTTCATTTACCGTTGTAAAAGCCTTGAGCTTTACACATGTAAAGGTAGAAATATAGAGCTAAAATCCCACGAATTTGTGGTGGTTGAAGTTTCATTCAATCAATCAATCAATCACCTAAAAGTAGATCAAAATAGATCTTCACTTTTTGTAGATAGTAGGAAAGTAAATTGATTCCCTCCAACAACCATTCCCACCTTCATTTGAATTCAAAATCCACTTGTAAAAGTCGTGGAACACTCCTAGAGTATATGTAAATACTTGAAATCACTTGTACCATACATGGAAGCAATATACATACACTTGTGACCATCATTGTCTTGCTCCTTCAATTCTCTGCATCATCTTCTTCGCCAACAGTAATCTTGCAGAGGCTGCTGCTCTCTCTCTAGAGCTCCAAATTGAGTGCAAGATGGCTCATTGGAAAGGTATAAGTGTCTATTTTATGCTGTAAATTTTCAAACCATTTGGTTTAGTAGATTGGGAGAAATCGCAGTTTTTCTGTCTCGGGGTCAATATCTGCGTATTCCTGAAAAATAGGAAGTACCACTCGTGAATATCGCATTCATTCCTATAGATTATTTTGCTTATTCCTTATACTTTTGTGCATTCCATACACTCAACCCTATGTGTATCATTCCCATAAAAGGATTTTTTCTAATTGTAATCACGCTGTTCGCTATGGGCATTTGAAGTTCATTGTCTCTTCCATAGATAGTAAGTTTTTTAAGCTAGTCAACCCGCGAAGCTATCTGTTTTGTATCGAGTCATTCTATTTGATGCTCCAAAGTACATAGTGTGTTTATTTGCACTTATCGCATGCCTATAAGGTCCATTTGAGTCTCCATAAGCTCAAGGGCTGGTTTTGTGCCAATTGGCTAGACCAAACTTCGTCGCTTCAAAACACACTTTTCTACCTTCGACAAGCTTCTCCAAGTTCTTTCAGTGGTATCAGAGCTAGATCAAGATGGGTGACGGCTTTCCCTTAATGATCGAGAAGCTTGATCGACACAACTATGCGGTTTGGAAAATCAAAATGGAGGCCTATTTGCAAGGTAGAAATCTTTATGGAATTGTAGCAGGTGATGAAGCTATACCTATTCCAAGATCCAAAGGAGGACCTACACAAGAGGAGACAGATAAGCTCACACTTTGGTGCACAAGGGATGCTCAAGCAAGGTCGTACATACTAAACTCTATCTCTGACTTTCTATTACCACATATTAGAGGATGCAAGACATCTCAAGGGACATGGGATGCCCTGGAAAGTTTCTTTTCTGCTAGTACCAAAGAAAGAAAGAATCATCTTTGGAACGAGTTCAACCAAATGAAGAAGACACCTAAACAAACTATCACAGATTTTGTTACAAAGGTCAAGGAGGTTGCAGATCAGTTAGCATCCATTGGAGAGCTGACTGAAGAAGAGGTCATCATGAGGAAAATTCTCAATGGCATCGTAGTGATAAGCAATGGCAATCCTTCACGACGGCTTATGATCTCATCATGGATGTGCAGACTTCAGACTTCAACATCTTTCTTGGACAACTCTTCAATCAAGAAGCCAACAATAGCATAAAGGAAGGTAACTCTTATCACGGTAATTCAAGGAGTGCTATATATGCAGATAAGAAGGATAAGAAGCAGAAAGGCAAGAAGAAGGAAGAAGATGAAGAAGAGACTTCTCAAGCCAACTTCGCAAGCAAGGGCAAGTGGAAAGGGAATAAGAAAGGACCAAAGAAAGACAAAGCCAAAGGTCAGAATGTTCAACCTTGTGCCATATGCGATAAGACCAGCCACACCACTCAGAATTGCTGGTTCAATGGGAAGACCCAAAAAGGAAGTGGGAGAGGTGGATATGGCAGCAATAGAGGCAGAGGTGGACACAACTTCAACAATAACAATAGAAGCTATAATAGAAGGGACTACAACAATTATTTAGAAGATCAACCACATGAAGACTCATTGCTTCTTATGAATCTAAGCCACAAAGAAGGTAAAGAAGATGATCATTTGTTCTACATAGATTCAAGATGTTCGAATCATGTTGCAGGCAACATTGCTCTTCTATCTGATTTGGAAAGTCCAAAGCATAGACATGAAGTGCAAATAGGGGATGACAGGAAGCACAATGTGGAGAAGATTGGTAATGTCAAAGCTTCCAATGGCAAGACAAACATTCTGAGTAAGGTTCTCTATGTACCCACTCACTAAAAACCTAATAAGTGTAGGCCAAATAGTTGAAAAAGGCTTGCAAGTTAGGTTCACCCAACATGGAGCTTTTGTGGAAGATCCATGTCAAGGCTTCAAAAAGATAGCCCGAGGTCAGAAGCATGGTAGGCTCTTTACTTTTGAAGTAGGTGAAACCAGGAACATAGCTCTATTCAACTTTGGGTCTTAAACCCTAAGTGAGCTTGAAGTGTGGCATAAGAGACTAGCTCATGTGAATGAAAGAACCTTGAAGGATATATGCAGGGATCAAAGTGTTCTAGGAGTGCCGAACATATCAAAGCAACACATGATCAACAGGTGTGATGCATGTCAGATTGGGAAGGCACAAAGACAACCATTCAACCACAAAGGCTACATCCACAACAACTTATTGGACTTAGTACATACATATGTATGGGAACCAAGTCAAGAACCTTCATTTTCAGGATCAAGGTATTATGTCTCATTTAATGACGACCATAGTAGATGGACTGTTCTATACTTTATCAAGAGTAAGAATGAAGTGTTTGATTGCTTCAAGAAGTATCTTGCTTATGTGGAGAATCATATAGGTAGATCACTAAAGAAGCTCAGATGTGATGGAGGGGGAGAATACTTCTCCAAAGAGTTTGATGAGTTCTTACAGGAAAAAGGTATCAAAAGGGAAGTGACTACTAGGTACTCTGCTCAACTAAATGGAATTGCAGAGAGGAGAAACAAGACATTGGTTGGATCAGCCCGAATAATGCTCGAAGAGAAGAAGTTGCCACATTATCTATGGGCAGAAGCTATTTCAACTGCCGTGTACCTTGTCAATAGACTACCATCCAAATCACTTCAAGGTATGACTCCTTATGAAGCATGGCATGGAAGAAAACCTAGTCTTGGACATTGCAAGGTTTTTGGTTGTTTAGCTTATGTTCATGTACCATCACAAATAAGAGGTAAGCTAGATGAAAGGGCAAAAAAGGCAGTGTTTATTGGATATAATTCAACTCAGATGGGTTACAGGTTCTTCAATCCTTCAACCAAGCAATTCACTACAAGTAGAGATGTTGTGTTTGAAGAACACAGGTCTTGGTATGATGAAGACAAACAAAAGGTAACACTATCATATGATCTTGATTCTAACTCTCATCAATTAGGAAGCAAGCATGATACATAGTTCCAGGTCCAAGAAGTGATACAGACGATGATCAAGATGAAAGAGAAAAGGATTACAAGCTATGGAAGTCAAGAGGCAAAGCAAAGATGCAAGAGGTTGGAGAATGCTCAAAACAAGCACCTAGAAGATCCGCAAGAGAGAAGAAACAACCAGAAAGGTATGGATATGATTCCACATTTGTTACGAAGCATTCAATCTACTTGGCAAAAGACTCTATTTCAGAGGAAACCTCAACCTATGAAGAGGCAAAGGGAAACCCTAATTGGGAAAAGGCCATGAACGAAGAGATAGATGCATTGAAGGAGATGGACACTTGAAATTTGGTTCCAATGTCACCAAATCAAAAGGTAATTGGTTGCAGATGGGTATATCAAGTTAAAAGAAATTCAGGTGGATCAGTTTGCAAGTACAAGGCAAGATTAGTTTCCAAAGGATGTTCACAAACTCATGGTATAGACTATGAGGAAACATTCTCACCAGTTGCAAAGATGATTACAATTAGGACATTGATAAGTGTAGCTGCTGCAAGGAATTGGAGACTCCTCCAACTTGATGTGAAAAATGCATTCTTAAATGGTTGGATAAGTGAAGAGGTATACATGTCACAACCACCAGGTTTTGAAAACCCTAATCATCCATCTTATGTTTGTAGACTTAAGAAAGCATTTTATGGATTGAAACAAGCTGCAAGAGCTTGGAATTATAGGTTGGTTACATATCTTCAAAATCAAGGGTTCAAAGCTAGCAGCTCAAATCCTTCTCTATTCATCAAAAGGGATCACAATGAGGTTATCTATCTATGTGTATATGTAGATGATATTATTATGACAGGTGATGATCTAAATGGTATTCAAAGGATCAAGAGACACATGCAAGAGGAGTTCAAAATCAGTGACCTAGGTGAGCTCACATATTTCCTAGGTATGCAGGTGATAAACACAGATGAAGGAATGTATTTAACTCAAAGAAGATACATTCAGGATCTTCTTCTCAAGTTCAAAATGGAGAACACTAAACCTGCAGGTACACCTTTGGAGAGGAATCATAAACTAAGTGTTTATGAAGGTGAGAAAATTGAAGACATTAAAGAGTATCAAAGCTTGGTAGGTAGCTTGATATATGCTACTCATACAAGGGCAAACATCTCATATAGTGTGGGAGTGCTTAGTCAGTTCATGCACTCACTGAGAAGACCACACATGGATGCAGCTAAGAGAGTACTTAAGTATCTCAAAGGTACAATCAACAAAGGTATATTCTATCCTTACTCTTCAGATTTGGATATCAAGATCTACTCAGATGCAGATTGGGCAGGAGCTAAGGATGATAGAAAAAGTACATCTGGTTACTTAGCATTTGCAGGTTCGAAGCTAGTATCATGGAGTTCCAAGAAGAAACCAATAGTCGCTTTATCCTCAACTGAAGCAGAGTACAGAGGCTTGACAATAGCAACTCAAGAGGCAATATGGTTAAAAGCATTGTATACAGATTTGGGACTTGTGATTTCCAAACCTCACATATTTGGAGATAATGTAAGTTCCATGCATCTAGCGGCAAATCCTATTTTCCATGCGAGAACCAAGCACATAGAGGTCCATTACCACTTCATCAGGAAGAAGCTCATGGCAAAGGAGATTCAAATTTCTTTTGTTCCGACTGAAAAGCAAGTAGCAGATATGATGACAAAGGCACTTGATGGAATAAAGCTTTGTAGATTCAAAGCTATGGCAGGTATTCAACCTATTAGAGAATGAAGACTCAAGCATACTTTAGCTTGAGGTAGAGTTGTTGGAACATCAAGCTTACACTATGCTTGAGGTGGATTTGATCTACATCAAAGGCTATCGCGTCGAAAGAATATCCATTGGAGAGTTCTTTTTCTTATGCTCATTTATTGTATTTTTTTGAGAGATTTTTGATGGTTCATTTACCGTTGTAAAAGCCTTGAGCTTTACACATGTAAAGGTAGAAAAATAGAGCTAAAATCCCACGAATTTGTGGTGGTTGAAGTTGCATTCAATCAAGCAATCAACCACCTAAAAGTAGATCAAACTAGATCTTCACTTTTCCTAAATTGTAGGAAAGTGAATTGATTCCCTCCAACAACCATTCCCACCTTCATTTGAATTCAAAATCCACTTGTAAAAGTCGTGGAACACTGCTAGAATCTATATAAAGACTTGAAATCACTTGTACAATACATGGAAGCAATATACATACACTTGTGACCATCATTGTCTTGCTCCTTCAATTCTCTGCATTATCTTCTTCGCCAAGAGTAATCTTGCAGAGGTTGTTGCGCTCTCTCCAGAGCTCCAAATTGAATGCAAGATAGCTCATTGGAAAGGTATACGTGTCTAGTTTATGCGTGTAAATTTTTAAAGCATTTGGTTCAGTAAATGGGGAGAAATCTTAGTTTTTCGGTCTCGGGGTCAATCACCGATGAATGGTTCATTCTTATAGCATATTTTGCTTATTCCTTATACTTTTGTGCATTCCATACACTCAACCCTATGTGTATCACTCCCATAAAAGGATTTTGTATAATTATAATCACGCTGTTTGCTATGGGCATTTGAGTTCATTGTCTCTTCCATAGATAGTAAGTTTTTTGAGCTAGTCGACCCACGAACCTATCTGTTTTGTATCGACTCATTCTCCTTGATGCTCCAAAGTACATAGTGTGTTTCTTTGCACTTATCACATGACTATAACGTCCATTTGAGTCTCCATAAGCTCAAGGGTTGGTCTTGTGCCGGTTGGCTAGAACAAACTTCGTTGCTTCAAAATGCACTTTTCTACCTTCGACAAGCTTTTGCAAGTTCTTTTAGGATCTAGTACCAAGGAAGGCATCAATGAAGATAATTGGTTCTAGTGGATTTACAAAATCAAGAGAAACTCTGATAGATCCATAAACATGTATAAAGCTAGAATTTGTGGCTAAGGGTTTTGCACAAACCCAAGGAGTTGAGTATGAGGAAAAATTCTCACCTATGGCTAAAATGCCAACCATCAGAGTATTGGTAAGTGTGGCTGCATCAAGGAATTGGAATATGTACGAATCAGATGTCAAAAATGCTTCCCTCAATGCCTGGATTTCAGAGGAGGTTCACATGGCTCAATCTCCTAGCTATGAAGATCGAAGCAAGGTAAATTATGTGTGAAAATTGAACAAAGATCTTTATGGTTTGAAGCAGGCACCTAGGGCATGGAATCATAGGTTAACTACCTACCTTCAAGATCAAGGATTCATGATGAGCAAAGCAAATACTTCTCTGTTTGTCAAGAGGAGCAACTCAAAATTGATATGTTTATGTGTGTATGTTGATGACATCATCCTTATAGGTAGTGATGATGTAGGAGTTCAAAATCAATGACCTAGGGTCACTAAAGTATTTCCTTGGACTTGAATTGGTCTATACAAATTCTAGAATTTACATTACTCAAAGGAAGTATGTGTAGGACATGTTGAAGAAGTCCCACTTGGAGAATGCCAAGATAGCTAGTACCCCTATGGAGGTAAATCATAGAGTGCGTGCTCATGAAGGTGATTTGCTTGATGACATTGTAGGATATGAAATCATAGTTGGAAGTCTACACTATGCAGCCTTGACAAGGATTGATATAGCTTATGGAGTAAGTGTTTTAAGCTAGCAACTAATGACTGATATTTCTCTCTTTTTTCCAACCATTTTGGTCGGGTCCTTGTTTAATTTATAAGAAATTTATCTGTCTAGCCAAAAGAATTTTGAAGTATCTCAAGGATACTCAAAATCAAGGTTTATACTTTCCATATAGTTCAAATTAAGACATCCAGCTATACTCAGATGCAGATTGGGCAAGATGTAAGGATGATAGGAGGAGTACTTCTAGTTATCTTTCCTTTGCAGGTGATAAGCCCATTTCAGGGCCTTCCAACAAGCAACCTATTATTGCTTTATCTTCAACAGAGGCTGAATAGAGGGGATTAGCCAATGCGACTGAAGAAGCCATATGGATTAGATTGATATATACAGATTTGGGACTACACTCTAACTCACCTATGATTTTTGGTGACAATACAAGCTCTTTGCATCTTGCAGAAAATCCTATCTATCATGCAAGAACCAAGCATATAGAAGTACACTATCATTATGTTAGAGAGAAGCTATTGAACAAGGAGATTCAATTGGCATATGTATCCACAAATATGCAATGTGTAGGTTTGCTGACCAAAGCACTTGATGGTACTAAACTTTGCAGGTTTAAATCTATGATTGGCTTGCAGGACATTCAAGAGGATTCATGAAGAAGACCAAGCCAAGATGTTTGGCTTGAGGGGGAGCTATTGGAGAAAGTGTGCAGGCCACAACACTTGGCTAGGGATGGAAGGAAGAATGTATAACAACTTGATGAAGCATAGGAATCATTGCTTGTAACTTTGGATCATTTACCATGTGTAAATGGTTAATTCATTAAGGGATCTTAGAATACCACTAAACACATGGAGCTAGGAGAATAATATGTTACGAGTTTTCAATGAAAGAATATCTCATAGATTAGGGGAGACACTTTTAGGTGAAGCCTCATTTGAATTCAAATTTAAATTTCAAAGAAGACTTATAAAAAGAGCAATGTAATCTTGCAACTTTAGAGCCTTCATTCTAGAGCTTATTGCTGATCATTTGTAGTGGTTGAGTGGGTTACACCATAGCCTACTCTCCTTACTATCATTGAGCTTCATATCTATGCCAATGATCATGTACAACATTGTTATATAATACACTACATCATTGATCATGTCTATCTTCTTCTCTACTATGTCTACTCAGAACAGTGAACTTGTGATGACCATATCTCACTTATCTCTCCATCATTGTTCATGTTCTATAGCTTTTTGGAACCAAACTTCCAAGTCTAAGATGACAAGCTATCAAAGTTTCAAAGGATTTGCTTGAGCCAATTCGGAGAAAATCACCTCAAAGTGCTCACTGCTCATTCTCCACACATTCCCTAAAAAGTTAGGGGTAAGCATTTACTTGCTTCAGACCCCACACTATTGCCTTTGGAGATTGAGGTTGTGCTTTTCTCATGCCTTTTGAATCACTATTTTGTCTTTTGCAAGATTGGGCACCTAGCAAAGGTGTTCTGTTGGAGGATGTAACATTGTACCAAATAGCAATGAGGGAAAATGACTTAGTGGGAGTCAAAGCACTTGCATCTCCCTCTTCAACCTCCTTGGCACTTTTTGGCTCCTTCTTTCAAAAGGAGGGTGGTCCTCATCACTCTCATAGGCATGCTATGATGTTGGTCCCCTGTACTACTAAGGGCTAGTGACAAAATAGTTAGGGAGAGTAGTTTGAGTAGGAACCCAACCTGATCAATCAGGAGAGATTCATTCCCATGGGGAACTCATTCACCACTTATGGGAGGACCGTTTTGTGGATCCTAAAATTGGGGTGGAGCATAGACCCCCTTGGTATTCCTGACTCTTTAGTGCCTTTCTATGGGCCTTCTTCATGGCCCTTGCCCACACAAATGTCCTCCCCTCAACAATCGTCTAATCCACTTCCACCTATTTCACCTAATAATCCCCCTCCTCATCCTCCACGATCCCTTGATAGGGACTTCTAGGTGAGTTGGGTGATCCTTGAGGAAAAGTCTCCTTGGCACCCACCCTCTTTCACTAGAATCATTGCCCTTTACGATTATTCCTTTTGGGGTTGGTGAGCTTTGATTATTATATATGGGAGGAGAGGTTTGGCTACAAGGTTTTGAGATTGTTTGGAGGTCAAGAGGATCTTATTAAGGCACCTATTAGGGTCCACGCTGTGGCCCTTCCTTCTTGTAGCTAGTATGCCTTGAAATCGGCCATGGCTTTGACATTTCTTCTTTGCATGGCTACATGGCCCGAGTGGTATCAAGGGGACGTAGTGTAATTTGTTTGAGCATAGTTCATTCAGTTTTTTCATCACCTTGGGGATCTTGACCACACTTACCTAGTCATAAGGTCTTGGGATACAACTGAGTTTGTGTTTATCGTAGGTCCAAAGGAGACCCAACTTAACACTCAGTGGCTCCCAAATACATTTATATCCATGAGGATGTCATCAACCTAGAGGGAGCCCTAATGGTTAGTAAATCCACATGCCTTAGCCTATGTATGGTTTTGCCAAAGTAGCCAGTTGCATATCGAGGATGTTTGGACACAGATTATTCCCTGTCCAAACCCACCTCAAAGATGGTGCATTTTTTTGCTACTATAGCTTCCTATTTTGCCTTGCCCTCATCAGGTTTCTATAATGGAATGTTCAAGGACTACGCGAGCCTCAGTGTCTACATTACAAAGCTTGGCTTCGATAAGAGCTTTGACAATGCTTGTTTGGTAGATCCATTGACATTGTGATGCTTTAAGAGCACCATCTCTCACTCGACAATAGACGACAATGCACAAAGCTCCTTCTGAGGCATTTTGGTCTATAGGATATGGACCTAATCACTCTTAGGGGGATGTATGTTTATCTGTTGGGGAGGGGTTGGACTTTGTGATTGTGGATAGGGGAGAGATTATTCCTACCTAGGTCATATGGATGATTCTTCTATGTAAGGACCCAAGATATGAGTTTTTGACCTTCTATGCCCTGAACCATAAGTGTGCATGCCCGTTTCTAGTCACACATCACTGATGCTATTGTTGATGTTGATGTTTGGTGTATTTCTGGTAATTTCAATACGATTGAGGCAATTGAGGATTGTCAAGTGCGTAGCTAGAACACTATCCATGGTTTGAAGCTTGCAGCTTGAGAGAGACTATGGATGACCTTGAGGTTGAGAGATGTATGACACATTGAGGGCCTTTTCAAAGAGAGTGACATCATTCATTTATCTGGATCCAATAAGCAAATTGGAGTGATGAATCTTTCATAGGTTGATCACATATACACTAGTGATGTATTCGGTGATTGCTGTGGTAGGACTTGCATTGTGGTAGGCTCTTGCTTTTCTAATCATGATCTATGGTTGCTTCCTTTGTAGAGGGGGATGCCAGAGGCCCAATGCTAATGCTCATTCTTAAGTAGGTGCAACTTGATGAGTGCTTTTCTAATCATTAAAGCATTGGAGGCTCTTCGATCGGAATGCTCACACATCTGATCGAAGAGCTCTCCAATGTTCGCAATTGTGCCACCCTTACGAGCTGAAACAAGTATATGCAGAATTGTTGTTTTGCCTAAGCTCTATCTTATTTTCTCTCTTTGTCTCTGTTTCTCTCTTTCTACGTCTTTCTCTCTTTTAATTATCTATATCTCTCTCTCTCTCTCTTCTCTCTCTCTCTCTCTCTTTATTGCAGGTTATTCAAGAAGCTAACCAAGCAAAAAGTATGGCTAACTATTGTAAGTACAATTTCGATTCTTTGTATATCATTTGAATTGTGTTATTTGGATTAGATAACATACTCACACTTATTGATATGCACATATACACTTATACATGATGAAGATGCACGTTCACACATATACACATATACACATGCACATACACACACATATATACACACAGATACATGTGCACATACACTTACACATACACACACATACACATGCATATGCACAAACATTTGTACAACCACATAAAAAGACTTGCATGCATGCATTATTGCATATATATATATATATATATATATATATATATATATATATATATATATATATATATATATATATATATATATATATATATATATATATATATATATATACACACACACACATTAACATACACTTAAATACATGTATATGCACATCCGCATGCATGCACATTCACATGCATGCACATGGATGCAAATGGAAATGCATCCACATGCACATGCATGTTTCATACATATACACATGCATATACATACATTTGTATATGTTTATACACATACACATACATATGCACATACGTATATATACACACACATACACATATATACACATATATGCACATACGTACACACACATATACACATGCACACACACATGCACATACATACATATACACATATACATGCACATACACACATATACACATACAATTACACATATACATGCACATACATATACACACACATACACATGCACATGCACATGCACATACCCATATACACACATATACACTTACACATGCACATGCACATACATACATATACACACACATACACATGCACATGCACATACACATACATACACATATACAGTTACACATGCGCATGCACATACATGCATATACACATATACATATGTACATACATTCATATACACATACATATTACACACATATACATGCACATATGTACACACACATATTACACACATATACATGCACATACGTACACACATGTCAATGAATTATATAATTAAAGTACTAAGACACATGCTTAATATAAACAATAATAACAATCAATAGAGCAGAACTTTTCATTACTTAATACCATACACACAATTCAAAACATAATTGAAATGAAAAATATATAGATTATATATATATATATATATATATATATATATATATATATATATATATATATATATATATATATATATATATATATATATATATATATATATATATATATATATATATATATATATATATATATATATATATATCAACGAAAATACATATAATCCAATGTCATAATCAAGAATCCTAATCATCATCATCATGATGATGATGATCATCATCAGCATCATGATCATCCTCATCCTCATCCTCATCCTCATCCTCATCCTCATCCTCATCCTCATCCTCATCATCATGATCACCATGTGATGATCGAGATCGTCCCTGGTGGGTCTGTCTCTCCACCTCATTCATATCTGCCTCTCCATAATACTCCTGTATTACATATAACAAACATAAATAAGTGAAACAATTAAAAGATTCATAAAAATAAAATAATTATATAAAATTTAATAATACTCACAAAGGCATCCGGATGATCTCACATATACTCGCTCAAACACTGATATCCAAAATGTGTAGCATACTCGATCTCATGTTTCGTAGGATATCGGCCATAATCCTTTCGCAGCATTGAAACAAATAAAAAAGATTAGTTTCTTGCATTTTAACTAAAATAAAAAATATACTCACAATAACACATATACTTACAAATGTAGCTACAAAACCATGATGGCCCATTTGGCCTAGGTGCGATGTGTGACCCGACTCAAGGGTACGGGCTTGACGAAGCTTAACTTCATGAAGTACCAAAAAACTTTCCCAGTGCTGTTCATCCAATGATCTGAGTGTATCCAACCGAAATGGCAAGGATTCTTCCGGTAGCAATTTCTGAGCTAAGGCAATGCGTAGACTCAGCACTACTACTTCCATCGGTGCAATAGCTTCCAATCCATAAGCAAGCTTAAATGGGGTCATACCAGTAGCAACTTTGTATGGAGTCCGGTAAGCCCACAAAACTGCAGGTAGTAACTGGTTCCATCGTTTCGAACATTCCAAAAGTAGTTTGTGGAGCATATTTAACAGAGTCTTATTGGTGCTTTCAGCCAAACCATTAGCACGTGGATAGTACGGTGAGCTGAATTTATGTACAATTTGAAAAGTCTGAGCCAGTACTTGCATTAAGTGGTTGGCAAAATGTGTTCCTTGATCTGTCACTATTTCCAGAGGTAATCCATAACGCGGGAAGACATCCTTCATCAAGCATTTAGCCACCGTAACTACTATGGCTGACCGTAACGCCCAAGCCTCCAACCACCGAGTGGCATAATCGGTACAAGTCAAGATATAGCGACTGTTGGTGAGGGTCGCTGGTGGTGTTATTGGCCAATAAAATCGAGAACCCACTTCTGAAAGGGTTCCAAAGGTAAGACAGGTTGAAGGGGAAAGAAGTGCCACTGTAATGGCTTTCCAGACCGTTGACAGGTATCACACTGCTGCACAAATTGAGTCACTTCTTTGTACATTGTAGGCCACCAAAGCCCACTTTGGAGAATTTTACGGTGAGTAAGATCAGCTGCGAAATGTCCGCCTTAGGGTAAAGAATGAGCCATAGCAATAACGGATTCTACTTCATGTGGTGGGATACATCGAAGTAAAACACCATTATGATCCATGTAGTACAGTTGACCTACAATCAACTGGAATCTGCGACTATAAACTACAAATTTCCGCCGCAGAGCAAGGGGAGTATGAGGAGGAAGACATCCGTCAGTTATAAGAGTTAGTAACATATTGTAGTATGTAGGGGGAACAAGAGGTTCTGTAGATTCATCAATAGTTTGCTTAGTAGCGTAAATTGCTGGTGTAGTGTCATCAACCCCCACCGGAGCTTCACCGGAATCCAACCGAGATAGAAAATTCACCAAGGCATGTGCTGTGCCGGGTTGATGAATAACTTCATAGTCGAGTAATAATAAAACCCATCGAGCCAAGCGACCACCTAAATGTTGCTGCCGGACCAAATACACAAGTGCGGCATGATCCACGTGGAAGATGAATTTTCGGCCCATCAAATAATGGCCCAACCCGAGACATTCTCTTTCGGTCAGTGAATAGTTTCTTTCAGCAGGGGGTAATCGGCGACTTGCATAATATACAGGCCGAAACCATTTGTCAGCTTGCTGCATTCGAACGCTTCCAATGGCTATGTCCAATGCATCTACGAAGACATGGACCGGACGTTCCCAATCAGGGGGTTGCAAAATTAGGGCCTGCGTCAATAAAACTTTTAAACGATCAAATGCAGTTTGGCACTCTGGAGTCCATTCGTACTATCGTGGAGTACTAGTCATAAGCCAATTAAGTGGTGTTGCTAAATGAGCTAACCACCATAAATGTCTGTCATGCCACCGGATTTGGCCCACGAAGCGCATAACTTCTTTCGGTGTTATGGGGACTGGTGCCTCTAACACAGCTGCTACTTTATCCGGATCGACTTGTATTCCTTGATCAGAGATAATATGTCTGAGTAGTTTGCCACAAGAGACCGCAAAAACAGACTTTGTCAGATTCAAGCATAACCGGTATTCACGGTGCCAGTGTTAAAAGGGGACTTCCGCCACGTCCGCTTTTAATCTCTTTCGGGTTCTTGGGGATGGTAGGGGTCTAAGAATGCAGAGGCCTTTTATCTAATTTTCCCAACTTAACTCTCAAATTAAGCAGCATGCTACTATCCAGTATAACTTCTTCTACACCGTATTACTATTCGTGTTTCGGTTATTCCTTACACCGTATTTAACGCACGAATTAATGATCACAGTCGCAGAGACTTATTAACGTGAATATAACATTACTGTGTTAATAAAGAATTACTGTGAGTCAACAAAGACAGAGTGACAGTACTCAGAATATTTGTAATCTGCACTACGACGTCTCCACAAGGTCGCAAATCGCCTAGACAGACAATCTGACGATCCCGTCTCCTCTACCACTCAAGAACACCGTAATGTCTCTTCATTAATGGGTAAAAGGGTTACATCACTTCGCTACGCTACGCCCTTTCGGTGCGTGCGGTATATGAAAAATATAAAATTACAATGTGCCAATCCGGTGGCCTAACAGTACATATACATACATATACACCTATAAAACACATATACATACATATATACATATACACATACACATATGTATATGCATGCACATGCAGATATACATCCACATACACATACACATAAGCATACACATATATAAAATTATATGCATATATATATATATATATATATATATATATATATATATATATTTATTTATTTATTTACTTTTTTTAATATATCTTTTTTTTAATGAAGTTGCAGGTTATTATGTGAAAAGCTTTTACCAAGTCAGAATATTCTTCCTACCTCACATGATGAAATGAAAAAGATAATCAACAATCTTGGTATAGACTATCAATGTATACATGCATGTCCTAACGATTGTATTTTATATAGAGGTGAATATGCAAACTCTTTGACATGTCCCAAATGTCAATCTCCTCGATATAAGGACGAAGAAGGTAAAATCCCAAAAAAGGTATTGAGACATTTTCCATTGGCTCCACTGATTAGACATATGTTTCAAAGCCCTTAATTAACAAAGCTTTTGACATGGGGACATGATCATAAAAGTACTGATGAAATAACAGAATTCCTCATGATAGTGTTGCTTTTTAGCATATTGATTCTACATGGCCTTAATTTGCACAAAATCCACAAAATCTAAAGCTAGGAGTTGCATAAGATGGGGTTAACCCATTCTCCATGAAATCAAGTAAATGGTCAATATGGCTAGTGGTAGTCATAAACTACAATCCTCCACCATATCTTAGCATTAAAAAGGAACGTTTAATGCTTTCACTTGTAATCCTAGGCAACAGACAAGTTAAAGATATGAATATATATCTTGCTCCTCTCATTGATGATCTCCAAGAGTTATGGAGAGGTATTAATGCCATTGATGTATCAAAAAGCATCAATGAAAGACATATTATGGTTCGTGGTATTGTGGCTTGGACTATTCACAATTTTCTAAGATATGATGTTTGTTCATGTATTGATGTAATTTTTTTATTCAATATGCATATAAATAAATTTGATTTAATCTACTTATATTTTTATTGTTTTCATGATGCAGGAATATCTTCTAAGGGTTATAAAGCTTGTCCATATTGTGGTGATTGGTTGAGATCAATCTATAGTAAGAATCTCAACAAAAATATTTATCTTCTACATCCATGATTCTTGCCTGATGATCATATTCCATTAAGATATAAAAGAGAAGCGATACATTTTAATGGAAAGCTCGAAAAAGGTCAGTGTCCAAAACCTATGACGCCTATGGATTGGTATAAAAAATGGATAGATTGACCTCTGATAGATCTAGAATAAAAAATCTTCAGTGATGATGAAGATAATGAGTATGTGAAGAGAGGTAAAGGAAAATTGGCACTCGCAGAGAACATATCAATATGGTATTCTTTGGAGTACTCGAAAGAGTTAAAAGTATGTCATCTTCTTGATCCTATGCATATATTCAAGAATATTGGCTATTCACTATGGCAACATCTTCTTGGACTAAAAGATACCATAACATCAAGGAATGATTTGAAAGATCAAAACTCAAAACCAAAGTTATGGCTAGTTTTTTATAGACATCGATAGGAAACGACTTATGCACCTGCTCCTTGGGTACTAACAACAAAAGAGATACAGACTATAAACAATAGGATTCAATTGATTAGGACTCCTACAAGATATGGAGCATCTTATCAAAACATGTTTACTATGGATGATAAGAGCTTATCTGGGTTAAAGACCCATGATTGACATAACTTTTTGAAACATATTTTACCTTTGGTTATCGATGGATGTACGATGAAAGGAGTATGAGATGTGATCTATCGTCTTGGATTGCTTATAAGGTAATTATGATACTTTTATATTTAATATGTATGAATATTGGATAACTTTTATTTTTTAATTAACTTCACTATACTTTTTTTTATGATATGTATAGGTGGATTACATCAAAAGAGATTGACAAAAACTGGATCCCACAAAAAAAACGTGAATGAAAAGAGCTGCTATGTTTGATCGAGAAAGAGCTTCCTACTTCATTTTTTGATATTCAGGTTCATTTATTAGTCTATCTTGTAGATGAAATAGAGATTCCAATGTTGTCAACACTTGAACGGATGTTTTGGGTCAAGGGATTTATCGGAATATTAAAAGGTTATGTGCGACAAAGAGTGAAACCAAAAGGATCCATGGCAAAGGGTTAGATGCTTGAAGAGTGCATGTATTACGTTAGTGAGTACCTTGAAAGAGTTCATGAAGAAGCTCCACGTGCATGGACCAACAATTCTTCTTCAAAAATAATAGATGAGGTATTATCAGGTAAGGGAGTTCCATTTTTATTTAGATTTCAAGAAAAAAATGATGTTTCTACTTTTGTAGCATATAGTAGCGAATGCATGCAAGCATTCCTTAGCGAGTACAAACAGGAACTTCAAAATCTCCGAAGTAAAAGGCAAAGAAACAAAAGATATAGAAGTAATCTCGATAATAATGAGATTACAAATATTTCTTTCACGGATTGGCTATATAGTCGTTTGCAATGCACCAACGCAAATAATGAAGAAATCTGAGATAAGCGGAGAGAGTTAATGATAGGTTGTGAACGAAAGGTAATTTTATTTTAATAATATTATGTTTTCCTCATATATATATATTAGTTTCTATTTACTAATTTAATTTCTTGTGGAGACTCGAATGTTTACTAATATGTGGGCTTTTGGATAGCATATTAGAATCAAAGCCATTGATTCTTTATGTAAAACAGAGGATTCTAGTATTGTTTCTTCTTTCAAGCAATTATCACGTGCTAGCTCAAAAGACACGAACCTTTTAGATGGCAAACTTTGTTACATAGGAACTATTGTTGGTATCTACGAAATTTCATTTCGTACATTCAAACAGGTAGAAAAAAGTTTATATTTTTTATGATAGAGTTATTTTTAAGCACCTAATAATGGGTTTCTGTTTTTATATATTTTGATAGGTCATTTTGAAGGTTGACTGATTTTGAGCCGAGTATAAAGGTAGTAATTCCACATTAAGAAAGGAATTAACTAGGTTTTGGGCAACTGATTCATCCAAGGTAATGCGATCTACTAAAGAACCATATATTCTTCCTAGGCATATTGAACAAGCTATAAAAACCCAGATGCTCACCCTTGGTGGCAAGTCATTCATTTTTAACCTAGAGGTAGTTCACTATTTGAAGAGTTTATTGTTAGAGAGATCAAAGAAAGTCCTCTTGATGATTCAACATCAGATATTGATACATCAACATCTGAAAGAGAAATTAGAATCATTATACGTGATAATGATACTAATCTTTATGATGAAGAGGATAATACTCTATATGCTGATTCTACTGATGAGGAAGATGAATTACCAAAACTCGATATTAATCCATCAATAGATGATGTGAATCATGAGAACACACATTTAACAATAGAAGAAATAAATGAAATCAATAAGGATAATGAAGATGAGACTATATTGATGTCTTACCAAAATGATTAGATAGTAAATTCTACTCTAGTTATCGATCAATAACTTGAAGCTTCTGAATGGATATCAAATAATAGATTCTTTATTCAACTTGAATAACCATGAATCCTACTAGAGAGATGAAATCATGTTCTTTTAAGTTAGAACATGAAGCTTGGGGGTACGCCTAATTATTTTATATATAGCTTTATCTTCAAAGAGCAAATTTCTACCATGTATGTATGCATATGTGTGTGTATTCATGTGTATTATATGTATACATGTGTTAGTATGCATATATATGTATTTCATGTATATGTATGTGCGTGCATATGTTTGATATACGTATACATGTTGTTAGTATGCATATGTGTATATATGCATATGCATTGGTGTAAAATATTCATGTAATATATGCAAGTGTTTATAATTGTGTATGCATGTATAAGTATACATTTGTGCATGTAGGCATGTATATGTGATGTGTACATGTATATATGTATATGTGTCTATGTGTATGTATGCATGTATACATATTTATGTGTGCATTTAGGCATGTATGTGTGATGCGAAATGTATCTACTCCATTTTATATTTATGTATGTGTATCTACATGATGTGTATATATCTTTATATATAATATGATCCTCCTTGATTCGAGTAGCTATATATAGAGGCATAAGGTTGGGAGGAGAGACATCTCTCTAGTAGGACGTCGGAGGAATAGATGCAATGTGTACATATACTTCAATCATATGGCTAAAAGGCTAAATTAGAGTTTCTAAATTAGGGGTTTTAAAACCCTAATATCAAAATTAGTGTTTTCAAATTAGGATTTTTGAAATAGGATTTATTTATTTATAGATATCTAAGTGTATATATATATATATATATATATATATATATATATATATATATATATATATATATATATATATATATATATATATATATATATATATATATATATATATATATATATATATATATATATATATATATATACACACACACACACACACATATATATATATATATCAGTATGCATGTGTGTATGTATCTGTTTCTATATGTGCATATGCATGTGTATGTATGTGTATCTATATGTGTGTATGCATGTGTTGTGTGTGTGTGTATATGCATGTGTATATGTATATATGCATGTAAATATGATTATATGAGTCTATAGGTGTGTACATATGATTATGTATGTGTATGTGTATGTGAGTATGTGTATGTGTCTATGTGTATTCATTATATGTGTGTAACTGCGTGCATGTGTATGTGTGTGTAAAAATGTGTATGCATGTGTGTGTATGTATAAATGTGCATGTATGTGTGTAAATATGCATGTATTATGTATATGTGTGTGTATGCCTGTATTTGTACCTCTAGTCTCACTCTTTTCTCTCTCTCTCTCTCATATACATACATACATAGATAAACACACATACTCATATCCACGTATATATACATAAAAGCAATGCTTACCGTGCATTATTGCGACGATGAGCCATAAATGTCCACATCTCTTTTAGACACCACTTATGTGACCATCCTGTCCCAAAATCTATCTCAAGTGAACTAAGTACGTATTTTTTATCCCTTTCATCATGCTCAATACAATAAGATATTTATTTCAATTTATATTTAAAATTTATACTTTCTTTCACTATAAGTGGACAAGGCACAGGTAAGAGTCGCATAATGCTCGCATTCTTCTCTTGAGCTCCAATCCATTCCCTATGTACACAATGTTCCCTTCTGTCTCTATATTGCACTCTAGCCCTAAGGTGCCAATGCATGTCCTCATAGGCACCTCTGCTCTGCTATCATGATCTAGAGGTGGTATAGGTGTCCTGAAAATAGATAGATAAAAATAAATAAAAATATGTGTTATAATATCATTAAAAAAGTTTATGAAAAGAAAAAACATACCTATGAGTAGATAGTTATCTTCCTGCATGTGGAGCCACAGATGATCCCTCCTTTGATCACTCGGTAAGCATCTGGATCGTATAATCCAACTCATCATTAGGCATCTCTGCGTACTCATGCATGATGATCCCTAGAGTATCAGGCGGAACTCTTGCTCTCATAAGACTTTTTATGAGAGTGAGTTTCACCTTTCTCTCTCTACTAGGATCCATAATACCTGTACATATAAAACAAAATGGGTTAGAAATCAATATATATACGTGTACATATGTATGTGAATATGTGTATGTAGGTGTATATGTGAGTGTGTATGCATGTAAGCATGTATGTATGCATATGCATGTGCATTATGTATGCAATTGTATGCATGTGTGTGTATGTGTGTGTATGCATGTAAGTATGTATGTATGCATATGCATATGCATTATGTATGCATATGTATGCATGCATGTGTATGTGTGTGTGTATGCATCTCTATGTGTGTGTATGCATATATATGTGTGTATGTCTCTATGTGTCTATCTATGCATATATATGTGTGTATGTGTCCATGTGTGTGTATGTGTGTGTGTTTGTGTGTGTGTGTGTGTGTTTATGTGTGTCTGTGTGTATATACGTGTGTATTTGTATATATGTGTCTATGCATGTGTATGTATGTGTGTAAATGTGTGTGGATGTGTGGATGTGTGTATGTGTCTCTGTAAGTGTGTATGTGTCTATGTGTGTATGTGTGTGTATGTGTGTATATATGTGTGTATCTGTATATATATGTCTATATGCATGTGTATGTGTGTAAATGTGTGTGGATGTGTGTATATGTGTGTGTAAGTTTGTATGTGTGTATGTGTTTGTTTATATATGTGTGTGTGTATCTCTATGTGTGTAAGTTTGTATGTGTGTAAGTTTGTATGTGTGTATGTGTGTGTGTATATGTGTGTGTATCTCTGTCTGTGCATATGTGTGTGTATGTGCATATGTATGCATGTATGTGTATGTGTGTGTATGTCTCTTTACGTGCATGTGTATGCATATATATGTGTGTCTCTCTCTACATGTGTGTGTGTCTATGCGTGTATATTTATTTGTGTGTATGTGTGTGTATGCATGTAAGCATGTATGTATGCATATGCATGTGCATTATGTATGCATATGTATGCATGTTTGTGTATGTGTGTGTGTATGTGTGTGTATGTCTCTCTACGTGTGTATGTGTGTATCATATGTATGCATGTGTGTGTATGTGTGTGTATGTGTGTATGCATATGTATGCATGTGCGTGTATGTGTGTGTATGCATGTAATTATGTATGTATGCATATGCATTATGTGTGTATGTGTGTGTATGTGTGCATATGTGTGTGTGTGTGTGTGTCTATGTGTGTATGTGTGTGTATGCATGTGTATGCATGTGTACAGGACATCGCTTATGTGATGCTTAAGCATCACAGCCAGTTTTCCAACATCTCAAATAGCATCACTAATTAGCGAGGCTATTTGTGACGCCTACTTTTAGTGTCGCATAAGCGATGCTAACTCTTTGAAACTTTGTATGTGAGCTTCCTTTGACATCCTTGATGCATCCTGGACTTCTCGGGGAATTCCGGCTACCTTCACCAAATATGTTTTTTGTAGGCCTTCACAAGTGAGAGAGGAGAGAAAATCTCGACGACATTCGCCCCCACTAAACCTGCGATTCCTCCGAAAGCGCCACTCTAGCATCTATGAAAAAACAAAATGTTCCACGCATCAAATTCTTTTATAGGCAACATAAGAAACATGGAAGGAAAATTGATTATATGCATGAATAAGTAGGTAACGTGACATGAAGCAAAATTTGCATGAAAGAAAGAATTGAAACAGGCAACATGAATATGCATGAACAAATAGGCAACATATATGCAAATGAACAAGCAACATTGGCAACAAGAAAGAAAAAAAACAAGCATCAATATGAAGTGGAAGTGGATGTATTGAGTATGGTAGCGGTCAAAGCTGGTCAAAGTTGGGAAATTAGGGCAAAAATTTCATTGTCAATATACTTGTAAAGATTGTCAAAGGCAGTCTATAGCCCAAATTTCAGCAGAAAATGGATTTTGTAGCACATTGATATGCTATGTTCATTTTGTAAAAATATAATTTTTCTAGTTTGACCCTACAAATTCTTGTATAGAAATTTATGTTAGCCATATGGTTTGGCATGTATAAAGATCATATGTGGCTACATATTTGTACAAATGTTCAAGGCTATCAGAGCTTCCTAGACACCTTAATGCCACCTTGCAAGCTTCCAAATGTAGTCAAACCTGTACAAGGGAGATTCAGATGGGAGTTTTTTCTGCATATTCCTGAAGGAGATCTTTGGAAACATAGTCCTACAAAGTTTCATCTTCATCAAAGCCTATTTGGAGGGTCAAAGAGTACAAAGTCCAGTTTTTAGGATCACCGCAATTTTCTAGTTTAAGCAAATTGAAGGGTTGAAGGGCCACCACATGGCGAAAGCTGATTGAGCCATGTTGTACGATCAAGATGAGCTCATATTCAAGGGTGGAGATGCACTTATTCTTAAAGCAAGGAGGATCCACGAGTTTTTTCCATAAAAGAAGATTCTTTTGACAATCAAAGATCAATAATGCAGCTTTTCTCCAAAAATAGTGGCTTATCTTATCCAAACTGATATCAGCACTGATCCGACGGTCTAGATCATCCCCAGATCCAATGGTGGAGAATGAAGGCGCCTAAATTTCACTCCTTTACACTAGATTTGATAGAAAGAACAATTCCAAGCCATTGATTTGATTAATCAAATGGTTGTAATCGAAAGTAGTGATCCTAGAGTTGAGAGTTGATTTCTCTAGATCCAAGGGCCCAAATTCATTCAAAAAACTATATAAACCCCCCTCCAAACTCCTAGAGCATCATTGTTAGGCAACTATAGGGCTCATGCTAGCTTACGGTCTCCTTGAGACGATCACCCTCGGTTGAGCGAGTGACGATCCAAGGTGGGCTAGTATGAGTATAGTACCTAGTTTCAAATTTAAGTTAGAACTCCAATCTAGGATAGGCTCTTGAAATCAACATCTCTATCTTAACTCACCCTCGGTGGAGCGTGTGAGTGAGTTAGAGCTGGTTTTAATGAGTCTTAAACTTCTTTAGTTAGACGTTACGAGCCTAGACATACATAGGGTCACTGAAGTGGAACTCACCTTCTTACGTGTGACATTCGGTTGAACTGTCATGGTTTGAGGGTCGGAACCACCTTTGATCAGTAGACTGCCTAGCTTGATGTACCACGACGCTCTTCTACATGTATCTTAATTCAAATCCTTTTAATTCATGTCACTTGTCACTTGTCTCTTGTCTCCTCTCTCAGTCTCTTAAGTATTTTTACATGTCTTCTATTTCTTCTATGTGTGAGAAGGCTCCGCAGTATTGCGTTGAACCAGTGAGGATGTTTCTTTGATCATAATTCACTTGCATGCATATAATCTATACATACCCATACATATTGATTAGTTTCTGAAAGTGTATAAGAAGCTCCAATATTGGACCATTCTTCCTTTCGAAACTGATTTATGTGTAAGGATTCCATCTATTCACGTCATGCATACATATCATCCAAAGAAGACTATGCATATGGATTAGAATTAGGAAGTGTTTAAGAAGCTCCTTCAATGGACCATTCTTCCTTCCAAATTTGATTCGTGTGTATGGTTCTCTTTCATTCTTATCATTCATGTTCATAAATCTAACTTGCACTCCGACATTGCCATTCCCATAATCATTTCAACATCTCTCTCTTCTCCATACTCAACATTAATTTCACTTTCATGTCCTTAAACCTTCCAACATTCATTAGCTTCATACACCCTGTGTGTGCCACGACCAGACCTGATCCACCCGGATCGCGATCACCTCCACAGCGGTGAGGAGTTGCTGGGAATTCGGTGGAGTGTAATTTGGTGATGAGGATGAAGAAGCAGTGGGTTCGTCGGGGACAATGGGTGGAATAGGAATAATGGGGTGGAGGTTCAGGTGGAGGAGTGGGAAGAACAGGGTTAGATTCGGTTACCTTTTCGGTGGTGTGTTGTGTAGTGTCATCAGGGCCGGTAGCTGTAGACTCCACTGCTTTAAGCAGTTCTTTGAAAACCTCTTTAATGATAGGTTCTCCATCCTCTTGCTTTTCCTCCTCAGATTGCTGTTGAGATGTTTCTTTTGACGAGCTTGTTTTAGATTCGGTGTTAGCATCCTGTTCTTGTTGCCCTTCTGAAGAAGACTGTGCTGATGATTCATGATGCATTGATTTTGCGGTGTCATGGAAGGTATCTTCATCCTGTCCTTCTTCTTCTTTGTCATCTGGTTGATCATTTGCGGCAGAGCCTTGTACCTTACTATCTGATGAACTAATTCTGATTCTTTTCCGATGGAGAAGGTGGAAAATCTCTTCGTCCTCTTCTTCATCATCGTCCAAGATTTGTGCAGACTCTTCATGGTGCAGAACAGGTCCTCGAGGTGGCGGTTGTGCTGCTAGAATGGTCGGAAATAGAAAAGATAGGATGTGCGGCAGTCTCGACCTTGGCATATCTCCCTTGTTGACCTGCTTGATGATTAACACGCATTCTTTGTGAATGTGGCGAAAGAAATACGAAGCAAAGTTGACAGGCTCTCGAGCAGCTAAATCTATAGCGGAGTAAAAGGGACGAGATATTCCATATGTGCGCTTTTGGAGATTCAAAATGGCAACTAAAAATTGGAGTGCTGATCTCTCAGGTTCGGGGCAACAGAGGATTGCATATTCATTGGAGGAGTATCTAGGGAATAGCTGGATCATGGTAGCTATTGGTAAAATCGGGCCATTTTCTCGTCCTTGCCGAGGGAGTCGGAATGCATCAGCAAAGGCTTGGAAAGTGATTACGATACGGGATGGTAGGGAAGTGATAGGCCAACTCTGCTCGGTGGCAGGTGTGGCTGCGATGGCGGCGATTATTTGTGCGTAGAAAGGGTGGCAATCCACTGAATGCCAGGGCAATTCAGCGAAATTGGCCAGCCCACGGTTGCGCAGGAACTCAGCTACATCGGCAGGGAGTCCTTCACGGAAAGCGGCGAAGTTTGCCAGAGCTTCCATAGCGCACAGACAATAACAAGCACGATAATACAAAGCACAGGTAGACAGATAACACAAGCACACAAATCATGCAAACACAATAGCAAGTAGCAGCGAAACGGAAAAAGGTTAAGTAGATACTTGGTACCGAGAAGCAATTAAATTCGTTAATCATCGCGCGATATTGAGATGATAACCCTTCATAATTGCGGTGTGCATGCATGAGCAGAACGATAATGTGGGGCGGCTGTTGAGTATAATTAAGTAGCAAAACAATGATATTTACATACACTTTTTATTAAGCACGCAAAAACTAAAAAAAAGGAAAAGAAAAAACCGAAAATTACGCGGGCAACCGCAGGACAATTTAGTGCGAATCAGGTAGTTGATGATACGGCCGCAACTTTGAACCATTTATCACCTTCGGAAGAGGAATCCCGGTCAAAGTAGCCAATCGAAAAGTTGTTGGGCCTCCTTGTTCAGCAATCCGGTAGGGACCGAACCATCGTAACTTGAATTTCCCAGCCGAGCGATTTGCTTCTGCATTATAAAATAACACAAGCTGTCCTATCTTAAAAACTCGAGTTTTAAGATACCGGTCATGAGTACGAGCTTGTCTTAACTATAATTCCTGAATAGTCAGAAAACTTTGCCATCGATGCTCATCTAGTTCTCTGAGTGTATCCAACCGAAATGACAGAGATTCTTCAGGTAGTAGTTTCTGAGTGAGAGCTACACGTAAACTTGGCACAACAATCTCCATTGGTGCTATGGCTTCCAGTCCATAAGCCAGTTTGAAAGGTGTTAGTCCTGTTGCTACCTTGTAGGTAGTCCAGTACGCCCATAATATTGCAGGTAACAGTTGATCCCACCTTTCTGGTGATTCCAGAATCAGTTTTCGAAGCATATTCAACAAGGTTTTGTTTGTACTCTCAGCCAACCCATTAGCACGATGGTAATAAGGAGAACTGAATTTATGCATAATCTGAAAAGAATGTGTGAGTGCTTTCATTAAGTTGTTAACAAAATGTGTGCCTTGATTTGTAACAAGCTCCAGAGGTAAGCCAAAACGCGGGAAAACATCTTTCATTAGACCCTTTGCCACCGAAAGAGCTGTGGCGGACCTTAAAGCCCATGCTTCTGCCCATCTGGTAGCAAAATCTGTACATGTTAGAATATAGCGATTATTACTGAGTATGGTTGGAGGTGTAATAGGTCCAATAAAATCTAGGCCCCACTTCTGAAAAGGCTCCAACGGCAAGATAGGTTGGAGAGGGAAAAAATGGCGTTGTAGAGGCTGTCCAGACCTCTGACAAGTATCACATTGTTTGACAAACTGAGATACATCCATGTACATAGTAGGCCACCAAAGTCCACTTTGCAAAATTTTCCGGTGCGTTAAATCTACTTCAAAGTGTCCACCGGAAGGAATTGAGTGAGCCAGAGTAATGACTGAGTTAACTTCATGCGGAGGAATACAACGAAGTAAAATTCCAGTGTGATCCATATAGTATAATTCTCCAGCAATTAACCGGAATCTGCGACTGTACACTGCAATCTTCCTATGCATTGCAGGAGAGGTCTGAGCAAGAATACATCCATCAGTAAGGAAAGTTAAGATCTGATCATAATATGTAGATGGCATAGGTGGTTCTGCATATTCATTATTAATTGGTTCAGTGACATAAATCACTCGTGTGGTGTCATCTACACCGACCGGAGCTTCACCGGAATCTAAGCGAGAAAGGAAATCTACTAAGGCATGTGAGCTACCGGGCCGATGGATTACTTCGAAATCAAACTCTTGTAAAAGTAAAACCCAACGCGCTAATCGACCACCTAAATGCTGCTGTCGTACTAGATAAACAAGTGCAGCATGATCTACATGAAAAGTAAATTTGCGGCCAAGTAAATAATGCCTGAATTTCTTTATAGAATATACTAAACCCAGACATTCTCTTTCAGTTATAGAGTAATTCTTTTCAGCAGGAGCAAGCCTTCGACTTGCATAGTAAATAGGTATGAACCACTTATCAGTTTGTTGCATTAACACACTTCCAATGGCTATATCTGATGCGTCTACGAAAACATGAAATGGACGTTCCCAATCAGGTGGTTGTAAAATTGGAACCTGCGTTAATAAACATTTTAGACGATCAAATGCTGTTTGACATTCCTGAGTCCAATCAAACTGTTTAGGAGTACTCGTGATTAAACGATTGAGTGGAATGGCTAAATGAGCGAGCCACCGTAAATGGCGACCATGCCATCTCACTTGACCCATGAAACGCATTACTTCCTTTGGTGTAGTAGGTACATGTGCTTCTAACACAGCTGCAATTTTATCTGGATCGACTTGAATACCTTGTGCAGAGACAATATGACCAAGTAACTTTCCACATGAAATCGCAAATACAGATTTGTTTGGGTTCAGGTAGAGTCTGTATTCTCTACACTTCTCAAAGCAATACCGTAAATGGAACAAGTGTGCTTCCATTTTACCGAATAAAGAGAAATCATCAAGATATACTTGCATAAAAGAGGTAAGATAAGGGGAGAATATTTCCTGCATACACCTCTAGAAAGTGCTAGGGGCATTTCTCAATCCGAACCACATAACAGTACAAGCAAAAACACCCCAATAGGTAATGAAAGCGGTCTTTGGAATATCTTGTTCAGCCATTCTGACTTGATTGTAACCACTGTAACCATCCAAGAAAGAGTACATTTCATGTCCTGCTACTCTGTCAAGCATCGTGTCAAGAAAAGGTAGAGGAAATGGATCAGGCACCGTAGCTGCATTCAGTTTCTGGTAATCCACACATATGCGTAGCTGCTTATTCTTCTTAGGGACGATAACAATGGGTGATATCCACTCAGCATGTTCTGCTGGTACAATGAATCCAACGTTTAATAACCTATCCAGCTCTGCCTTTACCTGTGCTGCATAATTCGGATTCATCCGGTAGCCGGGTTGTTTGTTTGGTTTTGCTTCCGGCTTCAGCATGACCCTATGTTGATAAATGCAGGGGTCCAAACCTTTCATGTCTTTGTAATCCCATGCAAAAACATCATAGAACTCTCGAAGTAACTGTATTAACTCTGCTTGAAACATTTCATGCAATCCTTCCTTTATTTTTACAGGTCGCTGATTAACTTCATCGCCTAAATTATATGTAATTAATTGATCTTCTGGAACATAGGATTGTCGGGACTTCTCTGTATCATCAGCTGATTTTAAAAGTTGCTGTAGATCAGCGTCATCTATAGCAGTACTACCTTCTTTCTTGTCTTCTTCAGTCACAGGCATCACCGTACAGACTGCCAAATTCCAATTATCTACAACAGATTGCAGATCAACTGTTCCTAGGGAGACAAATCAATATTATTCTTAAAAAACTCTTCTTCTTCATCATCTGACAAACCATCTAACATATGAACTGGTTCTGCAAAATAAGGTCTAGCATGTAATTCACAAGGCTGTATAGCATCTAATTTTACAACATATTTACGATTATTGTCTTTGAAAGTGAGTTCCTGTGCGGACCAATCTTGTATCACCTTGGCTTGTTTCAACCAAGGACGTCCGAATAGAAGATTATAATCCAAGCTAGACTCTGGTAGTTCTAAGATGACAAAATTCATCTTAAATGTTGTACCTTGCAAAGTTATGGGAACATCTCGTATTAGTCCCACTGGGTGGACTCTAGACTGATCAGCCATCCTTACAAAAATCTGGATAGGCTCAATTTTCGTCCATCCTAACTTTTTACACGGCGCGGCAGTAGCAATGTTTACACCAGATCCTCCATCAATTAGTACTTGATTAATTTTTTGATTTTTGTACCATACCGTAATCAATGGGACCGAATGATCCACCGTAGAGTCAGTTTCTGGTTGTACTGTTGCCGTTGCTGGAATGCAGGCAAACTCAGTACTAAATTGTTGCTGGAATTGTTGACGGACTCTTGGTACTAGTGCAAGTAACTGTCCAAGAGGAAGAGTAATGGACGCTTTAGATAAAATTTCCCATGCTTGATTTACTTGACTTGTACTTTTGATCGATTCTGAAGATGATGCATCTGTTACTGGAGTTGGCTCTTGCTCCTGTGTAGTTTCCTTTGACAGTGGAACTTGTGTCACCGGAATAGGATCTGGGAACACTGGAGGTTCTATGGTGGTCCATTGACTAGCCTTGTCATATGTTCTTTGCTATTCTCGGAAGCCTGGTTCAAATATTTCAGCTGCTGGTTGTAACGGCCTACCGGATCTGGTCTGAACTACTGCAGCTTGTGTTTCTATTGGTGTGATATGAACCATATTAGTCATTGGATTCTGACGTTCTTTTTTCCTCTAATCATACTCTGCTGCATCTTTACAAAATCTTCTAATGTGGCCAAATTCACCGCAAAAATGGCAGTGAGGTGGTGGTAAATTAGTACCTTCCTGTGGTGGTCCTGTCTGCCAATGGTTTGCATTGTAGTTATTATTTCTCTGTCCTCGATAATTTCGGTAGCCTTGCTGCTGGTTGTTTCTCATTTGAGGAGGTACATAGTGATTGGCAGGCTGCCCTGGTTCTTGTATAATTGCATTTATTGTTGCTGTTCCCTGCACTTTGGTGTTGTATGCATAATTCTCGATGGAATGTCCGGTTATATTGCAGATAGCGCAAAACAACTGGTTAAGGGCACAAGTGGTACTGGTATGCCCTGAATTCTTGCACGTGGTGCAGTACATCTGTCTGGTCGGATCTTCTATAACATTTTTACTCGCTTTTAACCATTCCAGGTCTTCTGTAAATCCTCCTACCTTGTTTTCCAGCTGCAAAGCCATTGCAATCACTGCATCTAGTGTCATAGCTCCCACACAACATATGATCATAATCTGTTTAAGTTGCGGAGCCAAACCATTGATAAACCATTGAGTGATAACGTCATCCGGTAGGTTGGCATGGGCTGGCGGTAATTGCGTCAAATGAGTTCTGAATAGGGTGGCATATTCCTGCACTGTTTGATTCATCTTCTGTCTATTGTTTTGCAGGTAATCGAAAATTTTGACTGGATTCCTCTTTAGCCTGAATCTCTGCAAAAATGCATCCCTTACTGCTTCACAAGTCATAAAAGATTAAAATCATATTCTGTAAGCCATCTGGCTGCTTCATTAACTAACGTGGACTGGAATACAATAGCTTTATACGTCGGATCAGGTGGATGATTGAGCACTGCGTAACTTATCTCAAATGTGCGTACATGAGCATCTGGGTCATCACCTGGAAATCCACCAAATTTAGTGTACGTTACTCTTGTTGGAGTCGGCCGGGGTGGAAATAGATGTTGTTGCTGCTGCTGTTGTTGTTGTTGTTGTTGCCCACTCATCGCGCTGGTGGTTGTATTGTGACTATCTTCTGTGTCCCGCGGCTGAATATCTGAATCGTTGGAATCTGTATCGTCAGGTTGTACACTCTCCGGCTTGATAATATTGTTCAGTATGTTTCGGATTTAAGCTTCGAATAAGCTACCTTCCTCCTTGATATCAAATGTAGGAAAGCTCACTCCAAATAGCGGTGACTGGACTGACGATTCACCAAGAAGTGGTAAACCGTCACCGGAAAACTGTGAACTCTCCGCAACTAGTACCGAAATAACACTGGAAGGTATCGAATCTTCACCAAAACAAGGTGCTTTTTCACCTTCACTGATTTCTTTGGCCAAGATGTTTCTATCCGTAGACAAATTCGAATCTTGACCCAATGGTGCTAAATTAACTTCATGCTGCGTCCTGGTAGACTCTGGAGTTACTATTTCTTTGACAGACTGTGCCGAAATCGCACCGGAATCTTCCAAAAAATGTAGTACGTTCCACCGGAATACTACCTTTGTAACGTATTGACGAAACTCGTGAACAACAAACGTTCAGATTGGGACAAACAGTTACACCACGCTGTTTGGGCATATCGAGTGGCCTACAAGACCGTACTCAATGCAACTCCCTTTCAGATGGTTTTTGGTCAGAATGCTGTGCTTCCTTTGGACTTCTTGATACCGACCCTTAAGGTTGCACAAGAACATCAGTGGACCGGCCATGAATTATCAACTAGAATAATGGACTTGGAACGATTAGGAGAAATCAGGCTAAAGGCAGCAGCAGGAATATATGCAGCGAAGAAGCGACAGAAAGCATATTTTGATGCACATGTGAGAGATAAAGGCCTAAAAGAAGGAGATTTAGTTCTAGTATATACGCTGAAACAACACGCACGTAAGTTAGAAAAGCGAGGTTATGGACCTATGATCATTAACAGACTCTCAACAAGTGGAGCAGTACAGTTAGCCACTTTAGAAGGAGATATAATGCCTAATTATATTAGTGGCTGTAGAGTCAGGCTATATCAGGAACCTCTTACTGAGGATATGCTTAGACGACTCACGTTGGCAAAGAAGCGTAAGGAGGAAGAAAATAGAATACAAGCGGAAGCTCAGGCAGAAGCAATAGAACGCATTAAACGCATGAAGTTAAGAAGACAAGGACTAGGGAGAGAACATTATAACCATCTGGAAACTACACCCAGATATCCCGTGGCCATGTGTCAAGTAAAGTCAACCACTCATCCTAGCATAGTGGACAGGAGACCATTCATTACAGTCAGGTTAGAGCACGGCAACCCTTGCCAAGAGCTCAGGGCTTTAATTGACTCAGGTGCTGCGACTAGTGCGATTAGATGGTCCCACTATAAGGATTCAGGAATAGAAATGCGGCCAATTGAGGCATACCTCATAGGCCTAGGAGGCATGGAAACCCCTTGTATGGGTGAGGTGGACCTTCCTATCCTCATTAAGGATATGACCATGACAGCGAAGCTACTAGTGTGCCATGATGACGACCTGATAGAACCCCTAATCCTTGGCCAAGATTGGCTATACGATCACTCAGTGGACCTAAATCTTAGACAAGGCTCCTTACAGATTGGAACCTTAGAACAGAAGCGAGTGATACCGCTTGACTTCCCTAACGACATTCCGATTGAGGTTTGTAACCCTAGACCCTATGAAACGCATGCGACGGAAGACCGGAAGATCTTGGGTCAGACCAGTCACGTTACGTCTACACCAACCCACTCGGGCTTGGCTAGGGACAATTGTCAATCAGAAGGACGACAGGAGATCTTCCCTGGGGCTTCCTGCAAACTAGAAGGGGCAACTACCCAACCGCTAGGGCAGTTGAACACAATCAGCGGTCAGGTGGGTTGCATCAGCGGCCAAATGAGCACAACACCCTGCGGTGCTCATCCTTCCAAACTTGCTGCGGACTGGCCTAGATTAAAGATAAATAACGAATCACTTCCTAATGGGCAGGTCACGCAAGTGTTGGATCTCCCTTCTTTTCCAAAGCAGAGCGTCCATTGGACCTCTCAAACCCAACCTCGAAGGAGTCAACCACAACAGAGGAACCCAGACCGACGACACCACCAGACAAGGCAAAGAAAGCAGCAGTATCAACATCACAGAACAAGTGGCACGAAACAAATATGGGTGCCAAAAGGACAGCAACCACAGGCTATCGGCAACACTGCAGACAAGAACAGGACAAAGTTTCAAACGAAGCAGAGTTAGTATCCAAAGTCCCCTCGATCTTCTTTCCCAAGTACAAATACTCGACAGATTTGGATCGCCAAGAAATACCTTATCCATAGACCCACACCCATGCAGATTTGGGTACCCAAACAATGTATTATAGCCCAACCCTCTAGCCATGTAATATATACCCCTCAGAAACCTTTTCATCCGTCAATACCACCGAACCCGATACCACTTTTTGTCCCTCAGCAGAAACACACCACCCACTCAAAGACTCTTAGGAAATGGATACCGAAACGTATCCAAATGTCTTCTTGTACCCCCTTATCTAACATTTCTCCCACCCCGTTTAAACTCCACCCTTGTAATAATTCACCCTCAACCAAACCTTGTATAAATTCATCCACCAAAACCCCACATCATGCATAATAAAAACTCATCAAGAAATGTAGGCATAATCTGACCATGTAGGCGTCTAGAGACCTGCATTAGTTTTGCAAATAATCATTGCATCAATCACTTCACGACACTTGGCTACACGGGTTACACATCGGTTATGGAAAGGATTGCGGTCTCACCTTCTTGGGATCATAATTAATTTCCATACTAATGTGTTAATCTTTTGTAGCAGATCTTTTCCATTAGCTCATCATGATGGAGAATGTTAATCTCCAAAAGAACAACTTATCCTTGTGATTAGAGCACCTCTATACCAAGAATAAGTCAAAACCTTTCACACATTTAGAGGATCAACTTCTAATTATCAAAAGATGAACAAATCTGTGAAGAAGGTGATACACAGAAAAATCTGCTGCATTATTTCCTTACATTGACTTATCAAATGTGTAAAGTTTTTCATGAAACTTTGTACGAATTATCTCTTAGAGATTGCGCAACTATTCCAAGTTGAATTACTCCAAAAGATTAAGTGTAGCTTGAGAAATCAACTTCTCAAGTTACCTATGTCAGAAACTGTACTTCTGAGAAGTCGATTCAGACACCCCTAACTTCTTAACTTTGATTCTCACAGTATCTAACCCGTTTTGCCAAATGCTTTTAGCCACGAGTAGATCACCTTCCAACTTAAAGATTAAGTGCTTGCTTGCACAAAACTTTAAACTATGGAGTGAGCACTGACCAAAAGATTAAACACGAATTTTGCGCCTGTTTTAGAGAACTGTAGACATTCAACACATATGAATGTTCCTACTTACAATTCTCCTAGCCTGTTCACAATTGGACTCTGAAATTCAGGTCACAGGCTCATCAACTAACAACTTAGATATCCTCAAAAGGATTTCACAAATGATCAACCACAGAAGGAGCAGACACGAAAAGATCGGGCGCAATATTTCTTCATTAACTCAGAAACTTACAACTGAGTGATGAGAGCTTACACTAACTCACTTTCCTCTATCTCTTGACTTCTATCTAATGTCACATTTGCTCTCATGTGCTCTCCATCATTTGCCCCGACTTTTCTCAAGGTATTTATAGATAATTTGTACATAATTCTTACTGAACAAAAGTTCTAAGTCATCTATGACTATGCTAATGTACATATGTGTACAAAACAACATTCTGACTTCTTCTTCATTTTGCAAATGTCTTCCTTTGCTTCACTTTGACCATAAGTATTCTCCAAGATCTGTATAATCACCAATTTGTGATTGGTTTGCTCCAACAGCTCCCCCTCAATCACTAATTGTGATTATTCCATTCTTCTTCACTCCTGCCATCTCCTTGAACCTCTGTAGCTTAGGTCCATCCAAGCTTTTTGTCATCATATCTGCCACTTGTTCTTTTGTTGGAGTGTACATCACTTCAATTTCTTTATCAAGTACCTTTTCCCTCAAGAAATGATACTGTATCTCTATATGCTTAGTCCTGGCATGAAAAACAGGGTTAGCTGCCAAATACAAAGAACTCATATTGTCTCCAAAGATTATTGGAGTACTATGATCAATCTCAAAACTTTTCATCAAGGTCTTCAACCATATGACTTCCTTTGCAGCTTCTACCATTCCCTTATACTCAGCCTCTGTGGATGATAAAGCAACTGTGTGTTGCTTCTTTGAACACCAAGACACTAACTTGTCTCCAACATAACATAGATATCCATGAGTAGACCTCCTATCATCTGAGTCACCTGCCCAATCTGCATCACTAAACACTTTAATTCTTGTGTCAGAAGTGAAACCATAGTACAAACCTTCACTTAGGGTTCCTTTAATATATCTGAGTACCCTTTGGGCTGCAATCCAATGAGTCTTCTTTGGACAATGCATAAACTGTGACAACACACCTACTGCATATGATAGGTCTGGCCTTGTCAAGGTAGCATAGATTAGACTACCTACCAAACTCTGATATTTCTTCATGTCATTGAACTCTTCACCTCCAAACCTGCTTAATTTATGATTTACCTCCAATGGAGTGGTTGAGGTCTTGCAATCTTCCATATTAAACTTGACTAGAAGATTCTTCAAATATCTCTCTTGTGAAACATATACTCCATGTTGAGTATACACAATCTGCATTCCTAGAAAATAAGATAAGTTTCCCAAGTCACTTATCTTAAACTCCTTCTCTATTTGCTTCTTGAGTTCATTGATTCCTTGAGCATCTGTTCCTGTAACAATAATATCATCAACATAAATGCACATGTATATATACCCATTTTCACTTGCCTTCACTAGCAAGCTACTATCTGCCTTAGATGCTTGAAATCCACATTCATTCAAGAACTTGACCAATCTGTAATTCCAAGCTCTTGGGGCTTGCTTCAACCCATATAAAGCTCTCTTGAGCTTACACACATAATCTGATCCAATTGACTCCATGAAACCTTCTGGTTGCTCCATATATACTTCATCTGCAATGTAACCATTAAGAAATGCATTCTTCACATCCAATTGTGATAATTTCCATCCCTTGCAAGCAGCAATAGCAATCAATGTCCTAATTGTAGACATCTTAGCAACAGGACTAAAGGTCTCATCATAATCTACCCCATAAGTTTGGGCATAACCTTTGACCACAAGTCTAGCCTTATATCTAGACACCTTACCATCTGCAAACCTCTTTGTTTTGTATACCCACTTGCATCCAATGACCTTCTGATTCTTTGGTCTTGGTACTAACTCCCAAGTTTCATTCTCAAGTAGAGCATCATACTCTTCTTGCATTGCCTTCTCCCAATTCTGTTTACCTTTGGCTTCTTCATAAGTAATTGGGTCTTCTTCTGTTTTCACAATGTAAGCATAATCTCTTGTTGTTAGGAAAGATGTATCATAACTATACCTTATAGGCTCTTTCCTTTCTCTTGTAGATCTTCTGATTTCTGCACTTCTTGAAGTTTCAGCCTCATTTGATTCTGGATCAAATCTTGGCCCTTCTTCTACATGATCCTGCACTCTACATCTAGAGTCAACTTCATCAACAATTTCTTCACATACTTTTACCTTTGCCTTTCCTTTCCTTTGAATTTCTTCAACACCTGCATACTCATTTGGTGATCCTGTATACCACATATTTTGCTCATCAAATGTTACATCTTTAGTAACAAGAAATTGCTTTGTGGATGGACTCCACAACCTGTAACCCATTTGTCTATCATCATATCCAATAAACACATACTTCTCTGCTTTTGGTTCTAGCTTATGTCTTAATTGTGAAGGAACATAAGCATATGCAATACATCCAAATACTTTACAATGATCAAGACTAGGCTTCTTACCCCACCATGCTTCATAAGGGGTTCCTCCATCCAAAGCTTTGCAAGGCAACCTATTCACAAGATATGTTGCAGTGTTAATGGCCTCTGCCCATAAGTAATTTGGACAATTCTTTTCCTTCATCATGGCTCTTGCAAACTCTACAAGAGTCCTATTCCTTCTTTCTGCTACTCCATTTTGTTGAGGGGAGTACCTGCAAGTCACTTCTCTTTTGATACCTGCATTCCACAAATAATCATCAAACTCTTTTGAGAAATACTCTCCCCCTCCATCTGATCTTAACCTCTTTAGCTTTTGTCCTGTGATCCTTTCTGCATAAGCATGGAAATGTTTGAATGTCTTGAAAACTTCTGATTTATCCTTGATTACATACAAAGTAATCCACCTGGTTGCATCATCAACAAACAATACATAATATCTGGATCCATTTATGCTATAGTCCCTTGAGGGACCCCATACATCTGTATGAACCAATTCAAGCATGTTTGAATACTTGTACCCTGATTTGTTATAAGAACTTTTGTGTGCTTTACCTAATTGACAAGCTTCACACTTGTACACCATATGTTGCCCTTCAATATTTGGCAATCCAAGCACCACCTGATTCTTTGACATCTCCTTTATAGCTCTCTCACTGAAATGACCTAGCCTCTTATGCCATAGGTCTAATTCAGATACCTTTTGACCTCCAGAGGTAAACAATGCATGTCCTACATTACCTTGAACTTTGAGAGTAAACAATCTTCCTTCCTTTTTACCTGCAATTATAGTTCTATATCCCTGATTTGGATCTTGTACATAGACACCATCATTTGTAAATCTTACTTCATATCCTTTCTCCACAATTTGCCCTACACTTATCAAATTTTTAGGAATAGTAGGGACATAAAGTACCTTGCTCAGAAGTGTACTTCCACTCTTTGTCTTCACTGATCCAATGCTCTCCACTTTATGTTTGGTATTGTCACCTGTTTGAACTGTATGTCCATTCACCCTTGCTTCCATATCAGTCATCAAGGATAGGTTCCCACTCAGATGGTTGCTGCACCCTGAGTCAATATAAAACACTCTTTGATCATCTCCCATTGATTCATGAGTTGCATTCAGGATAAGAGTCATATCATCCTTCTGATCTGATGCATAATTGTAATAATTATTGTTGTAGGACTGAGATTGGAAGTTCCTTCCACCTCCTCTACCATATGATGTCCTACCACCTCTTCCTCTGAAATTGCCTCTTTGGTTTCTGCCTCCTCTACCTCTTTGACTATAATTCTGATTGTTGTATCCTCCACTTTGATTGCTATACCAACAATCATTTGCCAAATGATTTGTTCTGCCACAAATCCAACAAGCTTTAGCATTATCTTTGTTCTTACCTCCTCTTCCTTTACCTCTGAAATTTGTCTTCCCTTTTGTGAAGTTGGCTTGATTTGAATTCCCTTCATCTTCATTTGATTGCTTTCCCTTGCCATTCTTTTTCTTATCTTTGGAGTACATAGCTTGGCTTGTACTTCTATCATTGTCTCCTTTAAGATCCTGCTCAAAGGTTAGCATATGTCCTAGCAATTGATTAAGGTCAGGAGTAAAGTGATCAAGTGACAACTCTATGGACAATATAAAAGGCTTCCACTTCTCATCACCTCTTAGACCTGTAAGTATTTGTCTTACCAACTTTTCCTCTTCAATATCTTCATCCACTGCTCCCAAGCTATCTGCAATATCTTTCATCCTTGCCACATAATCTGAAATTGATTGTGAACTCTTCTTCTTGAAAGTTGTGAACTCAGCCCATAGTGAGGACTTCCTTGACTTAGTAGTATTTTGGAAATGCTCTTCCAAGGCATTCCAAACATCTGTAGCACTTTCCAAACCTCTGATGTGAGGTAGAAGATAATCATTTACAGCCATGTATATGATACTCCTTGCTTGAGCATCCTTTCTCATCCAAGTCTTCAACATTGCAAGTTCTTCTCTAGTAGGAATACTTGGATCTGCAAATTCTGGTTTTTCTTCATCTCCTGTAATGAATGATATAAGGTCTTTGCTCATGAGGTGTGCTTCCATCCTCATGGACCATGCTGGATAGTTCTCCCTATCTAGCTTATCAATCTGCAAGCTTTCTCCCATCTTGTATCCACCTGTGTATTGAAATCTTCAAGCTTTACAAACAATGTATGTACCTTTACTTCGAATTGAACTCCTTTTGCCTTTCTTGATATCAATTTGTCTTCTCCTCGAGCTTTGACTCCAAGCTTTCACTTCTTGAACCTTCAAATGTTGAATCTCTTGAATCTGCAGCAGTCGGGATCCTCCTTTCCTTCAAATTGATGTCTCCTGCTCTGATACCACTGATGGAGAATGTTAATCTCCAAAAGAACAACTTATCCTTGTGATTAGAGCACCTCTATACCAAGAATAAGTCAAAACCTTTCACACATTTAGAGGATCAACTTCTAATTATCAAAAGATGAACAAATCTGTGAAGAAGGTGATACACAGAAAAATCTGCTGCATTATTTCCTTACATTGACTTATCAAATGTGTAAAGTTTTTCATGAAACTTTGTACGAATTATCTCTTAGAGATTGCGCAACTATTCCAAGTTGAATTACTCCAAAAGATTAAGTGTAGCTTGAGAAATCAACTTCTCAAGTTACCTATGTCAGAAACTGTACTTCTGAGAAGTCGATTCAGACACCCCTAACTTCTTAACTTTGATTCTCACAGTATCTAACCCGTTTTGCCAAATGCTTTTAGCCACGAGTAGATCACCTTCCAACTTAAAGATTAAGTGCTTGCTTGCACAAAACTTTAAACTATGGAGTGAGCACTGACCAAAAGATTAAACACGAATTTTGCGCCTGTTTTAGAGAACTGTAGACATTCAACACATATGAATGTTCCTACTTACAATTCTCCTAGCCTGTTCACAATTGGACTCTGAAATTCAGGTAACAGGCTCATCAACTAACAACTTAGATATCCTCAAAAGGATTTCACAAATGATCAACCACAGAAGGAGCAGACACGAAAAGATCGGGCGCAATATTTCTTCATTAACTCAGAAACTTACAACTGAGTGATGAGAGCTTACACTAACTCACTTTCCTCTATCTCTTGACTTCTATCTAATGTCACATTTGCTCTCATGTGCTCTCCATCATTTGCCCCGACTTTTCTCAAGGTATTTATAGATAATTTGTACATAATTCTTACTGAACAAAAGTTCTAAGTCATCTATGACTATGCTAATGTACATATGTGTACAAAACAACATTCTGACTTCTTCTTCATTTTGCAAATGTCTTCCTTTGCTTCACTTTGACCATAAGTATTCTCCAAGATCTGTATAATCACCAATTTGTGATTGGTTTGCTCCAACACATCAGTCATCATGCAAACCAAAGCAGGACCATCAGAAGCTGGCCCTAGTGCACCGATGGCCACTATTGGAGAATTACTAGCGGAATCTTATCCTACGATGCAACCACCAGAGTTTCAAAGTTTTCCAGGACCCATGCCAATCGATGATCCTCCTAGAGGATATACCGAGAAGGTTCATCGTAATTCTCATTGGTTTCAAGGCCTAGCAGGACCCTTAGCAGACGCTGATTTCATATTTGAGGCCAATTTGGCATTTGATTTACGCACATGGACCAAGTACCAGTTCTTTTCAAGTGAATTTGAAGGACTGCAGAATACACAAGATTTAACGCACATTTGGGCACGAGCGGGATTTACAGAATACTTTAGTGACCCTCTGCCTAAACCCGATTTTTACAGTTGCTTTTACTTGGTAACCACCTTAACGGCTTTAGAAAACAAGGATCTACCTGGCACATTCATGTTACCATCCTTGGTAAATGATCCTCCATTTAGAAGGTTTTATTTGTCTAAAGATTTAATTCGCGCAGCTCTGAAAATACATGGAACACACACTCCAACGGAGAAAGAACGGCTAGTCCCAGAGCAGATGAAACGTGGTGACGTAACTAAGTGGGAGGATATTTCAGCCATAACCCCTGAGCTTTCCAAGCCATTACGGATATGCATGCAGCACTTTGCTTTCCCAGCTCAGGATCGTTTTACCATGCCTCACAAGAGAATCTGGTTTGGATTATACTTAGCATGTACTGGACCTCAAACGGTTGATCTAGCTAGCTGGATCATTGATCAGCTCTATTTGGCACAACATAGGTGGGAGCGAAAGAAGGTAATCAATGGGTGCTGCGCCCTCACCAGGATCATATATATGTGCTTGGCATATGATTTACCCATAGAGCGTGCCATGACCCGTGAGGAACTGAAAACATTCAAAGGGACCACTAGGAAGGCTAGAAAGTCTAGCAAAGGCAGAGCCGGAAAGCGAATGAGAGGTACTATCCCGTGCCTAGAAGTCCCAGAATCACCCTCTCCACAACCATCTCCAGAGCAGTCACCAACAGCAGCCACTCCCACAGTACCACCAATTCGTATACGGTTATTGTTAGCAGCAGACAAGGGAGTCAACGAAGATCTGGCAAATAGGCCAGTAATTTTCCTCATGAAGAAGCAAGTACGAGCACTCAACGCAGATCTAGCACTAAGGCAACCTTTAAATTTTCAAATCCTTTACACCCATTTAAAGTGATTTTCATAACTAAACACCATTGTAAATACCAATTCATCTTTTTGTAGCTCCATTTTGTGCAAGCCAAGGAGTCCTTGAGCTTGAGGAGCTTTAGAAGTATCTACCTGCCAATTTTCATATTTTTTAGATATCGTTTGAGCCCTCAAATAAGCCCTGGAACCTAATTTTTAACTAGGCCGGACACTAGGTCTGGACAGGGCCAAAACTTAGCCAAACACTATAAAAAGAGCTAGAGAGCTCATTTTTGAGGTTAGATTGTAATTGAAACAAACTTGTAAGAGCTTTTGAAAGTAATCTAAGAACTCCATTGATTCTCCCTCTTTGTCTTACCGTGTGTGCGCGTGTGTGTGTATGTGTGTGCATGCTAGTGTGCTTCTCACCCACGCACTTGTGCCGCCACTTGCTCGAGGTCTTCATACCATCCTCACGTCTTCCCGGATTGACATTAAAGGAGGTGCTACTCATCACTGAGCTACACCAAATTTTGGCGCCGTTGCCGGGGATCGAATTTCGAGGACGAGCGTGTGATGGTAAGACGTAGAGTTGACGCGTTGGAGTTGTAGGTATTTTCTTCACTCTCATCAATTTTCTTTTACTTTCTTCACCATCTTCATTTCCATCATCATCATCACCATCTCCCACCTCCATCTCCATCATCGCGAAAATTTCTGCTTTTTGATCATATCACCTTCCCCACCTCATTTCCCTCATTTCACTTGTGAGAGAGAGCGAGAGAGCGATATTGCATGTGTGTTTTCTTGCATGTTTCTTGAGCTTTTTGCAGGAACTTGCTGAATCACCATCCCCAGCTTCCTGTGCAGGTACGAAATTCGACAAAACTGTCTCGCGATCGCAGGCTTCTGTCGATCGCGACTGACAGAAATTTTTGGTTTTTCACAAAATTGAGTACACCACTAGAACAAGCACAAGGAGCACATCCTAAAACACTAAAAACAGTAGAAAAATTCCGAGGTTTTCTATCAATCGCGACCGACAGCCTCTGTCAATCGCGACCGACAGCCTCTGTCAATCGCGACCGACAGCCTCTGTCGATCGCGACCAACAGACTCCCTCGACCGACTGACTGCCACGTAGGACCTTGTCAATCGCGATTGATACCGTCGATCGCGATCGACAGCCATGACCGACACCTCTGTCAATCGCGATTGACACCGTCGATCGCGATTGACTGAAATTCCACGATTGATTGACTTTTGCGCGTAGCCACGTGTCCATCGCGACTGATAGGCCCCCGATTGACTAAAATTTTGGCGAAAAAACCGGAAAACGTGTCGATCGCGATTGATACTGTCGATCGCGATTGACAGCCACAATCGACTCTGTCGATCGCGACTGACAGCCTCGACGGACACCTCTGCCAATCGTGATTGACAGACCTGTCGATCACGATTGACAGGCTTTTCGGCCAAAAATTAGGGTTTGGTTTTGTTCAAAAGTTGGGATAATTTTGGGGCAAAATAGTCAATCTATTAGCATTTTGGGAGGTTCCTACACTTGTGATTTGGAGAAAATCTTAGGATCTGTCGGCCAGATTGAATCTTGTTTTAACCCCCTAAACCCTGAACAGTCATAACTTTTTCATACGAAATCAATTTTTTGAGCTCTAGGGCTTGTTGGAAAGCTCGTGGCATATACTACACGCCCTCAACTGTTTTTTATAAAGATAATGCATTGATTTTCAGATAGGGTATCTTGAAGTTGACCATACCCAGGGGGATCAAAGTCAGGGGTCCTTAGGATTGTTTTCTTGAGAATCACTATGCAAGTTTGTGTTTGTGCTACAGGAATGAAAATAATTGGTTCTGTCTTTGGAACTTAAATCTCAAAGCTAACTTTGGAACTCTTACAGATCTATTGAGAGCATCGAAAGGCGTTCTAAGCAAGTGTAAGTGCGAGCTTGGGAACACATTTCCTGGGCACTCAAGGGCAACCAGGCAGGAAACAGAAGGTTGGAAACTTTTAACCCCCTCTGTCAATTCATAGCTTAGGCTAAGAACGACTAGAGGTAGGAGTAAGTCAGGGCGACGATAGGCAGGTGTCAAGTTGAAGACTACCTAAAAACTCAAGTTCAAGCTAAAAACCTAATCTCTATACTGTCGATAACATAAAGGAAAAGGACCTAACGTGGAACGATCAACCTGAAAGTACGAAGAACATTCAAGTATTCTTGACAACGTAATATCAGACAAGACCTTAAACACGAGAAACAACTAAAAAGGATCAAGTGACTGATACCAATTGATCGGCAACGAGGTTATACTCTGGGCAAAGAATTGGGCTACTTAGATAGGCATATGAACCTTAGATCAGGACGACATCTAGTAAGGGAGAGACAAAGCCTTAGATCTTCAGAGGCTAGTGTTAACCACACTGCTAGGTCTTGGGCCCAGCAGTTGAGCCACCACTCGTACTACCCTAGCTCTGAGACCAGTGAGTCAGAGATGTCTCAAGGCATGGACAGACCTACGGGAAGTTCAGGAGTGCCATACTTGCACAGGGTGGAAGGCCCTTACAAAACACAGCTGGAATACCTTAGGACCAACCGATTAGGTGCTAGCATCTATGAGGACGGCCTAGGAAGATCCGTAGTCCAGATCAAGAACCCTGATCAATCCATTGGACTAGAGCACCCAGCAGTCAAATTTGAAAACGGTGCATACCTGGACAAAGAAGGAACCATATACGTAGTCACAAGTCACCCAGATAGGACAGATGAATTTGGGAATGTAATCTCAGAGGCGGACTTAGGGGACTTAGAGCAAGGAAACATGGGTGCGGAACCTAGAACCCCTCGAGGTAAATCAGTTCTCACTAGGATTATCACACCGGAATGGATTCCCCAAGACAACAAGAGCATAGAGCTGCTCCTCAATCGAGAAACTGACGAAGCCTTTTGGAGGTATAAATCTAATCAGCCAATTGATATAGGAAATATCATGATCTATGAGTTTAAGGATCCTGATAGCCCAGGTAGAGTGACCTACTTAGATCACACTTCGGAAAGGATCTTTGCGGTGACAGAAAATGATAGGCATGCTTACACTTGGAAGAGTGAATTCATTTTCCCTCAACCAAGATCGAACGTATCCTATGGTCACCCTGGAGCTGGAACATCCCAAGCTCATGGAATGCAAAGAGACAGAAGTAGAGAGAGACCAGAAGTAAGCTTTGCCAACCCAGTGGGCAGAGAAAGAACGAGGACGGAGATGAATAGGGTAGAACCTGAGATACTTAGAGCTCACAGGAACCAAAGAAATGTGGATGGATTCCCTCTGCCGAGACCTAGAGAGCACACAAGAACTTTAAGACCGACTCAGCTAGTGAAATCCATGAAGAATTACTTTGATGGCACAGGAGATCCCTATGATCATGTGGCGGAGTTCAAGCAAGTCTTGAGAGCTGAACAAGTGGAGGATCTATTCACGTAGTACAATGCCTTTGGTCTAACCCTTAGGAACACAACACTTACATGGTTTCAGCCATTGGATGAGCGACAATTCAGGTGTATAGACCAACTCCTAGAAGCCTTCATTGTAGAGTTCTCTAAGAGTGGCATAAGACACAATACCTCCTCATTGATTCACAGCTTCAAACAGACTCCCCAAGAGACTGTAAGATTGGCAGGAAGAAGATTTAGACAATATCTCGAAAGATGCCCTGTTTCGGAGCTACCCACATCTGCCAAACAAGTAGCCTTATTCCTTGATGGATTGCTGAGTACGAAATTGAGATCCTATGTGTATCTGAAGGACCCTAGGACTATAGAAGAGTGTGTACGCATGTGCATTGACATTGAAGATAACCTAGGGGAAGAACTAGAGCTCTCCAAAATCTACAAAGATTCAGATAGTGCATCTAGTCACTCTTCCACGCAATCCACATCATTTGAGGAACTCGCAGAGAAAGTGGCCCAAAAACTAGGCGTCTCTAGCAAACAAATTCCGAGGTTTACTCCAGCAAAGAGGTGCTATACATGCGGTGGTGACCATATGTCAAATGTGTGTCCCATTATGGCTCAGCCCCAAGTAAATCCTAGTAGCCAGTACTGCACCATAGAACGGAGGTACACCAATCACACCGCACAAGATTGCCCCTACAATAAGCAAACAGTTAGGCAAACTTACCCTCAACCCTATCCACCGCAGGGAAGATACCAAAACCAGTACCCTCCACAGCCATATGGCAGGCCACAGCAACCCTATCAGCAACCATACCAAAACCAACAAAGACCTCAGCCTGTGTTAGCACAACAACCCCCAGCTCCAGCTAATGTGATTCCGGTAAAGTATACTACTGCAGAAGAGAACTTGAATAGAGCCTTAGTCCCTGTAACATCCTTGCTTTCTGAAAATGACCCGAGTGACCATAGTTTTGATTCTACACATGTTGATAGTCCCCAGGCGTACTACATGCAGTCTCCAGAACATGGTGAGTCCTATTACAGCGAAGAGCCAAATGAACCTAGTTGGGAGTCAGATTATACAAACGTCATGTATGCAAACCCCAACCCTAGGCCTCAACCTAGGCAAGTAAGACCTCCATTCCCAATAGGACCGTGTTACAGATGCCAAGGAGATCACCTCATTCGTGATTGCCCCTTACCTCCACCTACACAACCCCAGTCAGTGACGATCCAAGGCTTTTGCCAAGATTGTGGAAAAGAGCATCTCTTACGAGATTGCCCTAAAAATCCTAATAATATGCCAAAAATCACTCCCATTAATGTGATTGGGTTGGTTGTAGATTCTTCAGGCAGTGTCACTTCCACGGCACCAGTACAGGTAGTCACTAGAGCTCAGGCATTGCAGCAAAACCAAGGGGTAGACCAGGAAAAGAGCCCAACAGCTAGTGAAACTGAGAGTATAACCAAGAAAAGGACTAGAGCTTGGAAAGATAGTCGGGAAAGAATGAAAAGGCAATGGGCAAAAAAGATGAGTGAACTCGAGGAAAGCGTAAGAGAAACAAGAGCCAGAATAACTGAACTCACAACTCAAACTCCCTCTCACACTACTCCACCACCACCACTCCCATCTCCATCCGACCCACCACCTCCCCCACCGCCTCATCACATCCCACCACCCCCTAGAGTAGGATCAGTATTGGCCGATCCCACTCCCGAGGACCTAAACATGATGCTTAAAGCATATCAGGCAAGAATCCAAGAAGGGCCAACCATAACTGATCATGAAAAGTGCTACCCTAGAGCCGAGCTAGAGCTTGAACGAACTAAAATTTGTGCTAAGATGGTGGAAATGGCTCAAGCCATGTTCGAAGCTAGCCGCCTCTTTAATATCTCTAGCTCAGCTAAGACGCAGTTACACTTTGATGGACTGCTAGAAAGAATAGAGAGGCTAATTGCACAATCAGAAAAGGAACCTGCCCCTCAAAGAAAGGACAGGGCAAGAGAACGGATAAGCCAGCCTCTTCGGGAAGCCCATGTGCCCCCTCAAGAAGCTTATCTTCCCCCCCAAAAGGCAGATGAGCCCCCCTCGAAAGCTTACGTACCTCCACAGGTTGCCTACATTCCTTCTCAGGGAGCGTATGAGCCTGTTCGGAAGAGTAATAGAATAAGTAATCCTCCCCAGGAAGCTTGTGCTCCAGCCATCTATGAGAACGAGGAGAGAGTCAACGATAGAATAAGCCCTCCTTCTCAGGTTGCTTATGCGCCTAATTCTACGGAGCCAAACACTTCTTCTTCTATGAATCGGTTTGCACCAGACTTCCTACGAGAGATTCAAGAAGACAAATGGGATAACGAAAGTGAAGTCGCCCCTCCCTTTGAACTTGTGGATGATGCACACGACCAATTCCCACAAGACATCCCATCTATTTACGGGGAACATGAGAGTACTCAGTCTCACGAGAGATTGAACTTTGAGTCTAATTCCATACAAGAGCTACCCCACTTCACAGGCCCATGGGAAGCAAAGTCCACATGTATGAGAGCACCCACAGTCATGGTAAGGAACAACGACTCAGTCATACCTAGGAACACGGAGGTAGTAAAGAACACCAAGGTGCAGCGCAATCTCACTTTGGAAGAACTGCCTAAGGATAGACCAGAAGCACGGAAATATGTAGCCAGTCAAGTGACTGAAGTTGCAAAACCTCGTTCCCGGGTAGGATCCCATAGGACAGTGCCAAAAATTCCCTTGGATAAAATAGGAGATATGTGTGAAGGTGAAGAAGGGAACACCTACCTTCCCATCACCTACCAGGAGTACACCACCAAGGCAATTTTGGACTCAGGTGCAGGAGTTGCAATTGCCACCACTTCCTTATGGAAGCGTTGGGGCAAGCCGGCACTCAGGCCAACGAGGATGAAATTGCAAATGGCCGATGGTCACATAGAGAGACCCCTAGGATTGTTAGAAGGAATAACTCTCACCACTTGTGGTGTCGAGTTTGAGCATACGTTTGCCATATGTGACTTCAGCAAGAATCATGCCTATGAGATGATTTTGGGAAGACCATTCATGCGACAGTTGCAAGTGGTACACGATTGGGGAACCAACTCCTTGTATTTGCAACACTTAGGTGTTACGACCAAAGTAAATCTTAAAGATTACTCTCATAGAGATGTCCCTCCTATCCAATGGAATCCCATCCATAGAGCCAAAGATGATACGGAATCGGTACATTCCATAGGATCAGGATCCTCATGGATGCATGAAGACACCCACTTATGGATGTGCAAAGTAGCAGTAGAGGAAGAGAAGAGAGAGAAAGCCAGAGAGGTAGGTGCGAAAGAAACCCATAGATCAATCCAAGACCCAGCCTATGCACCTGTAGTTTTCCCAGACGAAGAATTTGAACCTCACGGCTGGGCAGAAATTTTAGCAACCATGGACGTAGCCATCAATGAAGAACAATGGACACCTCACTGTGATGAGGATGGCTATGACATTTCAGTCTTCTCCATAGAGCCAATCATGGGAGAGGCAGTTCTAGAAGAATGCGAACCTAGCCCTGATGCATTTGAGGATGCAAGTGACTCCGATCTAGAGTCAATCATTATGGACCCACCATTTGCATCAGATGAAGAATACTTCCATGAAGTAGAATTTCAACCCCAGAGGCATGGAGAGATTACAAATGATGTAAGATTAGCAACACACGTGACTCCGAAGGAAGAAGGGAAGAAACCAAAGAAGAGAGAAGTCTCACCAGAAGAGGAAGAATCTTTGTTTGAGGTTCCAGAAAATTTTAAGAAGTATGAGATAGACGACAGGAGAGTCATGATAAGAATGCCAAAAAGAGAGGCACAATCAGGAGAGGCCTATGATAACAAAGAAACCACCAAGAAAATAGTAGTGGCCCTAGAAGAAGGAGAGGAGAGATGCACATACATAGGCCATGACCTAACAGAAGAAGAAGAGCAGGCGTTAATTGCCTTGCTAAGAGAATACAGAGATGTATTCGCTTGGAGTTACAAGGATTTGAAAGGTGTTGATCCTGACATATGCTCACACACCATCCCCATGACCTCAGATACTAAACCCTCTAAGCAAAAGCCCTACACATATAACGATAATTACGCCGCTAAGATCAAAGAAGAGATAGATAGACTGGTTGAAGCCGGATTCATCTATGAAATTGAGCACACTGAATGGGTATCCCCCATCGTAGTGGTGCCCAAGAAGAATGGCAAGCTGCGTGTGTGCATTAACTTGAAAAAGGTTAATGCAGCCACGATTCGAGATAACTATCTGCTTCCCATCACAGAACATCTCTTAGAAAGAGTGGCAGGCAAGGCAGTCTACAGCTTCCTTGATGGATTTTCGGGTTACAATCAAGTAGCCATAACTCTAGAGGATCAGCATAAGACGGCCTTTGCCACAGAATGGGGCATTTTTGCCTTTAGAGTAATGCCATTTGGGCTCACCAATGCACCAGCTACCTTCCAGAGACTAATGTGCCATGTATTTAAAGAGTTCTTGAGGAAGAATTTAGAAGTCTATGTTGATGATCTTTGTGCTCATTCCAACATTAGGAAAACCCATATCCCTGAACTCAGACAAATCTTTGACAAGTGTAGAGAATATCAGGTCTGCCTGAACCCAAAAAAATGTGTTTTCATGGTCAGGCAAGGCAAGATTCTAGGACACATAGTGTCAAAGAATGGCATATCCACTGATGAAGAGAAAGTGAGAGCTATAGCAGAGCTACCTAGGCCAAAAAATGTCAAGGAAGTACAAGCTTTCATGGGGCATTGTGGGTATTACCGACGATTTATACACATGTATGCTGTCATTGCAAAGCCCATGTATGGACTTCTGACTAACTTTGAGTGGACGGATGAATGTGAGAATTCCTTCCAGGAGCTTAAACGAAGATTGTGTTCAACACCAATCTTGACCACACCAGATTGGAATAAGCCATTCCATGTTCATGTGGATGCATCCAATTATGCCATTGGATGTGTGCTTGCTCAACCTACTAGTGAAGGTAATATGGATCTTCCAATTGCCTATGCCAGTAGACAGTTGAATGCAGCTGAACGAAATTACACCACTACGGAGAGAGAAGGCTTAGGCATGGTTTATGCAGTTAAGAAATTTAGACACTATTTGCTTGCAAATAAGTTTAAATTTTTTACTGATCATCAAGCATTGCTATACCTCGTAAACAAGCCATGCAATACAGGAAGATTAGTGAGATGGTTTCTCTTGCTCATGGAATATGACTTTGAGGTAGTGGTGAGAAAAGGGAGGACTCATTTAAGAGCAGATCATCTCTCTAAGCTCACATCGGGAGAAGCCCCATAAGGAGTATCAGATGACCTTCCTGATGCTTACTTGTTTAATTTGGAAGTTGTACCGCAGTGGGCTAAGCCATTGGTGCCAGTATTGACATACGGGCCTAACCATCCAGTGGTAAACACACGGAATAGAGAGGTTGTAAAAGCCCAAAAGTACCACATCATGGCAGGAAGTATGTACAAGCACACAGATCAAGGGATTTTGGCTTGTTTTGTGGAAGAGGACGAGTACAATAAATGGTTGCAATTAGCACATGTAGGTGCGTTAGAGCAACACTACTCAAAGCAACGAACTTTACAGACCCTAAAGAGACTCGGCGTGCATTGGCCGACTATGGAAGCGGATGTCCAAAAGTTGTGCAAGGAATGCCCAATCTGTTGCACTAAACCACCTGTGGAACACGCCACTCTTTATCAAGTATCCATCGTGCCAGATTGGAGTGAACCACTAGTATCCTTCCTAAGGACGAAATCATTCCCTCCAGACATGACTCTGGCTAGGAAAAGGAGTTTAGAACAAGAAGCCCTGGATTACTCACTCATTGGTGATAATCTATATAAGCGTGGTAAAGATGGTTACCTGAGACTATGTGTCCATGAAAGTGAATATCTTAAGATCTTGGAAACTGCCCACCAAGGTGTAGCAGGAGGACACTTTGGACCGGATCGGGTGATCAAGGCAATACTATTTGCGGGCTTTTGGTGGCCTACCCTTCACATGGATGCACATACCTATGTGAAACGGTGTGATGTCTGTCAGAGAACTCAGTATTCTATACGAAAAGATGAGATGCCATTGAAACCTATGATGGGTGGACGTGCATTCTCTAAGTGGGGAATAGACTTCGTAGGTCCTATTAATCCCCCAGCTAAGGGTTCCCATGCGGAATACATTATTGTTGCAACAGACTATCTAACTAAGTGGGTAGAGGTAAAGGCTACAACAAAGAACGATGCTCAAACAACTGCCAAATTCTTGTTTGAGAATGTATTCACAAGATACGGGCTACCTATAGAGCTTGTCAGTGATAGAGGCACTCATTTCTTGAACGAAGTGATTGAAAATCTACTCCAAGAATTCTTGGTAATACACAAGAAGTCTGCCCCCTATCACCCTCAAGCTAATGGACAAGCTGAGAGCACTAATAAGATCTTATGCAATATACTGACAAAATTAGTGAACACTAAACGCTCTGATTGGGACAAACAGCTACACCATGCTGTTTGGGCATACCGAGTTGCCTACAAAACGGTACTCCAAGCCACCCCCTTTCAGATGGTATTCGGTCAAAACGCTGTGCTACCCCTGGACTTCTTGATTCCTACATTGAGAGTAGCACAAGAGCACGAATGGACAGGTCATGAGCTCTCCTCTAGGATCTTTGACCTTCAACGATTAGGAGAAACAAGACTGAGAGCCGCTGCAGGGATATATGCAGCCAAGAAGAGACAGAAGGCATCCTTTGATGCCCATGTGAAGGATAAAGGCTTAAAAGCAGGAGATCTAGTCTTAGTCTATACACTGAAACAACACGCAAGGAAACTAGAAAAGAGAGGCTACGGACCTATGATCATCAATAGGATCTCCACGAGTGGAGTAGTACAACTGGCCACGTTAGAGGGTGATGTTCTCCCTAACTATATTAGCGGTTGCAGAGTCAAGTTGTATCAAGAACCCCTCACAGAGGAAATGCTTAGCCGACTCAACACTGCTAAGAAACGCAAAGAGGAAGAAAAGCGAATTAGAGAAGAAGCTCAAGCAGAAGCTTTAGAACGCATCAGAAGGATGAAATTACGAAGGCAAGGTAGAGATCAGCCTAGAACAAGTGACTATGCAGATCAAGGATATCATATGGCAATGTGTGCAGTCGCAGGAACAAGCTCACATAGGATAACTGATCGACGTCCTTTCGTAACCTTAGATATAGGACAAGGAAAGAGTGCAAGGACCGTAAGAGCCTTGATTGACTCAGGTGCAGCCACTAGTGCTGTTAGAATGTCTTACTGTCAAGAGTTGCAGTTAACTGTCAATCCTGTGGAAGCATATCTCATAGGATTGGGAGGCGTGGAAACCCCTTGCATGGGCGAGGTGGAACTTCCTCTTTACATTCATGATGAGGCAATGACAGTTAAAGTACTAGTGTGTCAGGACGAGGATCTCACTGAACCTCTTGTTTTGGGTCAAGACTGGATCTATGACCAAGCAGTCAACTTAAACCTAAGAAGTGGACTTCTTCAGGTTTGGGTCAATCATAGTCGAATTACCGTAGAGTTGGATAATGGAGCACTCAAGGAACTAGGAAAGACACAAACTCCTGGTCCTTCCAGGGGTACACATGAAGATGACCATGCTGTTCTTGTCCAAAACTATGTGTTGCAGAGGAATGATATTCGCAAAAAAGGAGTCAGCGATGCAACGGAACTCCCTTCTTTTCCAAAGGCTAGAAGGAGGCAGCAACCAAAGGTGGATCCAAGACAGAAGAAGCAGAGTACTACCTATGCCAGAAATCAAAAGTACCTGCGCAGCAGAATGTCCCAGAAAGTAAACCAAGTGTGGGTGCGGAAAGGCGAACACCCGGTTGCACTCACGACAACCACACGGGCAAAACCTCTTACTAGTAACCAACAACACGAAGCCAATAAGAAGTCTTTCAGAAATTCTTCTGCTAAAGTGACATCTATTTGGGTGCCCAAGAAGTCGATGAAGGCTAGCCCACAATCAAGACAAATTTGGGTGCCTAAGGCTTGCTTGAGGGCGCAAGTAGCTACGCCGAGGCCACAACCTATACAGCATAACCCATCTACGCATACAGCCAGTATTCACTCGTTCTCAACACTCAGGAACACACCAAGACCCAAGAGCACGCATGTAATCACTTGTAAATGGGTCCCTAAAAGGCCTCATTTTCAAACCGCGACACCTAGAAACCTCTCTAGTGTCTCTACGAAACCGAAAGCACAGCCCATCCACTGCATTTGGCAGCCTAAGACCGTAATAAACCCCCCGACCCCAATTTGTAAATTCATCTCCACTTACTAACTTCATTAGTCTCCTAGGACTACCCAAGCATTAACTACACACACGTGCACCGAACACTTACTAACCCATTATTCGCTCCCGACCCTCATGTTAATATTGTGATGGGAACAACAACGGTCCTCCCTTGTCCTGTACAATATTAACACATGTTTGTATATTCTCACAGAGACAGACAGCAAGAAGTAAAATGGCAGATACAGTAGGAACTAGCTCCCAGGCAGGCACCAGCCCACAAGTGGTGGACATCGAAAGCCTTCCATGTTGGTGCATGACAATCATCAATTGAAGGATTATGGAGAAATGAAGTCAAGGAGTCAAGAAGGAAACAAAGTCAGATGGTTGAAGGAAGGACATTTTCAGAAAATTCAAAGATATGTACACATATGTACATTAGCTGACTTATACCCTTGTTTAAGTCATACACTTGTATATATTCATCTATAAATATGTTTGAAAATGTCGGGCAAGTAGAGCAGAAGATTTTTGAGAATAGGAAGAGAGAAATTAGTGTCATTAGACACATGAAGAGTGAGTGAATTGTCCATCCTCACTTAGATGTAAATTTTCTGAGAAATCGAAAAGTTTTGCGCCCGATATTTTGCTGTCTGCTCCCTCTGTGTTTAATCTTTTGAGAAATCCTTTTGCACGTATCTAAGTCCATAGCTAATCTATCTATGGCTAGAATTTGAGAGGTTAATTGTAATCAGGCTGTGAGAATTTTGATTAGGAACATTCATATGTAAGAATGTTCTAACAGTCGAGAAATCTGGCGCACATTTCATCTTCAATGAAATGATCATTGCTCAGTCCACAGTGTAAAGTTTTACACAAGTAAGGGCTTAAAATCTAAGTTGGAAGGTAAGCCATCTATGGCTAAAAGATCTTGATCAAAAGGGATTTACTTTGGGAGAACCAGTGCTAAGAAGTTGCAGGTGTCAAAGTCGCCATTGCAGAGAAGCTCTTTCAGACATAGGTAAAGTGTTTCACACATTTCTCAGTGTGTACTTAATCTTTTTGAGAGATTTAACTTGGCAAAGTTGCGCAACCTTAAGGCGAAGTGTTGTGCAAAGTTTTATCAAAAACTTTACAGGATTGATTAGTCAATGAGTGACTAATCTGCAGCAGACTTTTCTGAAGAAACTGAAATTTTCAGAATAATCAATTTCCTGATAATTTGGTGAAGATTCTCTAAATTAGGTGGAGTCTAAAGTTGATCTTGATATAGAGGTGATCTAAATTCAAGGTTAACTTGTTCTTTTGGAGATTAACACTCTCCATCAGTGGTATCAGAGCAGGTTGTGTCAAAATTGAAGTGAAAAAAGACTCCGACTATTGCAGAAGTACAAATCTTTACATCTTGAAGGTGCAGAAGGGTAAAGGTTGAAGAAAGATCAAAGGAAGACATACAAAGAGCATCAAAAGGATCAGAAGGAGCAACATTCGAAGTAAAGGTACATTTATTATCTGTAAAGGTTAAAGATTTGAAGCTACAGGTGAAGTAAAGATGGGAGATAGTCTCCAAATTGAAAAGTTGGATAGAGAGAACTATCCTGCATGGTCTATGAGGATGGAAGCTCACCTTATGAGCAAAGATCTGATAGGATACATCACAGGAGATGAAGAAAAGCCAGAATTCAGAGATCCTAGTGTTCCAACTAGGGAGGAGCTTGCAGATTTGAAGAATTGGATGAAGAAGGATGCTCAAGCAAGAAGCATCATCTACATGGCAGTCAATGACTATTTGCTTCCTCACATTAGAGGACTTGAGAGTGCTTGTGACATTTGGAATGCTTTGGAAGAGCATTTCCAAAATACAACCAAATCAAGGAAGGCTTCACTATGGGCAGAATTTACTACCTTCAAGAAGAAGGCCTCACAATCAATTTCTGATTATGTGACAAAGATGAAGGACATTGCAGATTCTTTAGGTGCAGTGGATGAAGATATTGAAGAAGACAAATTGGTCAGACAAATACTCACAGGACTAAGAGGAGATGAGAAATGGAAGCATTTCATTTTATCTACAGAACTTTCATTGGATCACTTTACTCCTGATTTGAATCAATTGTTAGGTCATATGCTAACTTTTGAGAATGATATCAAAGGAGATGTTGATAAGAGTGCAGGTCATGCAATGTATTCTAAAGACAAGAAGAAAGCTAACAAAGGGAAGCAACAATCAAGTGAAGAAGAAGGTACATCAAACCAAGCAAACTTCATAAGAGGAAGAGGAAATGGCAGAAGTAGAGGAAGAGGCAGAAACAACAAAGATAATGCAAGAGCTTGTTGGATATGTGGTAAGACCAATCATCTATCTCATGATTGTTGGCACAATAATCAAAACAATGGTAATTATCAGAACTTTAATCAAAGAGCAAGAGGTGGTAGATTTCAGAGAGGAAATTTCAGAGGTAGAGGTGGTAGGAATTCTTTTGGAAGAGGTGGTGGAAGAAACTTCCAAAGTCAATCCTATAATAACACCTACTACAACTATGCATCAGATCAAAAGGAGGATTCGACTCTCATTATGAATACATGTGAAACCTCACATGAGGACATGAGAGTGTTCTATATTGATTCAGGATGTAGTAATCATTTAAGTGGAAATATTGCTTTGATGACTGATCTAGATCATAATGCAATTAATCATACAGTGCAGACAGGTGATAATACAAAGCATAAGGTAAAGTCAATTGGTTCAGTCAAAGCTAAGGATGGGAGCACTCTTCTGAGTAAGGTACTTTATGTTCCCACAATTCCAAAGAATTTGATCAGTGTAGGTCAAATTGTGGAAAAAGGATATGAGGTAAGGTTCACAAATGATGGAGTTTATGTGGAAGACCCTAGTCAAGGGTATAAACAAGTTATTGCAGGAAAGAAAGAAGGAAGGCTTTTCACATTGAAGGTACAAGGAAATGTTGGACATGCTATGTTCACATATGGAGAGCAGAAGGTGTCAGAATCGGATCTTTGGCACAAAAGACTTGGACACTTTAATGAAAGAGGTATCAAAGAAATGATTAACAATGATTCAGTGCTTGGAATGCCTAACATTGCAGGTCAACACATGACATACAGATGTGAGGCATGTCAATTAGGTAAGGCTCATAAGCAATCCTATTCCAAGCATGGATTTATGTATTCAGAAAGACTTGAATTGGTGCATACAGATGTGTGGGGTCCTTCAAAGGACTTTAGTATAAATGGTTCAAGATATTATGTCATATATGTTGATGATGCTACCAGGTGGATCACAATTTATGTGATTAAGGAAAAGTCAGAAGTGTTTAATACATTTAAACACTATCATGCATATGCAGAAAGGATTACAGGTCAAAAATTGAAAAGACTAAGGTCAGATGGAGGGGGAGAGTATTTTTCAAATGAGTTCAATGATTATTTGTGGAATGCAGGTATAAAGAGAGAAGTTACTTGCAGGTACTCTCCTCAACAAAATGGGGTAGCAGAAAGAAGAAATAAGACTCTTGTTGAGTTTGCAAGGTCCATGATGAAAGAGAAGAATTGCCCAAATTATTTGTGGGCTGAGGCTGTTAATACAGCTACATATTTGGTTAATAGATTGCCTTGTAAAGCTTTGCAGGGTATGACACCATATGAAGCTTGGTGGGGTAAGAAACCTACCTTAGATCATTGCAGAATATTTGGATGTTTGGCATATGCATATGTGCCATCTCAATTGAGGCATAAGTTGGAGCCTAAGGCAGAGAAGTATGTATTCATTGGTTATGATGATAAGCAAATGGGATACAGGTTGTGGAGTCCATCCACAAAGCAATTTATTGTATCCAAGGATGTTACATTTGATGAGCAAGGTACTTGGTATGCAGGTAAATATAATGTACATGCAGATGATGAAGAAGTAGTGGAACAAAGGAAAGGTAAAGCAAAGATTCAATTACTTGATGAAAGTGAGAGTAATGAAGTGCAGATTGAAGTTGAAGAGAGGCCAAGGTTGGATCCAGAATGTGATGAACCAGAGACCTCAAGAAGTGCAGAAGTTAGGAGATCATCTAGGCACAAATGGCAACCTACAAGGTATAGCTATGACACTTCATTCTTAACTACTAAAGATTATGCTTATTTGGTAAAAGCAGATGAAGACCCTTCTACATATGAAGAGGCCAAAGGGAAGAAGAATTGGGAAGATGCTATGCAAGAGGAGTATGATGCATTGATAGAGAATCAAACATGGGATTTGGTTCCTAAACCTAATAGTCAGAAGATTATTGGATGTAAGTGGGTTTACAAAACAAAGAGATTTGCAGATGGAAGTGTGTCTAGGTACAAAGCTAGACTTGTTGTGAAAGGGTTTGCACAGACATATGGAGTGGACTATGATGAGACTTATAGTCCTGTGGCAAAGATGACAACCATCAGGACACTCATTGCAATTGCTGCTTGTAAAGGTTGGAAGTTGTCTCAATTAGATGTTAAAAATGCTTTCTTGAATGGTTACATTTCAGATGAAGTCTACATGGAGCAACCAGATGGGTTCAAAGATCAAGTGAGTCCAAATTATGTATGTAAGCTCAAGAGAGCTTTGTATGGGTTGAAGCAAGCCCCAAGGGCTTGGAATTATAGGCTTGTAAAATTCTTGAATGATCTTGGATTTCAAGCATCAAAGGCAGATAGTAGCTTGCTAGTCAAAGCAAGTGAAGATGGGTTTATTTATGTGTGTATTTATGTTGATGACATAATACTTACAGGAACAGATGATAAGGGGATACAAATGATCAAGAAGCAGATGGAGAAAGAGTTCAAAATCAGTGATTTGGGGAACCTATCATTCTTCTTGGGAATGGAGATCTCTTATACTCAATATGGAGTATATGTGACCCAAGAAAGGTATCTTAAAAATTTGCTAACCAAATTTAAAATGGAAGATTGCAGGGTTGCACCTACACCTTTGGAAGTGAACCATAAATTGTCTAGGTTTGGAGGAGAAGAGTTCAGAGATATGAAACTCTATCAAAGTTTGGTTGGTAGCTTGATTTATGCTACATTGACAAGGCCTGACTTGTCATATGCAGTTGGTGTGCTTTCACAATTCATGCATTGTCCTAGAAAGGAACATTGGATTGCAGGACAAAGAGTACTTAGGTACATCAAGGGTACACTCAAAGAAGGGTTGTACTATGGGTTTACTTCAGATACAAGAATCAAGATATATAGTGATGCAGATTGGGCAGGTAATGTGGATGATAGAAGATCAACACATGGATACTTGTGCTATGTAGGAGACAAATTGATTTCATGGTGTTCCAAGAAGCAACATACAGTTGCTTTGTCATCTACAGAAGCAGAATATAAAGGTATGGTGGAAGCTGCAAAAGAGGTAATATGGCTAAAGACACTTTTGAAAGTTTTTGATGTGATTTAGAGTACTCCTATTATTTGTGGAGACAATATGAGTTCATTATACTTGGCAGCTAATCCTGTATTTCATGCTAGAACTAAGCATATTGAAATACAGTATCATTTTCTGAGAGAGAAGGTCATTGAGAAAGAGATTGAAGTCATACACACTCCCACAAAAGATCAAGTTGCAGATATGATGACTAAAAGTCTAGATGGACCAAAACTACAAAGATTCAAGGATATGGCTGGAGTAAAGAAGATAGAAAAGAACCTCAATTAATGATTGAGGGGGAGCTGTTGGTGCATGACAATCATCAATTGAAGGATTATGGAGAAATGAAGTCAAGGAGTCAAGAAGGAAACAAAGTCAGATGGTTGAAGGAAGGACATTTTCAGAAAATTCAAAGATATGTACACATATGTACATTAGCTGACTTATACCCTTGTTTAAGTCATACACTTGTATATATTCATCTATAAATATGTTTGAAAATGTCGGGCAAGTAGAGCAGAAGATTTTTGAGAATAGGAAGAGAGAAATTAGTGTCATTAGACACATGAAGAGTGAGTGAATTGTCCATCCTCACTTAGATGTAAATTTTCTGAGAAATCGAAAAGTTTTGCGCCCGATATTTTGCTGTCTGCTCCCTCTGTGTTTAATCTTTTGAGAAATCCTTTTGCACGTATCTAAGTCCATAGCTAATCTATCTATGGCTAGAATTTGAGAGGTTAATTGTAATCAGGCTGTGAGAATTTTGATTAGGAACATTCATATGTAAGAATGTTCTAACAGTCGAGAAATCTGGCGCACATTTCATCTTCAATGAAATGATCATTGCTCAGTCCACAGTGTAAAGTTTTACACAAGTAAGGGCTTAAAATCTAAGTTGGAAGGTAAGCCATCTATGGCTAAAAGATCTTGATCAAACGGGATTTACTTTGGGAGAACCAGTGCTAAGAAGTTGCAGGTGTCAAAGTCGCCATTGCAGAGAAGCTCTTTCAGACATAGGTAAAGTGTTTCACACATTTCTCAGTGTGTACTTAATCTTTTTGAGAGATTTAACTTGGCAAAGTTGCGCAACCTTAAGGCAAAGTGTTGTGCAAAGTTTTATCAAAAACTTTACAGGATTGATTAGTCAATGAGTGACTAATCTGCAGCAGACTTTTCTGAAGAAACTGAAATTTTCAGAATAATCAATTTCCTGATAATTTGGTGAAGATTCTCTAAATTAGGTGGAGTCTAAAGTTGATCTTGATATAGAGGTGATCTAAATTCAAGGTTAACTTGTTCTTTTGGAGATTAACACTCTCCATCATTCCAGTCGAGGAAGAATTAAAGGAAAGACCAGTGGCATTACGGGCAATACATGCCATACCAATTCAGAATCCTCCGCAGGGTCACACAATGCCGGTGGGCAAAACCTCACACTGGTTCAGTGACGTTGCTGGACCTCTGGGTGAAGGCATATATATGTGGGAGTCCGAGATCGAATTCAATGGACGATGGGGCAGATACCATTTCTTTACCAGGGAGTTTGAAAAGCTACAGAACGATGAAGGACTGAAGTCGATATGGAAGAAGGCCGGACTTTATGATTACTTCAAGTTCCAACTACCAAAGCCAGACTTTCTAAGGTGCTCATACTTAATTAGTACCCTCACTCCCAGCAAAGACAAGAAAGGATACAGCTCCTTTGTGCTCCCCTCACTCACAAGGGGCAACGAGCTGAAGCGTTTCCGCTTGACTATCAACTTGGTGAGAGAAGCACTCGACATGAGAGGTATGCACATCCCAACAGAGAAAGAGACTATGGTTCCAGACAACATGAAGAACAGGAATCTGACGAAGTCGAAGGACATGGTTGCGATGACACCTACGATTGCCATCCACTTACGCATGGTGATGCAACATTTCGCCTTCCCCGCGCAGGAGAGGTTCACAATGCCTCCCAAAAAGATTTGGTTTAGCCTCTACCTGGCGGATGCTTTTGAGTTGACTATCAATATGCCCCACTGGATTATCGACCAGATTCATATGGCTCATCAGAGATGGTATAAGAAGCAAAAATCTGTGTTGTATGGTTGCTGTGCACTTACAAGAATTGTATACAGATGTCTCGCATATGATGTACCGGTGCAGAGGGCTCTGATCTGGTCCAGAGCACAAGAATTTCAACGCAGATTGTCAGCTGTAGGGCCTCCCTCAAAGAAGATGAGAGGCGCCGTCCAGATGCCTTGTGCACAAGCTCGCGGTGCAACCCTGACGCCTGAGACAACCCCAAGACTTCCCCGACGAGTGCAACCATTTACTATCAGGTTACCCAGGCACAGCACAGATGGCCCTAATCTTGTGTTTCCACCAGTACCGACTGATCTGGAATTCCCGCATGGATTCACTCTAGAGGATCTAACGGACGAAGAAGTTGCAAGAATCATAGATGCTGTAAATGCGGAAGTTGAAGAAGAGCAAGCCGGTGGACAGCAAACTGCTCCAGACCAAGCCCAGCCCAGCCAACCGGACATAGTCAATGTGGACGATGAAGAAGAAGCACATGAGGAGGCACAGGGTGGACAATCAGAAGCAGAGGAACAAGAGTATGATCAGGAAGCCCTACAAGTACTGGAAGGTGCCCCCGCCTATACTAACGCTTTAAAGAAGCTCTACGATACGATGAACCGAGTCCAAGAGCAACATAGGCTATCATTAGCTGTAGGTAAAGCCCTCATGAACTAGATTCTGGAGGAGGAAGGCGTGGACGAGCAATACCGTGCCACCCTGGAAATGATATCAGATGCTTTGGGAGTACCTGAAACGGTGCACACTGCACTAGCGCAATCACGAAGGACAGAGAAAAGATATGGAAGACGCCCCCCACGAACAGGAAAACGAATGAATGTATTAGGTTCAGGACCACAAGGCACCCCCACAACCACTGACACAGCACACACTGTTCACGACACCGAGGAAGCCCACACATCGAGTGCACCTCCATCACCTCCCTTGCCACCTTCTCCCCCACATCCACCCCATTCACCTTCCTCTACCATGGTAACCTCTACTGTCACCACCTCCGAACCCACTACACACACCGACGCACACACCATCAGTCAACCCACATACTCTATTTCCACTGAGCACATAAGTCTAACCACAGCCACGGTAAACCCCACTACTTCCATCACACTTCCTGGGAGTTCACAATTACACACACCTCTATACACGTTCACAACTATCACCGCCACCACAATCCCCATGTTCACAGTCACTCCCATCACTGCCTCCACTTTTGAATCCATGGAGGTATCACCCACATCTGCACCTCTCCCACCCCCCATTTACCCACAATCTCCCATTCCCCCACCTCCCCCCTCACCCTTCTCCAGCACTGCATCCACAATTCCCTTTCCCTTTCCCTTCCCCGCTGCATTCGACACCATTTCTCCCACCATTCCTTTTAATAATGTATGTAATAATATGTATCAATGCATGTCCCAACTTCAGCAACACTACCAACACCTTGACAACCAACATACAAGGCTCTTCCGAAGCCATGAAGATCTCCAAGCACGATGTAAGGACCTTGAAGAGCAGAAGCAGCTACTACAATAGCAGCACGTGACATTACAGGAGCAATACGCACAATTAGAAGCCAACCCACCCCAAGCAGATGATGAAGAACGACGACACATGGACGAGTTGTTACATTCTCAGATTACGGAAAACCTGAAGCTTCGACGGAACTTGGGCCTCCTACGCAAGCATATGTCTACAGCGCTAGAGGAGAATAAAAGATTACAAAAACAGAACGAAGAAAACCTGGAGGCGGCCATGGAGGGTTCCCCACAGGAAATTGACCCAGAGCGATTCAAGGCCATTCCCTCTGAGAATATGAAGGTGGTGTTAGAAACTCATGCAGATCTAATGGAGGCCCATGCCGCTTTAGAAAAAGAGAGAGATGAGTTACGAAGACAGTTGGCCACCCGACAGACAGAACCCAGCCAGAGCACAACCGCAGAAGATACAGCTGAAGAGGTCACTAAACTCCGGGCAGAACTCGAGGAATTACGCAGCAAGGTCATGCAATACGAGCGTCAGCCCTCCCCTCTGGTAGAGCCCGAGCCTGACGATCTTGTGCCAATTGAAGTGGAAGAAACATTCGAGGATCCCTATGTCCCGATGCCAACACCCGGAGGTAAGCGCACAGAACAGGGCATGGACACAATTGAAATTGAGGCACCTGAATGGATGCAAAAATTAGAGCAAGTAGCCACGACGCATGATGACAAGGTGGCAGTCCAAATCGCACTGATGTCAAAATTGGAAGAGGTTGTAATCAAATCCGAGTATTTTCAAAATCTCTCACACCATAGGTGGATCGGCCCATCGGACGACCTGTATGTTCCCTTTTGCGTTCTAATGGCGGATTATAATGCGGAGATCAAGCACCACACCTCAAGGGAACCTACCTCTGCCACCCAGTTTGCTCCTGACGACATCCCAGAGAGTGCCAAGCAGGGACATATTCGCCAACCAACGTGGAGAATTCGGCTACTCGAAACCTACCCGGAAATGGTAAGAACATGGAACAACATGCCATTGTACATCAAATATAATCCATGTTATTGCCCTGTGTTTCGAAGGAGATCCTGGCCGGAGTACACACAAACAGTACTGACGATTAAAGGATGTGAGAAGTGGCTCAATTATGTGTACTTTGCACCCCCTAAGGGCCCACCTACTATTGGATATATGATTTCGACGATTCGACATTGGGGGGTCCGGTTCAAGAATGTACCTGATATCATGACTCAGATGTGCCTGAAGATTTTCGAACTTATGCTGGTCATCTTCAAGACCTTCAAAAATGTCAAGGAACCGCATCTCTCAGCACTAGGATTTAATGAAGGTAACCAGGACCTTGTATATGACATGAGCACAACCCCATCGATTAATGTTGTGTATGCATGGCACGCTCGCATCAAATATCTACCGGCCTGCTTCAAACAAACGTTTGAAGAGATGTTTGTCACGGGATTCTGGGAATATCACTCCGAGATATTCATTCCCAGACCATCCCATCTCTTGCAGTTGTTTGCAGTGGAACAAGCTCTACATTCCGAAAAGCTACGTATACCACATCCAGAGGTTCCCGGGCCGGTAGACTGGGATGCTCTTCTGACAGATTTGGCCAAAGGGTTGAGAATTGCTGAACATCACTTAGCGCAGGATGTCGTCGAGTACTACATCCAAAAACCCTCTCAACAAGGGTCTGTCAGGGACGACAGACGCGAGAGAGGGGGGGGTGTTAGCAGCAGACAAGGGAGTCAACGAAGATCTGGCAAATAGGCCAGTAATTTTCCTCATGAAGAAGCAAGTACAAGCACTCAACGCAGATCTAGCACTAAGGCAACCTTTAAATTTTCAAATCCTTTACACCCATTTAAAGTGATTTTCATCACTAAACACCATTGTAAATACCAATTCATCTTTTTGTAGCTCCATTTTGTGCAAGCTAAGGAGTCCTTGAGCTTGAGGAGCTTTAGAAGTATCTACCTGCCAATTTTCATATTTTTTAGATATCGTTTGAGCCCTCAAATAAGCCCTGGAACCTAATTTTTAACTAGGCCGGACACTAGGTCTGGACAGGGCCAAAACTTAGCCAAACACTATAAAAAGAGCTAGAGAGCTCATTTTTGAGGTTAGATTGTAATTGAAACAAACTTGTAAGAGCTTTTGAAAGTAATCTAAGAACTCCATTGATTCTCCCTCTTTGTCTTACCGTGTGTGCGCGTGTGTGTGTATGTGTGTGCATGCTAGTGTGCTTCTCACCCACGCACTTGTGCCGCCACTTGCTCGAGGTCTTCATACCATCCTCACGTCTTCCCGGATTGACATTAAAGGAGGTGCTACTCATCACTGAGCTACAGTTATCAAGACCAGTCACGCCGGAGGGCACCACCAGTACTGTTGCACCCCAAGCAGCCACAACCACAGAACCTATCACCACAGCAGCTGAACTTCCCACCACTATTGGTGCGGAAGCTTTCTCTTTTCCAATACCGCATTTAGAACCAGGACAAGCAGAGCCACTGGACCAAAATTTTGATTTTGAGATGCCTGATGCATTCTCCAATGAGTTCTAGTTTTCCGAAGGACAATTGTTTTCTCAAGAATTTGAAAGGCCTAGCTACCCTACTACACCCAGGGATCAGCCACAAGGACAGATCGTGTCCAGCTCTGATGACGAAAGAACAGCAACTGATGACGATGAAGGAGACGACGAAGCTAGCCAGGGAACACATGAATCCCAAGAGCAGGAACAGACAGATGGCCAAGGCCAACAAACAGACACACATGGCGATACAAGTACCCATGAAGATGAAACTTACGAGGCAGCAGCTTACACACTAGCTATCAAGAAGTTGTATAGAACTATGGAAAAAGTTTGGGCACGCAAAAAGCTGACAGAGGAAGAAAGTCAAACAATAATAGAACAAGAACTTGTCACAGGCGGATTCGAAGACGCATACATCAAAGGATTCAAAGAGTTAGTCAAATCAGTAGGCTCCAACGAAGCACTCAGGTACTTGCAAAGAAAGCCACTACCACAGTTTGACCCCCGCAGAGTACGACTACTTTCAAAGCCCGGAGAATACATTCGTGTACCAACCGGAGCACAATCTTCAGAACAAGCCAGGGCGGCACGCCTCGTCCCCGAAAGTTCATTGGCCGTAGAAACCATCATTGTAGATTCCCCACCCCGTGCTACAACTGTACCTACCTCAGCAGTCACTGAAGTACCGACCACCCCAACCGCTCCTCTCTCCCCACCCGTCCATCCAGCCTCCCCTCTTCACCCTCCTTCCCCCAGACCAACATCTTCATTCGCCGGTGGCGTTGCAGAAATTGTCTTTACGACCACTAACCCCACAATTCCCGCACCCATTAGCCCTAGTCTACCCCCTCCCACACCCACCTTTCTATCCAACCCTTTCCTCCATCCATCTTTTCCATCTTTCCCCACAACTCCAAGACCCCTTTTCCCATTCCCACCGCCATTAACCTTCTCCCCAGTCTCACCTCCCCGACCCACTGTAACCCCTCTTTCCCCTTTCCACCAAGCTGCTCCAGCCAGCCCCCCTGTAAATTACCCCTCAACCTTTGTAAATCCCATTTTTACACCACCACGAGCACCCACGATCACACCCATATTCACGGTCACCGCACTAGATACGTCCACCGACATGGACATCTCACCACCCACAGCACCATCACTCACTTCACTCCCGGCACACACATTTTTAAGCACATCACAATGTTCAACAATCACTACATCATCCACCTTCCCATCCCCATTCCCCGTTCCCGTTGCATCTACACCAACTGCATCTTCATTTAGCACCCCATTAATACTATCACCCACTGTAGATAATGCATTCCGATAGATGTTCATGTGTATGACGCAAGTAAGAGATGAGTTCACATCTCTTGGTGATAATTATCAGCAGCTGCAGAGGACAACCAATGACTTACAGTCGCAACTTAATTTATTGTCTATTGAGAATGCCTCTCTGAACACCCGCTACCAGGAATTACGCGAGGCTTATCACAAATTGGAACTAGAAAGTGAAGAAAAGACCAAGGAAGCCACTGCTGACCTGGATAACTTATTAAGAGCCCAGACAGTCCGCAATGCAACGCTAACACGAAATATGGGCTTACTTCGAAGACACCTAGCAGCTGCCAAGGAAGAAAACCAGCGCTTACAGGATCAGAACCGAGAAAACTTAGAAGCAGTGCTCGACCACCCAGACCAACCACTCAGCCCTAGCAGGTTCAAAGCCATTCCTTCAGACTCGATGAGGATGCTGCTAGACGATCATGTAAGATTACTAGATGAATACGACCGCATGAACGAGGAGTTACAGAAACTCAAAGAAGATCACAAATTACTCCAGTTACGAGAACCGGCACACCACGACATACCAGCACCTGTGGACCCCTCTCCTGACCTCCTAGAGGAACTCAACTCATTACGGGCCCAGGTATCGACCCTTGAATCAAGGATTGCAGTATATGAAGCGCCACCAAGGCCAGATTCCCCACCTGAGCTACCAGCTGAAGAAGAAACTGTCACCATCTCGGTGGAGGAAACGTTTGAAGAAGCGTACGAGCCACAACCCATCCCAGGCGGACGCGTCACGGCCGAAGGCCAGATGACGTACGAACTTCCGACCCCCGCGTGGATGAAGACTATTGAGGAACTTGGAACAACGCACTCAGCTAGAGTAGAGGCACAATTACATGCCATGGCGATGATAGAAGAAAGAGTATTACAGTCTTCATTCTTTGCTCATTTGGCCCCGCGACGATACATATCTGGGCATGAGCTACAGTATAAACCGTATTTCATGTTAATCGCCGAATACCAGTTAGCCATTGAGAAAGAGACAGGTAAGAAACCATCGCATGCAACTCAATTCGAGGCGGCTGATTTGCCACTAGATGCACAGAAAGGAAGGATCTATCAACCCGAGTGGCGAAAAAATTTACTACAGCAGTATCCAGAGATGATGAGTACATGGGTAAAGGCACCTTTGCACTTAAAGTACAACCCGTGTTGGGGACCAGTGCCACGACGCCGCTCCTGGACTGCCTTTGCTATTAAGGTACAAAACAATAAGCAGTGCCAAGACTCGTTGAATTACCCCTATTTTAAGCCACCCATTGAGTTACCAACTGTTGGCTACATGATGGCTACAATTCGCCACTGGCTCCCTAGATTAAAGCATATGGATGATATAGCGGCGCATATGACTGTCAAAATCTTTGACATGATGCAAATGATTTTTAAAGTCTTCCGACTCGTCAAGGCACCACATGTCAACACCCCGGGGATTTGTGGCATAAAAGGTGTGGTCATATCAACATTCAAAGGTTGAAAGACATGGAGAAGAGGCAATTGGTGAGAGGTCTGCAAGTCTACTAGGCAGCCCTTCAAGAAGAGTGGATATGTAGCACATGGTGTGTTAGAACTTGTGCACACAGATGTGTGGGGGCCAACCAAAGATCCCTCTCTTGTAGGTAAGAGGTACTTTGTAACCTTCATAGATGACTACTCAAGAAAAGTATTGTTTTATTGTATAAAGCAAACATTAGATGTGTTTGATGTATTCAAAAGATTCAAGGCATAAGTTGAAAAGGAGATAGGTTGCTACATCAAAACCCTAAGGTCCGATGGAGGGGGAGAATACTTCTCCCATTCTTTTTGTGATTTCTTGCAGGACCAAGGTATAAAGAGGCAAATCACTTGCACGTATACTCCCCAACAAAATGGGGTGGCAGAGAGGAAGAATAGGTATATTGTTGAAATTGCTAGGAGTATGTTAAATGAAATGAATGTGCCTTTAACATATTGGGCAGATGTTGTATCTACTGTTGTGTACTTGACGAATAGGTATCCCACATCAAGGGTACATGACATGACGCCTGAGGAGGCATGGAGTGGAAGGAAACCAGACCTTTCACACATTAGAATCTTTGGTTGTGTATGCTACACACATATGCGACAAGAGTTGAGAGGTAAGATGGATGCAAGGTCTGAAAGATGTATGTTTATTGGTTATGCTATGGAGCAAAAAGGTTATAGGTGCTACAATCCTAATACTAAGGAGTTAAAGGTATCTAGAGATGTAGTGTTTGATGAACTCAAACCATGGTATGCTTCCAAAGTTATGTTGGTGCAACACAAGCCTTCACATTTGGCTTGGATATCTACATTGAAGATTATACATGACGCAAAAACCATAGGAACCTATGCCTATGATTTCTTACCAGTTTACCTCTTGTAAAAATATAAATGACTTGACATATTACGCAATCACACCTAATTGATTGAAAGTCGTGAAAAGGCGGTTGATTGATCGAGAGAATATCTCAATCAATTTTTTAGGTGAGAAATTTTTGGAGATTGATTTGAATTCTAATTCAAGTCATCACTCAATTCCTATAAAAGCTACAAGGAAAAATGTCGCGGAGAGTTCTTCACTCATCCTGAGGCATTACTGTATCAATCACTGAGTGTGTGAGGACTACCTTATAGCCTACACCTCTGAGTACCATTGAGCTATGTTTATCACGCCAGTGGGAATGTACATTTACATGATCTAATACAAATACTTACATTCATTTACTCTGTGATTCTCTGAGTCATTATCTTCAAGTCTGTGAACCTTGAAGAAGTATATCTCAGGATCTACTGAATCAAATCAAGTGATTCAAAACTTGATAGATTCAGCTCTAAGCATATCACGAGCATACAAAGTTTGAAGTTACTTGGTTCAGCCAATCTTGAGAAATCAAGAAATTACAGTCAAAGTGTTCACTGTTGCAATTCCTATAGTAAACGAGTAATTTTCCGGTAGAAGAACAAAATAGATCTCGCAGAGTAATGCAAAGCTTTGTATGAGAAATAGCTCACTCTATAGCTAGACATCTCTATTTTTAGTTGATCAATCTTTCCGGTGAAAAAGATATCTATACACTGTACAAAGTCTGACCGAAAAGAGGCTGTCTGAACTAGAGAAGTTTTTTCTTAAACTTCAGAAAAAGTTATGTTAGTTAAGAGAGTTCATGTGTCACTTCCTTACTTCATGTATGTTCACATGAAGTAATTATAAACAAAATTATAGTTCATTCCGGTACAATTACGGTGACAGTACAGTGGCAGTTTGGTGAAACTTCGGTGAATCTTTTTTAGTAAAATTAGAGCACAGTCTTATATCAATTTCTGCAAGACTCAATATTCATCGCGTTATCAAGAAGTAGAATTGGAGAAAAGGATCATAGAGGGCAGGTGTGAAGCAGGTTTTGCAGCACCAACTGATCTTCTGAGTGCATCCAGCCATCACTCCCAACAGTGGTATCAGAGCAAATAAGGTAATCATGGGTGATGGTTTCCCTTCCTTCATTGAAAAATTGGACAGAAATAATTACCAGGCTTGGTCATTGAGAATGAAGACCTATCTACAAGGGAGAAGCTTATTTGGATACATATAAGGAGATGAGGAATTGCCCTCATTCAAGACTAGAGGACTACCCACCAAAGATGAACAAGAGAGACTCAACCAATGGTGTGCAAAGGATGCTTTGGCAAGGTCTTATCTCTTAAACTCTATATCTGACTTTCTTTTACCTCATGTAAGAAATTGCAAAACTTCCCAAGAGACTTGGGAAACCTTGTCAACATATTTTTCATCAAGCACAAGGGCCAGAAAGAATCAGCTATGGATTGAGTTTACAACTCTCAGGAAGCAATCAAAACAATGTGTCTCAGATTTTGTCACCAAAGTCAAAGACATTGCAGATCAACTTGCAAGTGTTGGAGAAGAGATTGAGGAAGAGCAAATAGTCAGACAAGTAATCAATGGACTAAAGGTAGATGACAAGTGGGAGAGCTTTACCACAGCAATGGACTTGTACATGGACATCCAAGCACCTGATCTAACAACTCTGATTGGACAACTCTTTACGCATGAAGCGAAGATCACAAAGAATGGAGAGCAATCAAAAGGTAACAATCCCTCTGCCCTATATACTGATAAGAAGACTAAAGATAAGGGTAAAAGCAAGAAGATTGATGAAGAAGGCTCTACCTCCCAAGCAAATTATGCAGGGAGAGGTAGATCATCTAGAGGTAGGGGCAGAGGAGGTAAGTCAGGTAGGGGGAGACCCTACAATCAATCTCCATGCAATATCTGTGGCTTGTCTAACCATACTACAGATGAATGCTACAAAAACTACAAGAACCAAAGAGGAAGAGGTCACCAAAGAGGAGGATACTCTCAAGGCAGAGGCAGATTCAACCAATCTCAAGGCTACCATGGCTACAATAATAATTACAACAATAGCTACAATCACAATGGCAATTATCAAGGTGGATACAGAAATAGGAAAGACTACAACAATTATGCAGAGGAGCAAGATGATTCCCTGTTGATCATGAACATGACATCTAAGTCAGGTATCAATGATGATCACTTATTCTATATTGATTCAGGTTGCTCTAACCATGTAGCTGGAAATGTTGCCTTACTCTCTGATTTGGAAGAACCCAAAGGCAAGCATCAAGTGCAGACAGGTGATGACACTAAACATTCAGTTGTTAAAGTAGGTAATGTCAAAACAAGTGATGGTAATCAGAATTTACTAAGCAGAGTGTTGTATGTTCCAACAATCACCAAGAATCTGATGAGTGTAGGTCAGATTGTTGAAAAAGGTCTACAGGTCAAGTTCACTCAACATGGTGCATATGTGGAGGATCCAAGACATGGATTCAGAAGAATAGCAAAGGGAGAAAAATCAGGTAGATTATTTACTTTTGAACTTGAAGACACCAAAAATATTGCTCTATACAATTACAAGTATCAGACGCTATCGGAATTAGAAATATGGCATAAGAGGTTAGGTCACATTGGTGAAAGGACCTTAAAGCAAATATGCAGGGATCAATGTGTGCTTGGGATACCCAATATATCCAAGCAACACATGATATACAAGTGTGGAGCTTGTCAATTTGGTAAGTCACACAGATTGCCTTATAACAAGAAAGGTTTCATGCATAAAGATTATCTAGAATTAGTGCATACAGATGTTTGGGGACCTAGCAAGGAGCCATCCATATCTGGATCAAGGTACTATGTGTCTTTCATTGATGACTATAGCAGGTGGACTGTCTTATACTACATGAAACATAAAGATGAAGTGTTTAATTGTTTCAAGAAGTATCTTGCACTGGTTGAAAACCAAACAGGAAGAAACTTGAAGAAACTAAGGTCAGATGGAGGAGGAGAATACTTCTCAAATGATTTTGAAGATTTCTTGCAGGAAAGAGGCATCAAAAGGGAGATCACTACAAGGTACTCACCTGAACAAAATGGGGTAGCTGAAAGAAGGAATAGACTCATTGTAGAAACAACAAGGTCTATGCTTAATGAAAAGAAGTTGCCAAATTATCTTTGGGCAGAGAGTGTATCTACTGCCACATATTTGATTAACAGGTTGCCATCAAAGACACTTGATGGAATGACACCTTATGAGGCTTGGCATGGTAAGAGACCATCTCTGGATCATTGCAAAATCTTTGGGTGTGTTGCATATGTGCATATTCCCTCACAGGTAAGGGGAAAGCTAGACCCAAAAGCTGAAAAATGTATCTTCATTGGTTATGACTTGAACCAGAAAGGGTACAGATTCTACAACCCCTCAAACAAAGGCTTCAAGGTAAGCAGAGATGTCATCTTTGATGAAAATGATTCATGGTATGAAAATGAGTGCAGGAAGGTTAGTCTACCTTATGACATGGAAGAAGACTTCCCAAAGCCGACCAAGGAGGAACCAGTCCAGAAAGAGGACACAAGCTCAGATGATGAAGACACCATCAACATTGAAGAGTTCAAGGCTTGGAAATCCAAAGGGAAGATGAAGATGAAACAACTAGAATATAATCCAGAATCATCAACTCAAGCAATGAGGAGATCTCAGAGAGAAAAGAAGAAACCTATTAGGTATGGGTATGATACTTCACTTGTAACTAAGCACTCTGTATATCTTGCAAAGGATCTCTTGAGTGAAGAACCAGGTTCATTTGAAGAAGCAATCGCTAAACCAGAATGGAAGGAAGCAATGAATGAAGAAATGCAGGCTCTCAAGGAGAGTGATACTTGGGACTTGGTACCCAAGAAGGACTCCATGAAAGTGATAGGATCTAGATGGATCTACAAACTCAAGAGAAACTCAGATGGTACAATAAACAGGTATAAAGCTAGGTTGGTAGCCAAGGGTTTTGCACAAACCCAAGGCATTGATTATGAGGAGACATTTTCTCCGGTGGCCAAGATGCCAACTATCAGAGTTATGGTGAGTGTAGCTGCATCCAAGAATTGGAACATGTACCAATTGGATGTGAAGAATGCATTCTTAAATGGATGGATATCTGAAGAAGTCTACATGTCACAACCACCTGGCTATGAAGATCCTAATAAGGTAAATCATGTTTGTAAATTGAAGAAGGCTCTGTATGGATTGAAGCAGGCACCTAGAGCATGGAATTACAGGTTGACAACCTATCTCCTAGATCAAGGATTTGTGACGAGTAAAGCAGATACTTCATTGTTTATCAAAAAGAACAATTCAGAGGTAATATACTTGTGTGTCTATGTTGATGACATCATTATTACAGGAAATGATGTTCAGGGAATTAGACACATCAAAGGACAGATGATGAAGGAATTCAAGATCAATGATCTTGGATTATTGAAGTACTTCCTAGGACTTGAATTGGTCTACACAAATTCAGGTATCTTTATTACTCAGAAGAAGTACATTCAGGACATGGTCAAGAAATTTAATTTGCAGGAAGCTAAAGTCTCAAACATTCCTATGGAGGTCAACCACAAACTCAGTGCACATGAAGGAGAAGAACTCAAAGATATTACAGGTTACCAAAGTTTGGTAGGTAGTCTTAATTATGCTACCTTAACCAGGATTGATATATCATATGGTGTTAGTGTACTTAGCCAATTTATGCATAAACCAAGAGTACCACATTTGGAGGCAGCCAAGAAGATAGTAAAGTACCTAAAGGGAACACAAAATCATGGTTTGTACTTTCCATATTCATCAGCTATCTGGTTGAAGCTTTTGTATACAGAGTTAGGCTTATATACTAGACCACCAATCATATTTGGGGATAACACAAGTTCTCTTCACCTTGCAGCTAATCCAATTTATCATGCAAGGACAAAACACATAGAGGTTCACTACCACTATGTGAGGGAGAAGTTACTTAGCAAAGAAATTCAACTGTCATATGTGTCTACTGATATACAGTGTGCAGATTTGCTTACTAAAGCTCTGGATGGAAGCAAGCTATGCAGATTTAAATCCATGATTGGATTGCAGGAAATAATTGAAGACTAGAGAAGAAGACTTGAGCCAAAGTGTTTGGCTTGAGGGGGAGCTGTTGGTGCAACACAAGCCTTCACATTTGGCTTGGATATCTACATTGAAGATTATACATGACGCAAAAACCATAGGAACCTATGCCTATGATTTCTTACCAGTTTACCTCTTGTAAAAATATAAATGACTTGACATATTACGCAATCACGCCTAATTGATTGAAAGTCGTGAAAAGGCGGTTGATTGATCGAGAGAATATCTCAATCAATTTTTTAGGTGAGAAATTTTTGGAGATTCATTTGAATTCTAATTCAAGTCATCACTCAATTCCTATAAAAGCTACAAGGAAAAATGTCGCGGAGAGTTCTTCACTCATCCCGAGGCATTACTGTATCAATCACTGAGTGTGTGAGGACTACCTTATAGCCTACACCTCTGAGTACCATTGAGCTATGTTTATCACGCCAGTGGGAATGTACATTTACATGATCTAATACAAATACTTACATTCATTTACTCTGTGATTCTCTGAGTCATTATCTTCAAGTCTGTGAACCTTGAAGAAGTATATCTCAGGATCTACTAAATCAAATCAAGTGATTCAAAACTTGATAGATTCAGCTCTAAGCATATCACAAGCATACAAAGTTTGAAGTTACTTGGTTCAGCCAATCTTGAGAAATCAAGAAATTACAGTCAAAGTGTTCACTGTTGCAATTCCTACAGTAAACGAGTAATTTTCCGGTAGAAGAACAAAATAGATCTCACAGAGTAATGCAAAGCTTTGTATGAGAAATAGCTCACTCTATAGCTAGACATCTCTATTTTTAGTTGATCAATCTTTCCGGTGAAAAAGATATCTATACACTGTACAAAGTCTGACCGAAAAGAGGCTGTCTGAACTAGAGAAGTTTTTTCTTAAACTTCAGAAAGAGTTCTGTTAGTTAAGAGAGTTCATGTGTCACTTCCTTACTTCATGTATGTTCACATGAAGTAATTATAAACAAAATTATAGTTCATTCCGGTACAATTCCGGTACAATTACGGTGACAGTACAGTGGCAGTCTGGTGAAATTTCGGTGAATCTTTTTTAGTAAAATTAGAGCACAATCTTATATCAATTTCTGCAAGACTCAATATTCATCACGTTATCAAGAAGTAGAATTGGAGAAAAGGATCATAGAGGGCAGGTGTGAAGCAGGTTTTGCAGCACCAACTGATCTTCTGAGTGCATCCAGCCATCACTCCCAACAAGTTATACGTTCGTTTCCTTTTGTCCCTCGCCATAGATATTTATTCGATGCGAGCTCTTCACACATAGAGCATGATCATTCATTCCTCCCAGCCATCGCCCGAGCAGTTGTCCTCTTTCTTCTCGTGAGAAAGACTACTCTCTCAAGAGTCACACGCATAAGAATGCCATGTGTCTTTCTCTATTAAACCTCCATATAATGTCGGGAATCGAACCCACAACCTCCCGGTTAGAAGTGCGATGGGCTAACCACTTGCCCCAAAAGCCATGGTTGAGGATTACTTGCTAATCCTCTCTCTTAGAGCATGGTTCAACCATCTCCTACTAGGACTATGTTACATTCCTTCCCCCTTAGATTGAGTATTGTCCTCAATGCTCACTTGTGGACCTTCCTGACATCTCTTGGACCCACTTTCCATGCATGAGCATTTCCACCAACCTCAAATATTTTGGACCTATCCCACCCCTCCTCTATGGGTGCCCAAATGCCCATGCACCTTCATCTATGACTAGTTTCACACGCACCATGGATAAGTGCTTCTTCCAAGTGCCCACAGATGTACCCTGTCTGGATGTACCCTGGCAGGACTGGGACTGGCAGGATGTACCCTAACACGCGCTACGTCGCGCCGCCATCACACCCAATTTCGCAACTAGGCTCTGATACCAATGTCGGGAATCGAACCCACAACCTCCCGGTTAGGAGTGCGATGGGCTAACCACTTGCCCCAAAATCCATGGTTGAGGATTACTTGCTAATCCTCTCTCTTAGAGTGTGGTTCAACCATCTCCTACTAGGATTATGTTACAAAAGTTCTATTGTCGGATGAAGATATTGAAGAGGCAGAGAGAAGATATGAAGCCAGGTTTCAAGATAGCTTGGAAATCAGTGATCCAAGCATACAAAGGAGTTCAAGGATGGATTCAGCCCATCAATCAGTGAATAAAGGAAAGGCAAGATTGGTAGAGCTTGATGAAGATGGACATGAAGTTGAAGACTTTGAAGAATCTATGTTAGAAGGGGGAGCTACATCAAAAGCAGAAATCAAGGCACCAAGGCAAAGAAGGTTCATTCCACAAAAAGGGGAAGAAAGGAGGTCAATAAGGGTAAAACACCCAATCTCAAGGCTTGTTTATGATAGTTATATTGCTAGGCATTATGCTTTCATGACTAAGGTTATCAAAGATCATGAACCTTCTACCTATGAAGAGGCCAAAGACACAAAGGAGTGGCAAGAAGCTATGGAAGAAGAGTACAAAGCCCTTGAAGACAACAACACATCGATTCTTATTCCAAGACAAGAAGGGATGAAGGTGATTGGCAACAAATGGGTCTATAAAGTGAAGAGAAATTCTGATTTGTTCAATTTCAAGGTTCAAAGCAAGGCTTGTGACAAAAGGATTTGCTCAATCCTATGGGATTGACTATGAAGAAACATTCATCCTAGTTGCAAAGATAACCACAATTAGGGCAATCATTGGGGTTGCTACATCTAGGAGGTGGACAATCTATCAATTGGATGTAAAGAATGCTTTTCTTAATGATGATTTGCATGAGACAATCTACATGACTCAACCATTAGGGTTTGAGAACCCTAAACATTCAGATTTTGTTTGTAAACTTAAAAAAACATTGTATGGTTTAAAGCAAGCTCCTAGGGCATGGAATCAAAGGCTTGTGGAGTATTTGTGCAGGTGTGGATACAAGCCAAGTCATGGAGATCCTTCCTTATACCTCAAGAAGGAAGGAAGACTAGTTGTCTATGTATGCATATATGTGGATGACTTGATTATAACAGGAAGTGATGATGCAGATATCACATGGATCAAGGCCAAGCTTGGAAATGAATTCAAGATTTCAGATCTTGAAGTTCTTAAATACTTTCTTGGGATTGAAGTTATTTATGTGGAAAATGGTATTTACCTTGCTCAAAGGAAATACTTGCTAGATGTACTTTATAAGTATGGTATGAGTGGATGTAAGCCACTCACACAACTTCTGGATCCAAACACTAAGTTATGTGCTGGTGAAGGACAACCTCTTGAAGATATTTCAGCATATAGAAGCATAATTGGAAGCCTTAATTATGCTACCATTACAAGACCTGACTTGTCTTATGTTGTAGGAGTTCTTTCTCAATTTCTAAATTCACCAACTGATGCTCATATGAATGCAGCCAAGAGAGTGCTTTGGTACATCAAGCACACTATCAACCAAGGGTTTTACTACCCTTATGGAGATGGATTACAACCTCAAGGCTTTAGTGATGCTGATTGGGATGGTTCAAAGGAGGATCGAAGGAGCACATCTGGCTATGTCTTCATGCCAGGTCAAAGAGTCATTTCATGGATGTCCAAGAAGCAACCTACAGTTGCATTATCATCTACTGAGGCTGACTAGAGAGCTTTGGTACATGCTACATGCGAGATAATGTGGCTCAAGAAGCCCTTCAAAGACTTGGATGTGGAGGTCAAAGAGTTCACTCTATTTGGAGATAATATGTCAAGCATTCATCTAGCAAGCAACCCTATGTTCCATGCAAGAAGCAAGCACATAGAGATCCATTATCACTTCATCAGAGAGAAGGTACTAGCAAAAGAAGTGGACATCAAGTACATCAACACCAAAGATCAGCTAGCAGATATCATGACCAAGTTTATGGATGCAAGAGTTGGAGAAGTTCAAGATCAACCTCAACTTGAAGGAGATCAATGGAGACTAACACTTGAGCTTGAGGGGGAGTGTTAGAACTTTAGCAATCTCAAGTGTGGGAACTCATGCTAAAGTGAAGTGCCACATCACTCACAGTTTTTGGTAGGATATACAACCACTTTTCCACGAGTTTTCTCAGCCCTTTACTCATCTAATTGATGGAGAAAATTCAGGATCATTTGGAGGGCATTTTTGAATTCAAATCTACAACCACCTTTTTGAGCATTATATAAGCAAAGACATGGAGCAAAGTCGTAGCCATCTTCCTCTACCATTTGGTCACTTGTAGGCTCTCATTAGTAGTGTTTACTCCAGGTCTAAGCTAGCCCCTAGCTATGCAAGCCCCTTGCTTGCTGGAGTTTTCTCATAGGAAATGATCTTTGATCACCCATATCTCTTTGTGTAGTAGTCCGATTCATTTGCAAGATAGCTCATTTTGTTCCTATGATTTTACTCTTTCTTTTGGATGTAATCTCAGTATCAAGTGTTCATGAACCTTGAGTATATTGAGCTTGAAAGCCCTCTGGTTAGATCTCTACATATTCCCAAATATATGTGTGTTGAAAGGTACACATAGGTGCAAGCTACCAGTTTGGGCAGATTTTGGTCTGTCTTGTGCAAGGAGTTTGGCACAGCTCACATTCTCCAAATTGAGTGATCTATGGCTTGTTAGAAAGCTTAGATAGTCTATTTTTAATGTGAAAAATTTCATAGGTTCACTCTTCAGGTCCAGAGAGCAATTCAATGTTTGGTGGACTGTGGTAGTGAACTGTTTGGTCCTAGGAAGGGCCTATCATTCTTCTATAACAACTGGGAGTGGATATACTGCATCAAGTTTTACCTCTTTTAAGTGCATCATTCATTCAAACCACTCTTTGAATCACTTTAAATACATAATTTTTATACACCATTCTTTAAATTCTTACTCACACACCACTAATTATTTATCCATATTAATTATCATTTTAGTTTAATTAACCTTATTTTTAATATTTCATTAATGTAATTAATTGAAGCTTACATTAAGGGATTAAATAATTAAATACCTTAGTATTTATATTCACACACACCATTAAATTAGCTAATTAAATCATAATTTAATTTATAATAAATAGATGTTGAATTTATTAATTTAATTGAATATCAAATGTTTTCACCCTTAAGATACATAAACACACTAAAAACCCTTGGGAACTCCTTTGAAACCCATTGGAATCCTAGCATTAACCCATTGAAACCCTTTGGAACCCTTGCATTAACCCATTGAAACCGTAGCATTAACCCTACTGACATAAAAGACACATAAATTTGTGTAACCCTAGGGTTTCATACCCATGTTCCTTGCTTATATGGGTACAAAACACATTAAATGTGCAGTTTAGGGTAAATCCTAATATGATCACATGTTCTTCTTCATGAATTTTTGCTTGCAACCACTTTCAGAATGATTAGTTCCAAGCAGAATAGCCGATCAATAGCATTATATAAGGGTCAAAGATCACCAATTAAAATGTTTTAATTTTTTTGGACGTCAACTGGAAGGTGCAAATCTTCCCGACATCCATCCTCCACCAAACCTGCACATCGTCCCAATGGGCCAACTTGCATATTGAGGGAAGTAGCATCTTGATGCTCATCCTAAAATTTAACCATATAGCAACATCAATTCTTTTATAAACAAATTTTAAACTTATCAAAATTTTCAATTTTTTATGCAACATGCACATGAATTTTATTTAAATTCAATCTGGTAATGTAAACATATCAAATTATAAAGTTAAACTATCAACCGGTTCAGTCAACAAAACATTAATCTAAATTTCATCCATTTATAAACTTTGCAAAGATGAGTATGAAACAGAATTCATCTTCGTTCACTCAAATGCAGGTTTCTTCATACACATGCATTTACATATGAGCAATCAAACATGTCAAAAAGTCAACTTAATCTACTCATACATACATCCTCTTGTTTGCCTAATTTTATTCACTAGATGTGTTTTCCACAACTAGCTTTCTTCATCTTCAGCTTCATACAAGTATGAGGTAAAATATTCATGTACATAATGATTGTAAATACCTTTTTGGGGTGGAAGAAGGCATAACTTTCATGCATCATATATATTTTTCTTTTTTTCTTTCTATTTTTTTCCGTGTTACATTCGCAACTTTTTTGTTTTGAAGGGGAATGGCTTAACCCCTTAATCTGAGCTAAGGTTCTAGATTTGAGCATCTTCAACTTTATTTTAAATCATCATAAACCTATAATTTGAGCATCTTCAAAGTCCTACTAAAACAAAACATCAACAGCTAGACACACAAATTTACTTAGTTTCATAACCAAATATTCTTCTTCATCCTGCAAAAGAAAACCACATTAAAGGAAATCATCCATACATATATTAGTCATTCTCTTCAACATACATTCCTTCATAAGTTTTGTTATTCCTTTGTTTAAATAATTAAATCCTTTTGCCTGCAATTAAGTTCTTAAGAGGTGTACCATCTAATTCACGTAAGGCATACATTCCATTATTATAAACTTTGATCACCACATAAGGTCCAAATGAACGCGTTTTTAATTTCTATGAGCATCATACTAAGAATCAAACGTACTATCATAAATTAAAACCCAATCATTAATTTGTATTGGCTTTGGCCTTAATCTATGTGACTTATCAAAATATTTCTTCTTCTTAAGTGGAGAATCTTTTAATTTAACTATAGCTTCTTCTAATCTTTCATTCCCTTGCTCAAGTTGTTTAATTCTTAGAGTTAAAAGGTCTTCAGTAGATAGATTATCTTGCCATGGAAGAGTAGCCCAAGTAAGAATTTGAGTATGCACAAGAAAAATAGGTTTCTGGCAGTACATTAACTCTGTTGGCATAAACTCGTCGTTCTAGTGCAGGTCATTCTATCAGCCCACAATGCAAATGGCAAAAATTTCGGCCAATTCTTAAGTTCTCCATTGCAAGCTTTAGAAATCGCTTTAATAATAGGAGAATTTGCTCTTTCCATCTTCCCGTTAGCTTTAGGATTATAAGCAATGGTAAGAGCTAAATGAATTCCATACCTAGCAAAGAAATCTCTAGCCTCTTGCGCATCTAGTTCTCCCCTATCAGCCACTACTTTTTCAACATAACCAAATCTTGAGATTACATCTTCAAGAAGAAATTTACATATACTGAAAGTTGTTTTAGATCTCAGGGCTCAGCCTTCAACATGGTTATTAAGATATTCTCATGCAAGAACTATATATCTCATCTTATCTATACCTTTGGGCATGCTCACTAGGTCAACTACCCACTTATAATGTATGCATGGTGGATAGGTAGGATGCAACGGATCCCTATGCTTCACTGATGAATGTATTTGATATACGTCACAAGAATTCACATAATTCTTTACATTAACATAGATGCTTGTCCACCAATAACCTTCTCTAATCTTCTCATAAATAGCCACAAATCCCTTATGTCCAGCCCATAAAGTATCATGTATATTTTTCATGACTTGCATTCAAAGATGCCTAGTTCCTAGGACTCTTTGTGGAAATTTAATCTTCCCCCTTGCATGTCTCCAAATTAGTCCATCTTTTTAGAAAAAAATGAAAGCTCTTTTTCTAATATTCCTAAATCTATTTGAAGACCATGTAGGTGATCTAATCAAAGTACTAAGATACCTCCCAATGTCTTACCATATAGACATCTAGCAACATGTGCATAGTGAGGAATCCAAATGGAATAAAACACACAAGCACCAAGAAATCCTCTCACTTCACTAATATTGCTACATGTCTCAAAAATCTTGTTTATGGCATCAACCTTAGGTGGATATGGCCTCCGACTGTAATGTCCACATAAATGACCAACTATGAGTACCTCGATGGAGAATGTAAGACAAACCTCTTCAAATCTCTTGAAAATCCTTTCACAGTCAGAGATATGATCTACAACGAATGTCCTACAGCTAGAAGAATCTAAAGTTTCATCTTTTGCAATCTCATAACATCCTTTAATAGGAATCTCATCTATAAACGGCATAGTTATATTAGGAATGAACATGTAAAACAGAATTCATGGCATTCATCATGTGCGCTACTGAATTACTAGCTCCTTGTGGCAAAGTGCACATGCGCACTAAGCCTAAAGGAGTTTACATAGTCGTGATATCCCTACTTTCAATAGAAAGCTGAAATTGATCATAACCAGAATATAAATCTCCCATTGAGTAGATAGCATGACCAGCAAATGCTTCAACAAATTCTCCTACAATGGGGCCAGTGGCTACATTCCTAATAGTAACCTTATTCATATCTTGTAAGTCTTGTATAAATCCTAATTTTCCATTTTTCTTGGGAATAGTTAATGATATATTTGAGTAGGGCGCAAGTGAGGGCTCTAGAATCCTCATGTGAATCTTTTCCTTAAGTAGCATCATTAGCTCAGGTTAATGAGCTTTTGGGACAGGTATAGGATGAAGATTCAACGAAATGTGAGGCACCATAAAGATAATCATTGGCGATATAATTTGTGGGTCTACACAACCTATCTCATGGGGATGTAATGAAAAAGTCTTTCCATGAATTTTAATCACTCTTTGGAATAAGTCACGTTCAGCAGAAATATAAATTTATCATCATTTCCTATCTTGATTAATTTCAAAGTTTCATCTGTGAAGGTATGACCTATATTTATACGCTCTCGTAAATAAGGATCTTTTGAGACCTATCTAAACTTCTCCTCACTCCCTTTTGGTAAAGGTTGAGCAATCCGTTTAATTTTTTTATCAACAATTTTATATTTCGTGTCAACTTTAACTTCATTACTAACATAATTCATAATAAATTTTGCAATATGTTCATATTCTTCAATCGTATTTAAGAGCACAAATCTAAAAGTTTCTTTTTCATTGAAAATATTTTGAAGTTCTTCAAACAATGAGAATGTGGATGCAGGCTCAACTACATGTTCAATACGTTCATCTGATAAAATATATCCTTTTTCTTTATAAATTTTTTAATAATGTTTAATAATTTTTTAGGGATTTCTTTATAATGAATGAACTGCAAATAAGATGAAGGAAAATATAGTGCAAAGCTTTCTAAAGTATTTACAGATGGGTGTGAGACATCAATCCAAAAACCACCATTGTCTCGCTCAACATTGGCACCTAGGCAAAATTTTGATCATAATAACTTCCGAACTCACGAAGATGCATATGATCATCGCGTACCTTCTCATGAGAACGGATGGGAGTCTTATTAATTTGTTCTCGATTTCGTATGTGATTAGAGCTTACTATCATAACTTGGAGTGATTGCAAATCATCCTATTCTCGCATATGCAGAGACATCATCCATAACTTTAGTTTCCATTCTGGCTTCGCATATAAATGGTTGACCTATGATAATTTCATAGGAGCAATTGTCCTGAATGAAAAAGTGGAATGTCTCAGAGATTCCACCTATCATTAGAGGTATGTTAGCACATGCTCCTAAGAGTGAACCACATCCATTATCTATAGTTCTCATTATCGAGCCATGATTCTTATCAATAGGCCATTTAAATTTATCATATAGTTCTTTTGAAATCACATTAATTTCAGACCCAGAATCTATTAGGGCTAAAGCATAATATGATTTCTTTTGATCACCTAAGTTAATTTTCATCTCAGGTGTGCCTCTTGCCTAAAAACGTTTTCTAAAATTGCTCTCTGAGTTTTTGGTTTCGTCATCTCGTACAATTGGTCCTAAGAAATTTTTGTTGACATTACAAGTATTTTTCTCTTCATCCTCTGAGTCAGAAGAAAGAGATTCATGCATTAACTAAGTTACATCGGCAACATCCTGCATCTCTACCTCTTGTGAAAGATGGAACTCTTTCTTTTTATTAATTTAATAAAATTTTCTTTAAATTCAATTTTTGCTAGTGAAAATATTTGTTCTAACGTCATTGTTACTGTGCTTTTCAACAAAATGTCATACAATATTTCCTTTGAATCAACCTTTTGTTCTAGTTCTAATATCAGAATAGCATTAGGAACTCTTTTCAGTTTCTCTTCAGTTTGTTTTCTAGTTCTAGAAGTTTCCTCTAATTTATCTATAATTTGTTTTGGTTCATTGAACATTGGTTGTTTGCCCTCCCTAATTTCTTTTCTTTTCTGTTCATTTTCTCTAGAACTTTGACGTTGTTCAAATTGTACTTTCTTAGCCTTAGGTTCATCTCTCATTTTGCTTCTAGTAACTCGTCTTCCTACATCATTAATATCTTGCTTATCATCCCGCTTTCTCTTTTCTTCAACATTTTCAATATGCGAATATATGGAGAATTGATCAACGAGGGAGTTCCAAGCCGCTTTCAGCATAATGTCATCCCTAGCCTTAATTAAAGCTTCAAGTGGGTAGTTCCTCGTTTCTCTAGTTTGCTCGGATTCAGAGTCACTATCTACACATTCTAGGTTGACGGCAGAAGATGTTTTTTTAGATTTAGAAAGATTTTTGTAAAGCTTCTGCATCCCTCCTTTTCCCCAATTTGTAGCTAAGGGAAAATGTGTTCTATAGTCAGACAATTGCTTGTAAATATCAATAACAAGTCTTTGTTCTTTTGCTTCCTTTAAGGCTTCACATGTATAGGTAAGATGATATGTGGCATCACACGAGATACATCTCCTAACATTGGAATTTTCTCGCACACACTAACATACATCTAACACACACTTGCAAAATTAGACTTAAGCTAACCCCAAACATATGCATCCTAAAATTGATATTCATGCTAACTTATATTCTAATACACATCTTCAATTATGAAAATACATATCTCTAATATGCATAATCATACACTTCCATGGCCATGCATACACATACACGTATGCTCATGCATTAGAATCACATGCTATAACTCATTCGTATGCCTATATATTCATGCACTCAAACCATACATGTATACATACATTCACTTTAATACATTCATGCTTACATTCACATTTATACTAAACCATTCACTTACATAACTAACAATATCTATTAATCTCTCTCTCTCTCTATTTCTCTTCTCTCTCTCTCCCTCTTTCTCTCTCTCTCTCTCTCGTTCCTTCTCTCTCTCTCTCTCTCTCTCTCTCTCTCTCTCTCCGCTTCATTGCCGCGTGCAACACCTTGGAGGTAGGGAAGCATCTTCCTTTATTTACTCTCTCTCTAACACATCAGATGCTGCACAGACCGCCGCCATCAGCCTTGGCCCCTCACTCTATCTCTATATGCGTGCCTTATTTCTCTCTCTCCCCGTTTAACTTTTCGTGCTCTGCGCCTGCCAGTCCAGGAGTTCATTCTCTCTCTCTCTCTCTCTCTCTCTCTCTCTACCAGATGCACTATCGCCTACAGGTGACCAATCCATTGCGAGAAGGGGAGTTCTTCTCTGTTTCTCGCACTATGCACTCCTGTGGCGCCACTAGGAGGGAGGAGGGGAAAAATAAAACATAAAATAATAGTAATAAAAAAAATTCAACAAAACTCTCTATCTCTACACACCAGAGCAGCACCCGATCAGAGCGATTAACTCCTTAATGTAGCTACGTAGTGACATCAGAGAATGCACACCACATGTGCAGAGAAGGACTCATGCACATGAGCCATGATTAACGATGTCCTACAACTCTTTGAGATCCTCACTCTCTCTAACTTTAAAAGGAGTTAAGTGAAGGCAAGTGATAAACAAGCACCCACGGTTCTTAGGTAAAGAGGTAAAGAGAAAAAAGAAGAAATTACCTGAAAGAAAACATTAGGAGAAATTGGAGCATAACACACATATTTATACACAGAGAGTCTTCTCTATACCACTCTTTTAGCCTTGGCTTTTAATCTACAACCTCACTTTATCCCACATTTATCCACCACACTTTTATTTGGCATTAATCACACAACCACACTTTAATAACCTCACTCATACACCATTCTTTAATCCACTTCCACATATACCTCTCATTTAAGTTTCAATTTTGCCTCCTTTAAGTGCATCATTCATTCAAACCACTCTTTGAATCACTTTAAATACACAATTTTTATACACCATTCTTTAAATTCTTACTCACACACACCACTAATTATTTATCCATATTAATTATCATTTTTATTTAATTAACCTTATTTTTAATATTTCATTAATATAATTAATTGAATCTTACATTAAGGGATTATATAATTAAATACCTTAGTATTTATATTCACACACACTATTAAATTAGCTAATTAAGTAATAATTTAATTTATAATAAATAAATTCTTAATTTATAAATTAATTTAATTGAATATCAAATGTTTCACCCTTAAGATACATAAACACACTAAAAACCCTTGGGAACCCCTTTGAGACCCATTGGAATCCTAGCATTAACCCATTGGAACCCTTTGGAACCCTAGCATTAACCCATTGAAACCGTAGCATTAACCCTACTAACATAAAAAACACATAAATTTATGTAACCCTAGGGTTTTATACCCATGTTCCTTGCTTATATGGGTACAAAACACATTAAATGTGCAGTTTAGGGTATTCCCTAATAAGAGCACATGTTCTTCTTCATCAATTTATGCCTGCAACCACTTTCAGAATGATTAGTTCCAAGGAAAACAGCCGATCAATAGCATTATATAAGGGTCAAAGATCACCAGTTAAAATATTTTAATTTTTTTGGACGTCAACTAGAAGGTGCAAATCTTCCCGATAGCTTCTAATCTAGTTGAAGCCTTCTCTTCATGTACGAGTGAAGGTTGCACTATTGAAGTTTGAGGTCTACAAAAGCATGCGAACAACAGAAGGAAGAAGAAAAAGCTTGGAGCACAACATATACAAGTTTGAACATTTTACCACTAGTGTACAAAGATAAGTAACCTTCTAGGGTTATAGGCAGATATACAAGCCGAGGGAAAAAAATCCTCTTAAAGAGGGAAAAAAGTTCCCAGGTGGTCCTAGTGTGTTCACACACATCACTTCCTAAATATACCAAGAAATCCACCTTGGGAGTGATGTGGTGAACAAGGAGCTGGCATTCAAGTATAAGGAAGTGCCAAGCTATGTGTAATCGATCCACAAAAGGAAGGAAGCCCAATGCTTTGCAGAAAGCTTCAAACTTCTTCCTAGGCAAAGCCTTTGTGAAAAGAGCTTCAATGTTCTCCTTTGTGGGCACATATGACAAAATCATCTCTCTTGCAGAGAACCTCTCCCTGACATAATGATAATACACCTCAATGTGCTTAGTGCAAGCATGGAACACAAGGTTCCTCGCAACTGCCAATGTGCTATGACTATTAGTGAAGAGATGGTGGCAAGAGATTGATCAACACCCAAATCAACCATAAGGCGTCTGAGCCACACACACTCAATAGTCACTATGAAAGCTACCCTACTCAGCCTCACAATTGAAAGTGGCCATAGTAGGCTATTTCTTGCACAACCAAGATATACATGGGCTACCAAGCATGAAGCAAAAACGACTAGAGCACACAAGAGTGTCATAGCAACCAGCCCAGCCAGAGTTTGAAAAACCATGTAAATCTCGCAATAATCATCCCCCCTTTGGATAAAACAATCCAAATATCCAGGTACCACTCAAGTAGCAAAAGATGCGCTCAACCACCTACCAATGCTTGACACTTGGACAATGCATAAATGTGCTCATCTCTAAGACAAAAAATAGAATATCTAGCTAAGTAATGCATAAGCAAATCAAGCATCCAAGAGCCTGTTGATAGAGAACAACATCAAATGCATCTTTAGCATCATGAAGACTCAATCGTAAATTGGTCTCCATAAAAGTGGCAATAGGTTTGCAGTCTTCAAGGCCAAAATGCTACAATAATGTGTCAATATATTTTTTTTATACAAAGCTTTTCTACCATCAATTTTCATAAAGTGAATGCCCAAATAATGATGCAAAAGCCCCAAATCTGACATCTCAAATGAGGCATGCAGATCAGCCTTAAAATCAGCAATATGCTTCTCATGAGGACCAGTGAGCAGATGTCATCAACATACACAACAATGATCACAAGCGCATCATTAGCACGCTTAACATATAAGGTGCTCTTAGTTGGACTATTATCAAAACCATGTGCAATCAGATAGCCATGTATTTCCTCATACCAAGCACGTGGTTCTTGTTTCAAACCATATTATGCCTTTTTCAAACTACACACTTGGTTTTCATGCCCTTTTTGCACAAAGCCATGGGGCTGAAAAACACATTCTTCATGCAAGTCACCATTCAAAAATGCAGTTTTAATGTCCAAGTGATGTACATTCCAAGCATGATGAGCTACAAGTGCACATATGCTATGAACAGTAGTCATTTGGCATGTAGGTGCAAAGGTCTCATCAAAATCAATGCCTCTTTCCTATGCATAACCCTTTGCAATAAGCCTAGCCTTATACATGTCAACTATTCCATCAAGCTTATGATTGAACTTGTATAACCACTAAGTGCCAATTGCCTTCTTGCCAGGAGGCAAGTCACATAAAGACTGATTGCATAACAGCCATCCAATTTTCAGAATGTTGTGCTTCATCAAATGAAACATGCTCATTCTTGTCATAGAGACTAGAGGCGACCATAGCATAGCAATGTGATGCAAAAGAAGCACTATGAGAGCTAGAACGAGTATGATATGACAGAGGTGCACCTAATTTGCTATCATGCAAAGTCTACACTAGTATGTTTGGCATAGTGTTTGCCTCCTCAATATTAGCTCTCTCATCAATGACTGCATCATGTAAATCTCTATAAGAAATGGAATGATCTGCATCATCACATGAAACCTATACAGGCTCAAAAATTGACTCATTTGGACTAGCACTAGACTATCCATGTGCGAAAAGAGGCAACAAATTATCATATATATCTTTAGACCTAGCAGATGTCTCCGTAGTACATGAAAGTAATGGCTGAATAGAATCTTCCACAAAAACAAAATCATGGCTAAGGAAAATGTGTTTAGTCTATGGATGGTATAGACAATAGCCTTTGCTTTTAGAAGTGTACCCAACAAAAATACATTTCAATTTCTTGCATTCTTATTCAGGTCCTAATGCATATGCTAGACAACCAAAAACATGCACGTTTGCAACAGATGGCTTGCGACCACGCCAAGCCTCATATGGAGTGATATACTGCAATGCTTTAGTGCGACACCTCTTAAGTACATATGCTGCACACATAACGGCCTCAAGCCAGAAACTATGTGGTAAAGCCTGACTCTTGAGAGGCATGTTCTTTCGTTTAGAAAATCCACTTTGTTGAGGTGTATAGGACAATGTACACTTATGTTTTATCCCATGTTCAGCAAACTGCATTAAAGTCAGAAGACATATATTCCCCCCCTCGATCAGAACGAAGGGTGCCCATTCTACATGCTTATGGATTTTCAGCCAAAAACAAAAAATGTTTGAAGCACATAAACACTTTGGACTTTTTTTTCAATAGATATACCCATGCATGCCTACAAAAAACATCGATGAAGGTCACGAAGTAAAGATAATTCCCAAAAAAAAAGCTTTCTACATAGGACCATAGACATCACTATGAACAAGGTGAAATTTCTATGTAGCTCAACCTAAACCAACTTTTGGGAAGGAGGAATGCTGGATTTTTCCAAAAATAAAACCTTCACATACATGTTTACGAGATGCTCCAAATTTGGGAAAACAGGACACCATTTCAGATTTTTGAAGGCATAGCAAAATAGCAAAATTCAGATGACCAAAGCATGCATGACAAAGCTTTGCATCTGACATAGCTTGAGAATCATGTACTGCACATGCCCAACCATTCAAAGATTTTTCATAGTCTATAAACTTATATAGTGGAGGACATAAAATGCTAGAAGCAATATTGATGTCTCCATTTGACAGATCATGAACTATACATCTATCATCAACAAATTTCACAACCAAGCCAATCTTGGCTAAAGCTAGAACTAATAACATATTCTTCTTGATCCCTAGCACAAATAAAGCATCCAACAATGTAAAAGAACTACCATCAGCAATAGTCAGAATGATCTTACCAATTCCCATGATAGTATTAGAGGAGTTGTTGGTATATGTGACAATAGTTCTTGTAGGGGCAAGCTTGAGTGAAGTGACGAAACTGTGCTGCTAGGTAATATGATTGGTTGTCCCACTATCAAAGTACCAAACATCTGAGTATACTCCAAACATACACTATCCATGAGAAGATGGGTTATAACTGCAAATAGTGATAAATTCCCATTCTTCATTCTGCACAAGATTAGCAGACTTTGTTTTGTGTGTAGAGGCCTCTGCAACAACCATGCCAGCCTCTTTAGGAGCGAGTTTTGGATAGCTCTTTATGACATGATCATTTCCTTTACAAAAAAAATTCTACTTTTTTGTTTTCTTCTCATCTTTGTTATCCTTCTTTGATTGTGTAGAATTGGCAAATTTTTGCTTACTAGTAGAAGATCTCCATTTAACTTTGCCCTTCTAACTCGCTAGGAAAGCTTGATTTGCAACATGCATAATGGACCTAGTCTGCCTAAACTGATCTTCTTGCAATAGGAAAAAGGCTAACTCCTCAAATGTTAAGGAATTTGAATTGCCTTTCATCATCAAACAAAGAATAGAAGCAAAACTCTGATATGAATCCAGAAGTGAACTAATAGGCAAGACTTCATCAGTAGAAATCAACTATTCCTTCAAATTTTGTTTCTTTGTCAGAAAATTGTCCATGGAATCTCCTTCATTCATGTGCTCACTCCCCAATTGTTTCGACAGGTAAGCAACATGAACCTCTTTCCTTGCCTACTATAAAGTGGTAAGAGTATCCCAAGCATTCTTAGCTCTTCTACAAGAGCGAATGTGAGGAATAATGACATGTTTGACAGACAAGGCTATCAATGCATGTACCTGAGCATCTCTGCCATCCTAATGAATTTTCTCTATAGTAGGTGTAGCACAAACCACAACACAAATAGGAACATCAAGAATATTGCCATCTTCAACACCATCTACATCACCTTTAGCAACTATGTCTGCATGTGTAATAGGATGTTTTTCAACACCTTGCACAATATTCCATAAACCTTTTGCAACCAATACATGACACATCATTAAGCCCACCATGGGTAATTGGTAATGTCCAACTTATCCTCAATAGCCAACCTACATAATACATCACTGATTTCAGCCACCGCCATTGATTAAAATACCTTGATGCAGAAAAATGGCTCTATCTCAAAACATTGATCATAACTAACCTACCAAGTTCTGCTAGACTTTCGGGGAACTTTGAGATGCTTATATTGGAGGGGTGCATGTCGACGATGCCCTAGATGAAGGGGTGACCTACTCTGATACCAATTGTTGGAGTTTGATGTCTATAGAAGCACACAAATAGCATAAGGAAGGTGAAGAAGAATCTTGGAGCACAACACACAATACTGAATTTATTACCACTAGAATGTACAAAGATAAGTAACCCATTAGGGTTATAGGTGTATATACAAGCCATCACTATGTAAATATATCAACATGCACTTGGGAGAAGATTCTCCCAAGAATAAGGTTCTCCTACCTTAAGATAATTATTCCTAAAGATAAAAATCATTTAATTGAGGCTCCAAGTAAATAAACAAGCCAAGGGTTCACACTTGGGCTAAAGCCCAACATTTAAAACCCATCTTCAAGGGTATAACCCAAGTGTTATTCAACATTATTCCCCCTTTTACATTTTCTTCCTCGAGGATGTGTGTTTGTATATTACATGTATTCCCTTGTGCACCATGATCAATATCCTGGATCATGGACTCAGTCTCATGGGTTTGCCTAGTTTTCTAACTTAATGTTGGAGAATAGAAAATCATTTGTTGATGGAACTTATACGTTCTCAAGTGGCGCTTTCTTGTGTCTCATGCTTCCATTTAACTAGCCAATCTTTGTATAAATGATTCCTAGTCTTTGTATCTTTAGTGCATGGTCTTTTCTCTAGCTTTCAAGGGATGTTTGTGTAGTGAAATAGATTGGAGTATTGTATTTGAAGATTCAAGACTGTCCTCTTCAACCATTTTTCTTTTCAATCTACTAACATGAAATACTATGTGGATTAGACAATCATCTAGAAGTTTCAACGCATAAGCCAGAGTCCTAATCTTTATGAGAATTGAAAGGGACACAAAATCTTGGAGATAGTTATGGACATGGTTTTGTTTTCAAAGTTTCAAATTTCTCAAGAAATTAAAATATACTTGTTCTCCAACCTAAAAGTAAATATCTTGCCTCTTAGGGTCACTAAGTAACTTAGCTCTGCCCTCCATTTTCCTCGGGTTTTCTCTAACTACTTTTAGCTTAAATTTCATATCTTCCAAGAAATTTTTAGGTACTTGGACCTTCTCATTTTACAATTCATCTACATATGGTGCCCTTGACTGGAAGGTGCACATTAACATAAAGGCACTATATTTAGTTTTTGAATACTTAGCACTATTGTAACAAAACTTAAGTAAAGGTAAATAGTCTTCCCAATTACTTTGGTATGAGAAAAATTGGCTCGTAACATATCTTCAAGTATTCGATTGAACCTTCTTCTTTTTCGATTTTTAATGGATATTTAGTCATAATCATGTTCAACTTTGTTTCTAACCTATTGAGTAGACCTATCATGAAATGACTAGTAAATTCTTTGTCTATCTTAGCCAATTTTTCTTGAGGTAGACCATTGAGTTGAGACAGATATTCCACAAATACTAGCTAATTCTAGAGTTTTATTTGTACTTTGAGTAGGAATCAAATGAGACATTTTGGTCAATCAATCAACTTTCATCCGAACTAAATTGTGTCCTTTTTGGGTTTGATGCAAGGCCATAGTAAACTCCATTGAAATACTTTTCCTTTGGACATTGGGGATTTTTTTAAAAAGGTGATAGGTATAGTATAGAGATGAGATTGTATTGACAAAAACGCGCTCAAGACTTACCATTATAGCTTTAGATACACTTACTACACTTGCTAAACTTCCAATATATGTAATTAAAACAGCTAGGTACCTTGGAGGATCATTCACAAAATTTTGTCTCAAAACAGATAAGTTTGGAGTTCAAGAAACCTGAGAAACATTCTATTTATGGAAGGAAAGCTCTCACTATTTTGTTTTGTGCTCATAGCTTGGTAGCAATTGTCCAAAGAAATTTTTCACACCTTCAAATTTAGCGTTAATCTTACTCTATCACTTTACTTTATGAATTTAGGATCACCATACACTAGGAAATGTATCTAAGACATCTTCTGGGTAAACCCGAGTTTTTAGGAAGTACTAGATGCACATATCCTATCAAATATAGTCACTTGTATCTGATGATTTATGAATCCAATCATGATTGAAATTTGTGGGCTTGCTTAGAAGAGTATTAAATAAGTGAAAAAATTGATTTATTAAGGCAACGAGTACCTATAAATTGAAAATCACTCTTAGAATTTGACAGAGTTCCTCAAAGTACTCTATCAATAGACATACCTTCACAAGCTCATAAAAATGAGTCATGATATGTACTGCCAATGCACATATGATACAGTGGACTTGTGGGGACTTCTCACACTTCAAGATAATAAAACTCTTATTCAAGATAGGTGCAATTATTATCTCAATCACTCTTTGATATCGCATGACTCAAATGATGGTTACTATATACACCTTTTTGAACTTCAGGTTGGTTGGTAATTCGACCTAAAAATAATCCATATGCTTAGTAGATGATTTGAATTTAAAATCAGAACTACTTAGTAGCTTTTGGATCCCTCTAATCATAGGATTCTTCATCTTTATCTTCAACTGAGATGAAAAAAGATTTTAACCTTTGAAGTCCTCAAACCATATGATTAAACAAATCTGCATTTAGTCTTCCCAAATCATGACAAGCGCAATGTGTATTGGTCAAGAACTTTGGTTTTCTCCATGCAACCAACATCTCCCCCTCAAGACTAAGATGGTTGAGCCTTTAGTCCTTGAGTACTTTGTGTAATCCAACCATAGCTTTGAATCTATTTCACTTCACTTCACCCCATGCCTTGGTTGTCATATATGCACATTGTTGTTGAGCAGAACATATATATGAAAGTTCAATTTCCTTGTGATATTTTCTTTGAAATAATGATAGGGGACTTCTATATGTTTGGTCTGGTGATGCTAGATTGGGTAAGCTCTAAGGTTTAGTGAGCTCTTTTTATACCAAAAGATATAAGGAGTAGAAGTCTTCAGATGTAAATCAAACTACAAAGTCTTGATCCACATTTCTTCTTGAGTTTCATTGGCTAAAATTTTGTATTCTGATTTACATCATGAGATTGCAACAATAGTTTGCTTCTTGGAAGACCATATGATGCATAGGTGAGATATCCTAATGTACTTCTCCTATCATCTCTAGAACTTTCCCAATTCGCACTAGAGAAGAGTTTTATGTTTATATCATATGTGTATGGATAGTATAGACCCCCATTAATGTTTCCTATATAGCTTGCTCTATAGTAGAGCAGATACTACTAGCATAGGCTAGGAAGGTAGTATGTCTATTGCGAAAGTAGACTCCCAAGATTTGACTCATCAAGGGTCAACATTCCCACAAGCCTTTACCATAGAAGAAATTTACAAACCGCCTGATAGAGGACAATGAATTCAATAAAACTTGATTCAATTAATATAGACAATAGTTGAAACAACTATAAGTATTTATTTTATCACGAAAGGAGTTACAACTCAAATAGACCCACCAAATGTTTCTTAGAGGCTCCCAAGAAGAAAAATCCATTTTGACTTGAGAGCTCAAAATTTACAAGGATCCCTTTGTTGTGGAACATAAAAAAAAGGTAGTAAAGTAATACAGATGCCCATGTAAACTTTAATAAAGTATTACAGGTGTCTATGCCTACGATCTAAAGGATTTCTAGCTAAAATCACCTTCCTAGCCATGGAGATCCTTCAAGCTCTTGGACTAGTAGTTATGGACACTAATGATTGATGAAGCCATCATAGAATCTTAAAAAGTAGAAGTAGAAGCTAGCTGCACTTCTCCTCCCCCTTGCGTCCCCATGGTTGCCACTAAGACTAGCCATTTTTTAGGATCACCACCTCTTTAGTCAAAGACCTCTTGTGTTTCCGTGACAACACAATAGTATCCAACATGTTGTTGACTCGAAGCCCAATCCACAATAGTTCTTGATGGAGAGTCTAGATCCTAGAGCTACGTTCTTCTTCCCAATGTTGATGTATATGCCTTCAATTGTCATCCATCCTTCTAACATTCTCCAGCTCTCAAAGTGCAGAGATGCTAGCTTTTGCCCCTTACAATCAACACTCATCCATCACTACAAATATAGTTGTCTTCTCTTCGATAGTGTAGGTAGCTTCTCTAATGCAATCTAGAGTCATCAATTATCCTATCACCTAGTTCTTAACCTTTTCCACTACACCTCTCACTGCTTTGGCTTTGGAAATGACCAAATTTTCCACCTTCACATCTATTCTCATCAATCTACTTTTTTTAGTTTCCACTACATTTACCACCTTCTATGTGCCTCTATTTCTGACATATTTCAAGTAACCTATGCATGCATTCATGCTGGTGCTTAACATATAACTCAATGTGCTTCATCCGGGATGCTAACTTATTGGCGTATTACTCTATTTCCCACTGTGTAAAATGCTTTGATCTAGTATTCTAGGTCTCTTCTATATCTTAGTGTGTCTCTTTGTTGGGGTGCATAAATCTTTCAAAAAAAATTTTATTCATCCTCACTTACATCCTCCCTGTTCCTCTCTCTACTATTTTTTCTTGTTGAACAGTATATACATATATGTCTCTTATCTTCCTTGTCCTAACTCTGTGATCTGTTTGGATAATGTCCCTTGTATACTAAGTGTTCTCCCCTTGATCCTAGCACTTTGGATCCTTCATTGCTTTGCCATGTTGTATCATGATAGCTATGAATTCTTGATCTATCCATTTGCATGGGAAAATTATATAAAGATGTTGGATTTGCACCCCAAGAAGGGTGTAATAGATTAAGACCTTAGGTTGGCAGCATAAATGTCTATTAGAGTTGATGCATGCACTCAAATACTTACAATTAATTAGAGAAATCACAGGTGCATAATAGTATTTGGGTGGAACCTAGTCCGAACAGATATGTGCTTCACTCTTGGAGTCCATAGGCTCTATTCTCTAGAGTAGATGTTGTCATTTTCTTTAGACCATTTGGTTGCTAAATAGCCAAAAGCAACATAAACTCCATAGTGTAAATGTGTCTAGGATCAAAGATCCATGTAAATTATAGGTAATTGTGACATCCCACCCGATGTATAGTACCCACTTCTAAAGTTTGCTCCACCCTGTAGGGGACAAGAAATATTTAGATATAAAAAAAGATGGGTAAAGAGAAATTATAATCTAGACCCAAGGATCAAGAAAGAGGGTGATCCAAGGGTTTTCTTCGTATTTCTCCTTCTTTTCCAAAATTGAAATATGTGTAGACCATGTTTTCCTCACATACGCGTGGTGAAACTTGAGCCTAAATAAATTTAGCGAAGGTAAAGGATTATCTTTTAGTGTGCCTATGCAAGCTACTAACTTTGCACATCCCTACCTGAGTAAAGTTTTGAAGTTCTTATGCATGCCTAAAAGTGTTTGCTGACTAGTAAGTTCTTTCCATATCCCATTTGTGACAAAATCGAGCTTCCTCTCTCCTCCTCTACGCTCTATAAGATTAGTTGCCCCTATTTGAGGATTTTTATCTTGTCTGATTGATCCCAACTTCATTGAGTGCCTTAATTTGATGGTCGTTGCTGTGGGTTATCATCCGTTCATCCCATTTTTCTACTTGCTTTCTCAGCCTTGTGCTTGGCAAGGCCCTAGAGGGATCTTCTCTAACCATAGAATTTGTATCCATCCCTGCCCCCTTCTTATCTTTATCATGCGCTCCACTCACAAAAGGTGCATTCCTTACCACCACTAATGTTGGACTATGATGCTCCACCTTATTGTGCCCAACCCATTATTTTTCCTTTGAATGAATTTGCTACATGTGATAGTTAAACAAGGATGGTCTTTTGCATAAAACGTTTTTTCTAGATCAATTTCTTGGACTCGGTTGCCATATTCTAGGTAGTTGAAATTTGCACCATCTATCTCTACTATCAAGGTGGCGACATCTTTTGGTGCATAATCTAGGTCACCTTCGATTTTGAGTTGCTTCAACGTCTCTTGATCATATATCCACACCTGATTATCTTCCCAATCATGGATGACTTTCACATGTATAAGAGAGGGTCATCCCAAAAGTTATGGAAAGCCTCCTATCATAAGAGAGAGTTTAAGTATAATAAAATTAAGGATAAATTTAGATGCTTGCATCATCAGTGCTACCCTTTCAACTATTTCGATGGGCTTCACTTGACTTTGGTTTTCTATAGTTACAGTAAATTATGGTTCCTTATTCAATTGGATTCCTAACCTCTTCATTGTTGATTCCTACATCAAATTGATTCCACAACCACCATCTATGATAACTCATGTAATGTCTTGGAAAATTATGTTAACTACTACATATGGTCTATGATAATCACTCAATGGGCGCAACACTGTAAAGAAATTATGTAGACTACTCTCCACAAAGGGTGGTGCTCCCAACATAGCGAAAATAATCATCATTTTGCTTTTGAATTGCGCATCTATATGCAGCAAATTTTATAGGATGACTTGCTAGTATGTGCTTCTTAGGATCTGATTCACTGATAGAGCTATTGTCGAAGCCCTTTTGGTGAGTTCTAGTACCTTAGCTTTGACCTCTTGTTGGGTTTTCTGGTATGCATCTCCTATCATTGTTTCGTTCCTTTTCTGCTTCTCTTAGACTTGTCATTCTTCTAGGATTTGACTTGTTATCGAGGCATCTCTTCTTTGCACTTCCCCTTATAGCCTTCTCGTCACTTACTATTCTTCCACAACTAGGGTTGTTTTTCCTTTGTTACCATATCCTCCATCTGGTAGGCTCTTAATTCTTTGTAGTCTTTTTCACCTGATGCTTCTTCTGCCATCAAGTGGAGGTCATTTTCTTAGGGCTACATCCATGGCTCGTATCATTCCCTTATTGCTGTCAAATTTCCTTTATTACCTCCATTCTATCTTCTTCCCTCTTAACCCTAGTGTGTATTCTAAGTGGGGAGATCTCTCTTAATTGCATGACATGAGCAATTGGTGACCTTCATATTATATCCCTTGTTGAAAAGGTGGTTCTAAAAAAATGTGTAAAGCATTGTTCACTGAGTTTTAGCTTATAGTTGCCTGCTTAAGGAACTCTCTAGTGTAGTGGTCCTTGGACTCTAAATAGTTGGAGCATGGTGGTGTGTTTTTGGGTAAAAGGCACCGAGCTTGCATGTGGCCATATTCCCTGCATCTAGAACATACTATGGGAGGTGGACTAATTTTCCTCAATGTTGAGGCCTACTCGTTCATATTGTTTTGCATACCTATATTAGTATGAGTAGCATAAAAAGTGCCTAGAAGAGGTCCTAGTGCTACCATCGGTTGCATGATCGGAACCATGGGTGGCACTTGTCTGGTCAATTGTCCCTATAATGTAGGTGTTTGGGGTTCCTCCATTATTTTCAAGCAATAGAGGTGGCAAGATTCATGCCCCAATTTGCCACAAAATTAGCAAATTACCTTGTTTCAAAATTCAATTTATGGGTATTGGTGGGAAATGGTATACCAGAGATTTGGCCTTGTCTCCTCGTCCTTTAATTCCTTGATTTTTTATTGTAACTTCGCTATTGTATGTTCTTCCATGGTTTTTGATGTCAGTCCACCATTCTTGATGGGAAGAAATATCACTTGATCTATCCTCATTGGTATGGCTACAAAATCTTCCATTGAAGCACTTGGCACCAGCAAGTTGTAGAGCTTGTGCCTCGTGCTCATTAGAAGTGCCTCTTCTAGCCACCTCTAAATCCCCTAGATCCATGGATAGTTTTGTAGCTAGCACATTTGTCATGGTCATTAGCTCTAAAATGACTCGTCTTTTCTTAGATTCAAATTCCAAGCTCGTCCAATACTTGTTCAGTTGAGTTCATTGGTTTGAATGTAGAAGACAATTTAGTCTTCATCTTGTGCCAACTTGTGAAGTGATTCTCCTCAAACTAGTTAAACCATTTATTAGCTAGCATTTCTAATGTTGCACAAAATAGAGCCATGAGGGCATCCATTCACCGTTCTAGTCATCTACTCCTACACAATTCTAGAAATCGTCTGACATGACCATGAGGGTCTTCCATTGGGGCTCCATTGAGAATAGGAAAATCAATTTTGATTCTCAAAGGAAGTGATGCAAGATCATCCTAGCCTATCTCCAAATTTTCTTGACTTTGTTGTTTGTCCTCGAAACTTTTGGGAATGGTAACACCTCTCTCTAGACTAAGTGATGTAGATCGTGAACAAATTCGGGTCATACATAGTGTGGGCCAAGCAAAAAAGTAAAATACCAAGCCTACCTAGATTTGACTCATTATGGGATGTCACTCCAACAAGACTTTATGGCAGGATAATGTTTTACATGGACTCACATAGGATATTGAATTCAATCCAAATTGAATCAAAATAATATAGGCAAGAGTTGAAACTACAAGTATTTATATTATCACATAAGGAGTTATAGCCGAAATACACTCACCAAATATTTCTAGCAGGTCCTCGAGAGCAAGATCCCTTTTTTACCTAAGACCTTACACTTTAATAGAACACCTTTTCTACATAACATAATATAGAATAGTAAAGTAATACATATGTCTATGTAGATTGTAGTAAAGTAATACAAGCGTTTGTGTCTAAGATGGATGGGATGTCCAACTACAGTCGCCTTCCTAGCCCTTGATATCCTTCAACCTCTTGGATCTAGTAGTTCAGGATACTAAGGAAGGATGAAGCAATCACAAAATCCTAGGAAGAAAAAGTCAAAGCCATGTGAACCTCCACTCCCCTATCATTTGCCAATCACCTTTGAGGCTAGCCCTTCTACATGATCACCACCTAGCTAGTCCCTAACCTCCTAGGATTCCTTGATGACACACTAGTATCCAATGCATAGAACACTCACAGCCAAAGCCATGATAGCTCCTCCCTTGAGAGTCCAAATCCGGCAACTACCTTCTCCCACCAACATTGATGGACATGTCTTGAGTTGTCATCTTTCATTCCCAACATTCTCCACTTCTTAGAGTGTGGAGATGCCAACATTTGCTCCTCATAATCAACACTCATCAATCACCACTGATACAATTTTCTTCCTTTTTGACACCATAGCCAACTTCTCTAATCCTCTCAGCAATCATCAACTATCTTATTGCTTGGTTCTTCACCTTCTACACTATGCATATTTTTGCTTCACCTTGGAACATGTGCACAATTTCTACCTTTGCAACTATTCTAATCTATCTATGTTTTTGTGTTCACGCTACATCTGCCACCTTCTATGTGTTGTGATTTCTCACGTAGTTCGGGATGCTTCATCCATGATACTATCTTGTTGATGACGTAGTGCTCTATTTCCTATGATGTACAATGCTCTATTCTAGTATTCAAGATCTCTTCCCTATCACACTTTATCTCTCTGTTGGTGTGCATACATCTATCTCAGACTTTTGAATTCATGCTCCCTTATATCCTCCTTCTTTCTTTATGTACCTTTTCTAGTCGCTCAAAAAATATATACATATATGTCTCTTCTCTCCCTTCTCCTAAATCTATAACCTGTCTATAGAAGGTCCGTTATACACTCATGTGTTTGCCTATCGGTCCTAGCACTCTAGATCCGTCTTTGCTTCACCATTCTATATAATGATAGTCAAGACTACCCAATTTGTCCATTCGCATGGGGGAATTGTTGGAGGAGATGGGGGATAATCTTCAGAGATGAATAGGTGTTGCTTAAACCTGCTTCACACTAGCCACGAACAACTACTAGAGAGTGTAGTGGGCCTCTTTAGAATGCTAATGATCATAAACAATCACATATTTTTCTTCGAACATGATCCACTAATCAATGGATCAAAACAAAGAGGTAAGAATTGATCCAAGACCAAAAAACTTGCTATTTTTGTTTCTACAATTGTTCAATGTTTTGAACAGTTCTCTGAGCATAGCAACAATTAGCTTAATGCCTTTCAAGAAACTTTTATAAGCTTAGATAGCTACCAATCATGAGTTATTACATAAAAAATGATGGACTACACACTGAGAATGGTGTTTAGAAAATCATAGAACCTTCTCGACAATTACGGGTTGCATGAGTCAACATACCAGAGAGTAAAGATGTGTTAATATCTCACGATCTAGAGAGGCAATGATAATGAGACTTTATATTCATACACTAGATAGTATGGTGAATCTACCATGCTTTAAATCATGACAAATTATCAATCATAAACTGAGAACAAGCTCTTAGAAATCCACTCTTTTGATGTAGTCATAGAAGAGAAGTGAAATGAGAATGTAGTGACAATATGTATATTATATCCTATACAAATACAATGTCATTGGCAATCATATATTGCTCAATGTGTGAGAGGTCAATGAGCTATGAGATGAGCTCTCAATTCACAATAGATCCCCTTCACAATGATCTCATAGAGTCGAGATGACATGTGGGTCATTTCATCCTCTTTTTATATCTGTGTTTGGAGCCAATGTTTGAATTCAAATTCAAAAAGGTTCACCTAAAAGTGAATCCTAAAGTATAGGATACATTCGCATTCCTCAACAACCAAAAACTTTGAGATTTGATGCTTCCTTGTGGTTGTAGGACACTTTTAGCAAGATAATTGTAAATGGTTTTTACAAAAGGTTGATCACATAAGGTTCTATAAGAAATGTGCCAATTAACCAAGTATGTAGGCTTGGGTTTAATTGTACCAACACCTCCCCCTTAAGCCTAACATGCTTGTTCTTCATTCCTCCTTGATTTTTTGCAAACCAATCATCAATTTGAATCTGTTCATCTCAATTCCATCCAAAGACTTTGTGAGTATATCTGCACATTGTAAATGAGTTGATACATAGGATAGTTGAATATCCTTGCTAAGCAATTTTTCCCTTACATAATGATAGTGCACTTCAATGTGCTTAGTCCTTGCATGATATACAAGATTAGCAGCCAAATGAAGTGAACTAGTGTTGTCTCCAAACATTATTGGAGTGTAAGAGTGTAACCCCAAATCTGCATATAGTTTCTTAAGCCACATACCTTCTTGAGTTGCATTTGCCAAACTTCTGTATTTTGCTTTTATAGATGATAAGACCACAATTCGTTGCTTCTTAGATGACCATGATATAATCTTTGAACCTACAAAAGATAGATACTCTGAAGTGCTCCTTCTATCATCCTTGGAGCCAGCCCAATCTCCATGTGAATACATGTTTATATCTAAGTCGGAAGTGAAGGGATAAAACAAACCCTCATTTATGGTACCCTTTAGATACTTAAGTACCCTTTTGGTAGCTTCCATGTGAGGTTTCCTTGGTGCATGCATAAACTCACTCAATGTACTTACTCCATAAGAAATGTCTACTCTTGTTAGGGTAGCATAATTGAGGCTCCGTACAAGCTTTTGATAACCTGTAACATCCTCTAGAAGTTCTCTTTGATGAGAACTATGGTTGAGTTCCATGGGTGTACCTACAATTTTGGTATTCTCCATCTTGGACTTTAAAGCATATCATGTATATACTTTCTCTGAGTAATAAATATACCAGAATCTGTGTACACAAGCTCTAAGCCAAGAGAGTATGTTAACAACCCAAGATCACTGATTTTAAATTCTTCCATTAGTTGAGCTTTAACCTAATTGATGCCATTAGCATTATTCCTTGTAATGATAATGTCATCCACATAGACACATAAGTAGATAAGCTCTGAGTTGGTCTTCTTTATAAATAAAGAATAATGTCATCCACATAGACACATAAGTAGATAACCTCTGAGTTGGTCTGCTTTGCTAGTCGCAAAACCTTGGTCCTACAAATAAGTAACAAGACTATGGTTCCAAGCTCTGGGAGCTTGCTTTAGACCATAGAGTGACTTCTTTAGCTTGCATACAAAACCTTATTTACCTTTATCTTCAAATCGTGGTGGTTGTGCCATATACACTTCTTCTAATATCCATCCATTTAAGAATGCATTCTTGACAACTCACTGATATAGATTCCATTTCTTAGAGGTAGCAATGCTTACCAAAGACCCTAATTTCTGGCATCTTTGCCATAGGTGAAAAAGTTTCTTCATAGTCCACTCCATGGGTTTGAGTGAACCCCTTTTCCACTAACCTTGCCTTGTACCTATTTATAGAACCATCTGAGTTCTTTTTTATTTTATATATCTAGCTAGATCGTATTACCTTCATGCTTCCCTTCTCTCCATTCTTTCCTCTTACTAGCCTCTTCAAGAAGGTTCTTCTGTCATAGAGTCTTTGTTGATATACATAGAGTGCTTGGTGACTAATGACGTATCATAACCATACTTTATGGGCTTTTTGCTTTCCCTTTGAGATCTCCTGAGTGCCTGGTTGGAGGACTTTGGTATGTCTTCCAATTGCTTGAATATGATCTTGCCTCTTGACTTCCAAGCCTTGAAGTCAATCTCATCTTCATCCTCTGAATTGATATCTTCTCGTAATTGTTGATGTTCTTGAGTGAGTTGGAAAGTCATTTTCCAAATCATAAGGTAACCTCATCTTCCTGCAATCATCTTCAAACCATGAATTATTTTAATCAAACACTACATCCCTATTAACTATACATCCTTTGATAGTGGGATTGTATAGCCTATAGCCCTATTGGTTTCGATCATCCCAATGAATATACATTTTTCAACTTTAGGGTCAAGCTTCCCTCGAATTTGTGAGGCAATGTGTGAATAAGCTATGGACCCAAATATTTTGCAATGGTCCAATGAGGGTCTCCTATCATTCCATGCTTCATAGGGTGTCATTCCATCCAAAGATTTGGATGGGAGTCTATTAACTAAGTAACTGGCTGTGGAAACTGTTGGTGTAATTCATAAGCCTACACATTTGGCTTGATGGATACATTGAAGTCCATACACGTATGAAGAAGCATAGGAACTAGTGCTAGTGGTTTATTACCACTTTATCTCTTTGTAAAAGTCAAATTGACTTGGAATCTTTGTAAACACCTACCAAAATGATTCATGGAAAAAGTTAGCTTTTGATTGAAGGAATATCTCCTAGGATATAGGATCTTGATCATAGGAAGCCAAAAGTTTGAATTTGAATTCAAATTTTTACTCACTCTCTATAAAAGTGGTCATGAAAAAGTCACGGTTTAGACTCATCATTCCCGAGCTCATTACTATCATATCTGAGTGTGTGTGAGGCCTACACTCTAGCCCACACCTATCTACACCATTAGGAAATAAACTTCAAGCCAATGGATTTGTATACAAGTGTTCATTAATACATATATCTTCATTAGTCATTTCTGAGTTCTCTGTTATAGTACTTGAAAGTCTGTCAACTTGTGAAGAGCATATCTCAGTCATTTCTCCACCAAATTCAACGATCTAAAGCTTGTTGGAACCAGCTTGACGTTGTCTACATGCTATCAAAATTTGAAGAGATTCTATGTAGCCATTTTAGAGAAAATCTCGTCGAGGTGATCACTGGTCAATGTCTGCTACAGTCCTAAAAAATCGGGGGTAAAGTTTAATTTGCTAAAGTGATTTCTTTGAGCATAGTTAGTCTTTTTACATCATTCCACTTGGAATAGTTAGCTTGCCAAGTAATTAGATTCCCCTAAAAGGAAGTTTTTCAATTCCTACTGTGCTGGTCATACTGAGCAAAAGATCCAGCAGGTGTCAAGACATAAATAGAAGGTTTTCTTGAGATTTTGAGTTTCAAAGTTATCTGTTTTGGTTCAATCATTACAAAACTCACTTCCAAAGTACATAGGCCATTTTATGGTGTCATTGGAGAGCTAAGGAGGTCTACTTATCAACTCTAAAGCATCAGAGGGCTAGTACAAAGTAGGATTTGGTAGTACCTACTCAATCTCTTGGAGTGTCCATCCATCTTTCCCAACAGTGGTATTAGAGCAAACTAAGGTAAAATGGGAGATGGTTTTCCTTCATTTATTGATAAATTGGACAGGAACAACTATCAGACATGGTCTTTAAGGATGAAGAAATACCTACAAGGAAAGAGTCTCTATGGATACATCTTAGGAGATGAGGAATTGCCCTCATTCAAAACAAGAGGATTACCAACAAAGGAAGAACATGAAAAGCTCAACACATGGTGTGCTAAGGATGCATTAGCAAGGTCTTACTTACTCAACTCCATCTCTAATTTTCTTTTGCCACACATTAGGAACTGTAAGACATCAGAAGAGACTTGGGAAACCATGTCATCTTATTTCTCCTCCAACACAAGAGCTAGAAAAAATCAATTGTGGATTCAATCTACCACATTAAGGAAGCAACCTAAGCAAGCTGTTTCAGAGTTTATGACCAAAATTAAAGATGTAGAAGATCAGTTAGCAAGCATAGGAGAAGAGATTGAAGAAGAAAAAATTGTGAGGCAAGTGATCAATGGGATCAAAGCTGATGACAAATGGGAAAGCTTCACCACTGCCATGGACCTTTACATGGACATGCAAATTCCACATCTTACAACTCTCATTGGACAATTGTTCACTCATGAAGCAAAGCTCAACAAGAATGGAGACACATCCAAAGGTAATAACTCTTCTGCCCTATACACTGATAAAAAGTCTAAAGATAAATGCAAGAGCAAGAAGGTGGAAGATGAAGGCTCTACCTCCCAAGCCAACTATGCAGGGAGAGGTAGGTTATCAAGAGGAAGGGGCAGAGGAGGTAAGCAAGGTAGGGGGAGATCCTATAACTCCTCACCATGCAACATTTGTGGTTTATGAAATCATACTACAGATGAGTGTTTCAGGAATTACAAAAATCAGAGAGGAAGAGGATACCAAAGAGGTGGATACTCACAGTCAAGAGGTAGATTCAACCATCACCAAGGATACAACAACAACTACAACAACAATTACAACAACAACTACAATAGCAACTACCAAGGAGGATTCAAATCCAGAAAGGACTACAACAACTATACAGAAGAGCAAGATGATTCTCTTCTAATCATGAACATGACTTCAAAACCAGGTACAAATGATGACCACCTATTCTACATTGACTCGGGATGCAAATCATGTGGCTGGAAATGTAGCACTACTCTCTGATCTTGGGGAACCAAAAGGTAAGCATCAAGTACAAACAGGTGATGACACCAAGCACTCAGTAGTTAAAGTTGGAAATGTCAAGACTTGTGATGGAAATCGGAACTTGTTGAGTAGGGTACTCTATGTACCAACCATTACAAAAAATTTGATGAGTGTTGGAGAGATTATGGAGAAAGGTTTGCAGGTTAGATTCAACCAATTTGGAGCATTTGTGGAGGATCCTAAGCAGGGATTCAAGAGGATTGCTAAAGGAGAAAAATCAGGTAGACTTTTCACTTTTGAGCTAGAAGACACAAAGAATATTGCATTATACAATTATAAAGATCAAACACTTTCAGAGCTTGAGATTTGGCACAAAAGATTAGGGCATGTAGGAGAAAGAACCTTGAAGCAAATATGCAGGGACCAATATGTGCTTGGAATACCTAATGTATCCAAGCAACATATGATTTATAAGTGTGGTGCTTGTCAATTTGGGAAGTCTCACAGGTTACCCTTCTCAAGGAAAGGTTACATGCATGAAGACTACCTAGAGCTTGTCCATACATATGTATGGGGACCAAGCGAAGACCCCTCAGTCTCAAGATCAAGATACTATGTATCTTTTATTGATGATTATGGCAGGTGGACTGTATTGTACTTCATGAAGCACAAGGATGAGGTATTTAATTGCTTTAAAAAATATCTTGCACTTGTTGAAAATCAGACAGGAAAATTTTTGAAGAGGCTAAGGCCAGATGGAGGAGGTGAGTACTTCTCCAATGAGTTTGAAGACTTCTTGCAGGACAGAGGCATTAAAAGAGAAATCACCACAAGGTATTCTCCTAAACAGAATGGGGTAGCTGAGAGAAGAAATAGGTTGATTGTTGAGACAGCTAGGTCTATGTTGAATGAAAAAAAGTTACCTAACTATCTATGGGCAGAAAGTGTTTCCACTTCCACTTATCTCATAAACAGGTTACCATCTAAATCCCTTGATGGGATGACACCCTATGAAGCATGGCATGGTAAGAGACCTTCACTAGACCATTGCAGGATATTTGGATGTGTAGCATATGTACACATTCCTTCTCAGATAAGAGGTAAGCTAGACCCTAAGGCTGAGAAGTGCATCTTTATTGGATATGATCTAAATCAGAAAGGATATAGGTTTTATAACCTAAGGGATTCATGGTTAGTAGAGATGTTGTATTTGATGAAAATGATTCTTGGTATGAGAATGAATGCAAGAAGTTTAAACCACCCTATGACTTGGAAGAGGAGTTTCCAAGTCTTGCTAAGGAGGAACCTACTCAGAATGAAGACTCAACTTCAGATGATGAAGATGTTATCAACCTTGAAGAGTTCAAGGCATGGAAGTCCAAAGGCAAAAAAATGAAGAAGCTTGAAGACATACCTGAATCTTCAAATCAGTCAATCAGAAGATCACAAAGAGAGAGCAAGAAACCTATCAGATATGGGTATGATACATCTCTTGTAACTAAACACTCTGTTTATCTTGCCAAAGATTTCTCAATTGAAGAACGAGGATCATATGAAGAAGCCATAACCAAGATAGAATGGAAAGAAGCTATGGATGAGGAGATTGAAGCACTCAAGGAGAGTGATACATGGGAGTTAGTATGAAAGAAGGACTCCATGCATCCACAAGTGCAGATGATTCTGAGAAGTTGTTTATAGTTCAACATCACATGATGAATACGATGTCTGCTGGTGTTTCAAAATCGAATGATAATGTCTGGTATGTTGATTCAGGTGCTTCAAATCACATGACCAGTCATGCAGAATGGTTTACTAGTTTGCAGAAAATGCCAGTTCCTGGATATGTTGAAACAGGTGATGATACATCGCATCCTATTGAGCATACAGGAAACATAGCATTGTCTATGGAGGATGGGAAGGTAAAACATCTTGCTGATGTGTTGCATGTTCCAAATATAACAAAGAATCTGGTTTCTGTTGGACAAATGGTTGACCAGGGATTACAAGTCAGGTTCAATGCTGATGGATTATATGTAGAAGAGTACAAGCAGGATGGACGATTGGTTGCCAAAGGAAACAAAGTGGGTAGGATGTTCACCTTAAATGTGAAGATTCCTAAAATGAATGCATCCATGTTTGCAAAAGGTGCAGGAGTTATTGCAGATATAGAGATATGGCACAAACAGATTGGACATGCAAACTTGCAAAGGCTGAAAATGATGCAGTCAAAGGAGATTGTCCATGGACTACCAAATTTCAAAGTTGCAGAAATGCAAACGGTATGTGCAGCATGTCAATTTGGTAAACAGTCAAGAGCATCATTTCCACATGACAAGCATGTTAGTGAGAATGTACTAGAAGTAGTACATACAGATGTTTGGGGTCTAGCAAAGACCACATCTATGGGCGGTTGCAGGTTTTATGTTACCTTCATTGATGATCATACACGCAAACTATGGGTATATTTCATGAAAGAGAAGAGCGAGGTGTTCACTCACTTCCATGGTGGAAAAGCAGATAGCGAAGTACATTCAAACATTAAGATCTGATGGAGGAGGTGAATACATGTCAAATGAGTTCAGCAGTTTTCTAAAAAATCATGGAATTCGGCATCAGTTTTCATGCAGGTACACACCACAAGAGAATGGTGTTGCTGAACGCAAAAATAGACATATTGCAGAAATAGCAAGAGCCTTGATGGTTGAGAAGAATATGCCTCATTGTTATTGGGCAGAAGCTGTGCATACTGTTGTATACATCATGAACAGAACTCGAACTGCTGTTGTACATCAAGCTACACCTGAAGAGAAGTTTACAGGTAAAAAGCCAAACTTATCACATCTGAAAGTTTTTGGTTGTATTGCATATGTACATGTTCCAGATGAGTTGAGGACGATGTTTGATCCGAAAGCAGAAAAATGTGTCTTCATTGGATATTTCCTTGAGCAAAAGGGGTACAAATGTTATAACCCACTCACACGACAGGTGAAGGTGAGCAGAGATGTGGTATTTGATGAAATGTCAAGCTTCTTTGCAGATCCCAAAGAAGGACTGAATCTTGAACCAAATGACAAAGAAAATGCTGAAAAATCTAGTGCAGAATCTCAAGTTTTGAGTGGACCGGATGCATCACCAAGCAATAGTTCCAACTCAAATCCATGGAGTGGAAGATTGCGTGGAAATTTCAGTCCAACAAATTCATCAAATACATCCAAGAAAGGTAAAGAAAAGCTTTCTACTGGTAGTAAAACAGATGCAGGTTTTGAAGATGTTGATGGAGATTCAAGTGGTTCAGAAAAGAGTATTGATGAGGAACTTGGATTGCCCTCTGTGAAGACTCCAGGAGTAAGAAGGGCACATGCAGATGATACAAGAAGAAGTGACCCAGGACCAAGAAGATCAGGGAGGATGCGTAATTCAGTGCAACGATTGACATATGATAGTTACATGGCTCGCCATTGTGCCTACATGACAAAGGTAATACAAGATGTTGAACCTTCTTGTTTTGAAGATGCAATTGGTAATGCAGATTGGGAAAAAGCTATGGATGAGGAGATGGCTGCACTTTATGGAAATGATACATGGAAGCTGGTTCCTTTACCACAAGGAAAGAAATCCATAGGTTGCAAATGGGTTTACAAGGTAAAGCATAATGCTAATGGTAGCATAAGCAGGTATAAAGCACGATTGGTAGCTAAAGGTTATGCACAAACATATGGCATTGATTATGAGGAAACATTCAGCCCTGTAGCTAAAATGTCTACTATCAGAACACTTGTTGCATTAGCTATAGCGAAAGGATGGACTTTGCATCAGATGGATGTGAAGAATGCTTTCCTACATGGTGAGTTATAGGAAGAAGTATATATGGACCAGCCACAAGGATATGAAGATTCAAAACATCCAAAATATGTTTGCAGGTTGCAAAAGGCTTTGTATGGGCTGAAGCAAGCCCCTCGTGCATGGCATGCAAGGATTGCTGATTACTTAACCAGCATCGGGTTCTCTATGTGTGATGCAGATCACTCACTATATGCAAGGAAGGCTGATGATGGCATCACTATTGTGGCTATTTATGTTGATGACCTAATTGTAGGTGGTGATAATGAAGAAAGCATCAAAGAGGTAAAGAAACATCTTATGCAGGAATTCGACATGAAAGATCTTGGTGTGCTGCGCTATTTCTTGGGCATTGAGTTTATACATACAAAAACAGGTATATGGATGTCGCAAAGGCAATATGCCTTGAATATGTTGCAGAAGTATGGTATGGCTGATTGTAAGCCAATTTCTATGCCATTAGATCAGAATTTGAAATTGGATACTACGTCAGGTGAAGCATTGGAAAATGCTACTATGTATAGGAAAATTGTGGGAAGTCTTATATATCTCACAATTACAAGGCCTGATCTAAGTTATACTGTTGGACTTGAAAGTCAGTTTATGTAGGTTCCCAGGAAGCCACATTTGGATGCTCTGAGGCGCACTCTACGTTATGTGAGTGCTACTTTGGATTATGCATTGTTTTATGAAGCTGGTGTGGAGTTGCATGTTCATGGATACACCAATGCAGATTGGGCTGGTAGTACTCCAGATAGAAGATCTACTAGTGGCTTTCTTTTCTCACTTGGAGGTGCAGCTATTACATGGAGCAGCAAGAAGCAACCCACTGTTGCTTTGTTGAGTACAGAGGCTGAGTATAGAGGTGCTGCAATGGCAGCATGTGAGGCATCATGGCTGGAGATGTTACTTGCAGATTTAGGTGTGGAAGTGCAAAAGCCTATCATTATCTATTGTGATAATCTTAGCAGCATACAGTTAGCACGCAACCCTGTTTTCCATGCTAGAACAAAGCATATCGAGGTACATTATCACTTCATCAGAGAGAAGGTATCAGCAGGTGATATTGATCTTGTTTATGTGAGAACAGATGAGCAGGTTGCTGATATTTTCACCAAAGCACTTGGAGCTGAGAAGTTAAAGAAGTTTTGAGAGATGCTTGGATTACAGGATATGGCATTGAGCTTGAGGGGGAGTGTTGAGATATCAAACTCAACATGTGATGATCCAGGATGACACGTACCAGTTTTTCGTTTCTCTGACATGTATAGTGGTCATACCGAGATATGTCAGGGATACTTCATTGAGCTTTATTAGATTTATCTACCGAGAGTGATGGCACATTTGTTTCTTGCCAGCTCACTCATTCGCGGATATTAGGTTTTTCCTTATATACTGATCTTTATATATTGCACTTGTTGTATTCTTGTTTTTTAGGTCATTCTTGTACATTTCTTTTATGTAATAGAAGAAGAAGAAGAAGAAGATCATTCTTCTTTGCCTCAATCTGTGTGTGTGCTTCTCCTTGCGAGTGAGAGTGTGTGTGTGAGCTCTCTTCCTTATCTCCTTTCTCGTGACATTAACATGTTCCTTCTTTCTGATACTCTAGTCAATTCAGGAGTATATCCTATAAAACTGAGTCCAATTCATGTGAAAAATACTCACCACCTCCATCAAATCTGATCCTCTTTAAGCTTCTTCCGGTTTGGTTCTCAACTAGTGCCATAGTAATCACCTATAAATGAAACATAGTACCTTGGACTTGAGATTGATGGATCTTTGCTACAACCCACACATCAGTGTGTAAAAGCTCCAAGTAGTCTTCATACATGTACAGCTTCTTGTTGAAAGGTTGCCTATGAGCTTTTCCAAATTGACATGCTCGACATTTGTATATCATGTGTTGTTTGGTCACATTGGGAATGCCAAGCACACTTTGATCTTTGCATATTTGCTTTATTGTTCTTTCTCCTATGTGTCCTAGCCTTTTGTGCCATATCTCTAGCTTAGATAGGGTTTGATCTTATATTTGAATAGTGTTACATAAGATCAAGCTCTAAAGTATTAATTTTTAGGCTTATGGAGTTTATTGTTTATGATAAATAACAAGTGGAGGTGCTCACATCTCCAAATTTAGAGTAAAAGTAGATAAAATTATATAGAAGTAATAAAGGAAAGGAGAGGTGTCTATTTTTAGACAAGGAAGGCGCTTCTGTTGACAGACTCTCAATAAAAAGAGTGGTTCTCTTAGTGTAGGTGGACAAATGGAACGATTCTTATTGCATTGCAAAGCTTACAACTTGTACTATATATGTCAATCAGTTTTGTACAAATTGCAATGAAAAATCTCCATGCAAGTAGGCGTTGTTGTAAAGATAGTTTCTTGTGTGTATCCGATGTCTGATAAGAGACATACCTCTCTTCAAACTTCCATAACACAGTCGTTATGAGGTCTTTTTGAGTGATTTCACTTGGAGGAGTTTCCTTATCTTTCATAGTTTCTATCCATACCAAAATAGGTCATAGATCTTTGAGTTTCCTTATTGTTGTACATCAGTTTTCAATTCAGACAATTAGTCATACCTTGCTATTGCAAGCCTCCACATAGCTTGACTTCAAACTATTTGTTTGGGAGTTATACTCCATCTTTTTTTATTTGTTTTGTTTCCAAAGAATGATAATAAGAGTCTACTTTTAGAATATATGATCAATTTTGAAAATTCTGCTCAAAGAGTTTCTCGTGGTTATTTTTCTACAGTCACCCATTTTTGTTTTCTTGAAAGTTTGGAGGAAAGTTTGATTTCTGAAGTTTGGAAATATTTGTTTGATTTTTTGAAGAACTTGGGAGGTCTCAACATGTTTCTTTGTGTACTATGATGTTTAAAAGTTTGTAAACATAACATTGTGGTACCAAATCTATTTGGTTTTTATCAAATCCTTCATCAATCTTATTGAATTATCTTCTTTGTTTACAAAGATTCAACATGGTAGATTTGAGTGCATCGATTGAGAAGTTATCAGATGGGAGAAACTATCCTATGTGGCAATTTAGAATGGAGTCTTATCTCATGTCTAAAGGTCTTTGGGGATTGATAACAGGTACAGAAGCGAAGCCGATATTACCAGAAGCTCCTACACAAGCAGATCCTGCAAGAGAGCAAGAGTGGATCGAAAGAGAGGAGTTTTGTTTAGAATCTCACAAATAGTTTCAAATACTATGCTTGGACATATAAGAATTTTGAATACTAGTAGAGAAACCTGGGAGTCTCTATAAAGGTTATTTGCAGCCACCAATAGAGAAAAGCAAACACAACTTATTGGTGAGCTGACAAGAGTAAAAAAGAAGCAACGACAATCAGTTAATGATTATATTCTTGAGGTAAAATCTCTATTGAAGCATTAGCCTCTATTAATGCACCTCCTAGTGAGGATATAAAGTTTAATAGCATGTTAAATGACTTGAGAGAAGATGAAAGATGGAAGTCCTTCATTACGTCTATCATGACTCGAGAGAATCTACCATCCTTTGAAGATTTACAAATGCTCATGATGACTGAAGAAATCAACATAGAAGGTGGAATCTCTTATCATTCACAAAGAGGTCGTCAAGGACAAGCTCTTTATACTTCAACAAATAGATCAAGAGGTATAGGAAATTGGAGATGAGGAGGAAGATTCAACAACAATGCAAGAGGAAGAGGAAGCGTCAATGCGAATAGAGGAGGAAGAACAACACAACAAAGTCAACAGATTCAACCAAATTAGCAAGCTAACTTTACTTGCCATTATTGTGGTAAAGTTGGTCATTATCCCAGGGATTGCTTCTCCAACCCAAATAGAAGAGGTGGTTTTAGAGGACGACAAAGAGGAAGAGGCCAAGATCACATGCATCAAAACAACAACATAGTGCAATAGGAGGCTTAGACATAGAATGAAAACATTCTTATGGCTATGCATACAGAGACACATAAGAGGAAGATAAACAACAAAACTTGGTATGTAGATAGTGGTTGCTCAAACCACATGAGTCATAACATGAACATGTTTGTGAACTTACACAAGCTAGATTCAAGAGTCACATTTGCTACAGGAGATAGTACTGAGCATGAAGTAGTTTACATTGGTGATTTTCCACTTAAAGAACATGTAACTCTTAGAGATGTTTTGTTTGCTCCTACTATTACAAGAAATTTGATTTCATTTGGACAGATGGAGGACAATGGAATGAAGGTTGATTTTGCCAATAATCAATGGCAAGCTTATCAGAAGAAGGATGGGAATTTTATTATAAAAGGACAAAAGGTAAACAGATTATATACTTATGAAGTTGAAGTTCCAAATTATGTAGGTTATACAATGGTTAATGGGACTCAAGTAAGTCAATTGGATTTATGGCATAAAAGATTAGGACACATCAGTGTTGGCAAGTTAAAGGATATTGCAAAGAAATCATTGGTTGAAGGTTTAGCACAACTATCTAAGCAAGATTTAGATTTTGTTTGTGAGGCATGTCAGTTTGGAAAACAGGTACAAAGTCCTTTTTCAAAAGCAGGATTGCAAAGTAGAGGTATTTTGGACTTGATTCATACTGATGTATGGGGTCCATCTCAAGAAGAGTCCATGGCAAGTAGCAAGTACTTTGTAACATTTATTGATGACTTCTCAAAGTTTACATTCATTTATTTTATGAAATACAAATCCGAAGTGTTTGATATGTTCAAGAAGTTCAAATCATTGGTTGAAAAGAAAACAGGTCAAAGCATAAGAAGATTGAGATCAAATGGAGGAGGTGAGTACTTTTCTAATTAGTTTCTTGCATTTTTGGAGGAAGAAGGAATTAAAAAGGAGACTACAAACAGATACACACCTGAACAAAATGGTGTGGCCAAAAGAAGAAACATGTCTATCTTGGAGATGGGTAGGTGCATGTTAAATGAAAAGCACTTACCACTTACTTTTTGGGATGAAGCATGCAATATGGCAGTTTATGTGATGATTAGGTTACCACCTACTCAAAGTCATGTACAAAAAGCACCTTATGAATTGTTTTATGGATCAAAACCAGATATTTCTAATTGTAGAATTTTTGGAAGCATATGTTTTGTTCATGTTCCACAACAGTTAAGGTCCAAGTTGGATCCAAGGTCACAAAAAATGGTTTTTATTGGTCTGGCAGAAGGGCAACCATGATATAGATGTGTGAATCCAGATATGGGAGAGGTAATTGTTTCAAGAGATGTTATTTTTCATGAAGATAAATCTTGGTATAAAAATGAAGTGAGAGATAACTCCCCCCAATCAAAAGTTGAAGAAAATTCTTGATTTGATTTCAATGGAAATTGAGTCACAAGAAAAAGAAAGTGAAGGTTCTATGTCAAGAAGAAAGTGAAGGTTCTACGTCAAGAAAGTGAAGGTTCTACATCAAGAAAGTGAAGGTTCTACGTCACTTATTTATGTCCTTATATTAACAATAAGGACATAAATAAGTGTTCCTGCAAGCAAGGTATGGAATCTTTATCAATTAGATATAAAAAATGCATTTCTCAATGGTGATTTAAAAGAAGATGTGTACATGGAGCAACGAGCAGGTTATGAAGACCCCAAGAAGCCTATGCATGCATGTAAACTCTTGAAAGCATTGTATGGTCTTAATCAGGCTCCAAGGGCTTGGAATTTTAGATTGGTAAAGTTTCTTGAACAGCAGGGATACAGATGTTCAAATGCAAATACTTCTTTGTATGTTAAGGTTGAAGGATCATTGATTGTTTATATCTCAATTTATGTGGATGAATTGATAATAAGAGGAAACAATGAAGGTGAGATAGCCAGGATCAAAGCAGAGCTTGGATCTGAATTTAAAATTTCAAATTTAGGAGAAGTGACGTACATTCTTGGAATCGAAGTTATGAAGAAGGACGATGGTGTATATCTTCTACAAAGGAAGTATCTTTGAAGGTGCAATGCTCATAAGCACTCTTATTGTTTGCATCTTTTCCACACTGAGAAATTCTCATCTTAGTCAATCCCTTGCGCTTGTGCATAACTTTGGCCACAAGTTTTGCTTTTATGTGTTGATGGGTCCATTAGAGTGTTTCTTCACTTTGTATATCCACATACATCTATTGATCTTCATTAATGATGTCTTGGGCACTAACTCCCAAGTATAGGTTTCTTGCAAGGCTTCAATTTCTTCCTCCATACAATTCATCCACTGTGGTTTCTTCTATACCTCCTCATAAGATGAGGGCTCCTGAGGGTTTAAGTCATGTGCTAACTAGATAGAGTGTTTAGTGGCCAATGATGTACCATAGCCATGCCTTTGTGGTTTCTTATTTTCTCTAGTAGACCTTCTAATGGTTTGTTGAGAGGATTGTGCTACATCCCTCAACTTCTCTACCTTAGTGTTTCTTGTTGAGTCCCATGAATTGATTTCTCTCCTTAGATTCTTTTGCTGATCTTTAGAGTCACTTGATCCTTCAAGTGTGTGTGCATTTTTGCTTGCGAGAGTTGGAAAGTCCTCCTCTAGATCATATGGCAGATTGATCTTCCTCCAATCATCTTTAAACCATGATTTATTCTCATCAAACACAATTTCTTGACTTACTTTAAAGCCATTATTGTGAGGATTATATAATCTATAACCCTTTTTTTATTAAGGTCATAGCCTATAAACACACACTTTTGTGCCTTAGGGTCCAATTAACCTCTTATCTATGAAGGTATGTGTGCATATGAAATGCACACAAATATCCCACAATGGTCTAAGCTAGGTCTTCTTCCATTCCATGCATCATATGCAATCATACTGTCTAGAGACTTTAATGGTAATCTAGTTATCAAATAGGTGGTAGTAGATACTCTACCACTCCATTCTATTCAGGAGTACATTCGGTAGTGATTTCCCTTATGATTCCTCTATCTTCGAGATAGGAATCAAATTCATGAGACAAGTATTCTCCCCCTCTATCTTGTTGGAGTTAGACGTCTGCGGAAGCACGCGAACAGCACAAGGAAGAGGAAGAAGCTTGGAGCACAACACACAAGACTGAATGTATTACTAGAGAATGTACAAAGATAAGTAGCCCATTAGGGCAATAGGCGTATATACAAGCCGGGGGAAAAAAACCTCCTAAAGAGGGAAAAAAGTGCCCCGGGGGTCCTAGAGTGTTCACACACATCACTACCTAAATATATCAACAAATCCCCCCTGGGAGTGATGCGGTGAACAAGGAGCTGGCACTCATGTATAAGGAAGTGCTGAGCTATGTGGAAATCACTTCACAAAAGGAAGTAAGCCCAAAGCTTTGCGGAAAGCTTCAAACTTCTCCCTAGGCAGAGCCTTCGTGAAAAGGTCTGCAATGTTCTCCTGCGTGGGCACATATGCCAAGCTGATCTCCCCAGCAGAGAACCTCTCCCTGACATAGTGATAATGCACCTCAATGTGCTTAGTGCGAGCATGGAACACAGGGTTCCTCGCAACTGCCAATGCGCTCTGACTGTCAGTGAAGATGGTGGTGGCAGAAGACTGGCCAACACCCAAATCATCCATAAGGCGTCTGAGCCACACACACTCAACAGTCGCTATGAAAGCTGCCCTATACTCAGCCTCACAACTGGAAGTGGCCACAGTAGGCTGCTTCTTGCTCAACCAAGATATACATGAGCTACCAAGCATGAAGCAAAAACCACTAGTGGACACACGAGTGTCATAGCAACCAGCCCAATCTGAGTCAGAAAAAGCATGCAAATCTGGCGGTAGTGATCCCCCCTTGGGATAAAACAACCCAAGTAGCCGAGTACCACTCAAGTAGCGAAAGATGCGCTTAACGGCTTTCCAATGCGTGACTCCTGGGCAATGCATAAACCTGCTCATCTGTGAGACAGCAAACTGAATATCTGGCCGAGTAATGCATAAGTAAATCAAGCATCCAACAGCCTGCTGATAGAGAACAGCATCAAATGCATCTCCAGCATCATGAAGACTCAATCGTAAACCTGTCTCCATAGGAGTGGCAATAGGCTTACAGTCTTCAAGGCCAAAACGCTGCAATAATGTGTCAATATATTTCGTTTGACACAAAGCCATTCCACCATCAACTTGCATAAACTGAATGCCCAAATAGTGATGCAAATGCCCCAAATCAGACATCTCAAATGAGGCATGCAAATCAGCCTTGAAATCAGCAATATGCTTCTCAAGAGGACCAGTGAGCAGCATGTCGTCTACATAGACAACAATGATCAAAAGCACATCATTAGCACGCTTAACATATAAGGTGCTTTCAGTTGGACTGTTCTCAAAACCATGTGCAATCAGATAGGCATGTATTTTCTCATACCAAGCACGTGGTGCTTGCTTTAAACCATATAACGCCTTCTTTAACCTGCACACCTGGTTTTCATGCCCTTTCTGCACAAAGCCACGGGGCTGAAAAACATACACTTCTTCATGCAAGTCACCATTCAGAAATGCTGTTTTAATGTCCAACTGATGTACATTCCAACCATGATGGGCTGCAAGTGCACAAATGCTCCGAACAGTAGTCATACGGCATGTAGGTGCAAAGGTCTCATCAAAATCAATGCCTCTTTCCTGCGCATAACCCTTTGCAACAAGCCTAGCCTTATACCTATCAACTGTACCATCAGGTTTACGCTTCAGCTTGTATACCCACTTAGTGCCAATGGCCTTCTTGCCAGGAGGCAAGTCACATAAAGACCATGTACCATTCTTCATTATAGCATCATATTCAGATTGCATAGCAGCCATCCAATTTTCTTAATTTTGTGCTTCATCAAAAGAAACAGGCTCATTCTCATCACAGAGACTAGATGTAGCCATAGCATAGCAATCTGATGCAAAGGAGGTACTATGAGAGCCTGAACGAGTACGATATGACAAAGGTGCATCTAATTTGCTGTCACGCAAAGTCTGCACCAGCCATTTTGGCATAGTTTTTACCTGTTCAATATCAGCTCTCTCATCAACAAGTGCATCATGTAAATCTGCATCAGAAATGGCATGATCTGCATCATCATATGAAACCTACAAAGGCTGAGAAGTTGCCTCATTAGGACCAGCGCTAGCCTGTCCACCTGTAAAAAGAGGCATCAAAGTATCATACATGTCTTTGGAGCTAACAGATGTCTCCTTAGTACATGAAAGCAATGGCTGAATAACATCTTCCACAAAGACAACATCACGGCTAACCAGAATGCATTTAGTCTGTGGATGATACAGACGATAGCCTTTACTTTCAGAACTGTACCCAACAAAAATACATTTTACTGCCTTATCATCCAATTTTCTGCGATGTTGTTCAGGCACTAATGCATATGCCAAACAACCAAAAACACGCAGATGAGCAACAGATGGCTTGCGGTCATGCCAAGCCTCATATGGAGTGATAGACTGCAACACTTTCGTGGGACACCTGTTCAGTACATATGCTGCACACATGACAGCCTCAAGCCAGAAACTATGTGGTAAAGCCTGACTTTTGACCATGCACCTCGCCATCTCCATGAGTGACATGTTCTTTCGTTCAGCAACTCCATTCTGTTGAGGTGTATACGGCACTGTACACTGGTGTTTTATCCCACGTTCAGCCAGAAATGCATTAAAATATGAAGACATATATTCCCCCCCTCGATCAGAACGGAGGGTGCCCATTTTACATGCTAACAGATTTTCAGCCAAAACCAAAAACTGTTTGAAGCACATGAACACTTCGGACTTTGCTTTGAGTGGATATACCCATGCATGCCTGGAAAAATCATCAATGAAAGTCACGAAGTAAAGGTAATTTCCAAAAGAAGGTGTCTGCATAGGACCACAGACATCACTATGTACAAGCTGCAATTTCTGCATAGCCCAAACTGAACCATCTTTTGGAAAGGAAGAACGTTGCATTTTGCCCAAAATACAGCCTTCACAAACATGTTTTCCAAGTGCCTCAAGTTTGGGCAAAGAGGACACCATTTCAGATTTCTGCAGGCGTAACAAACTAGCAAAATTCAGATGACCAAAGCGTGCATGCCAAAGCTTTGCATCTGACATAGCCTGAGAATCATGAACTGCACATGCCGAATCATTCACAGATTTTTCATAGTCTATGAGCTTATACAGCCCACGACATAAAATGCCAGAAGCAATAATCACATCGCCATTTGAGAGATCATGGACTGTACACCTGTCATCAACGAATTTCACAACCAAGCCAATCTTGGCTAATGCAGAAACTGATAACAGGTTCTTTTTGATCCCTGGCACAAATAAAGCATCTGACAAAGTGAAAGAACTACCATCAGCAGTAGTCAGAATGATCTTACCAACTCCCATAACAGGATAAGAGGAGTTATTGGCGCATGTGATAGTATTCCCTATAGGGGCAGGCTCGAGTGAAGAGAAGAAACTGCGTTGCGAGGTAATATGTTTGGTTGCCCCACTGTCAAAGTACCAAACATCTGAGTCTATTGCAGACATGCACTGATCATGAGAAGATGGGTCAAAACTGCAAACAGTAGTAAACGCCCATTCTTCTTCCTGCACAAGATTTGCAGACTCTGTTTTTGGTGTAGAGGCCTCTGCAACAACCATTCCAGCCTCTTTCTTCTTTGCCTCTTTAGCAGCCAGTTTTGGACAGTTCTTTATAATATGATCATTTCCTTTACAGTACTTGCAGAACAATTTCTGCTTTTCTGATTTCTTCTCATCTTTATCCTGGTTCTTCGATTGTGCAGCATTTGCAGATTTCTGCTTACTAGTAGAAGAGCTCCATTTTCCTTTGCCCTTCTGACTAGCCAGGAAAGCTTGATATGCAACACGCATAATGGACCTGTTCTGCCTGGACTGATCTTCCTGCAACAGAGCAGAGACTAATTCCTCAAATGACAAGGCATTCGGATTGCCTTTCATCATCAATCGAAGAGTAGAGGCAAAACTCTGATATGAATCAGGAAGGCCATTCAGAACGGTCTGCACAAGTGAGCTATCTGGTATAACCTCATCAGCAGAAATCAATTGTTCCTTCAGGTCTTTGATCTTTGTAAGAAAACTGTCCATCGAATCACCTTCATTCATGTGCTCACTCTCCAACTGTTTTCGGAGGTAAGCAACACGAGCCTCATTCCTAGCCTGGTACAAAGTGGTAAGTGTATCCCAAGCATCCTTTGCTGTTCTACAAGAGCGAATGTGAGGAATAATGGAACGTTTGACAGACAAAGCTATCAATGCATGTGCCTGGGCATCTCTGCCATCCCAACGAATCTGCTCTGCAGTAGGTGCAACAGAAACAGTAGCACGAACAGGAATCTGCGGAATATCATCTTCGACACCATCTTCATCAGCTCCAACACCTGTATTTGCAGTACCTGTCGTTACAGGTGTAATAGGACGTCTTTCAACACCCTGCATAATGTTCCACAATCCTTTTGCAACCAGTACATGTCGCATCATATAAGCCCATAATGGGTAGTTGGTACCATCCAACTTATCCTCAACAGCCAACATACGGAATACATCACTGCTTTCAGCCATGGCCGGTGACTAAAATACCTTGATGCAGAAAATTGACTGTATCTCAAAAAGTTGAACAGAACTGCCCAGACGAGTTCTGCTAGACCTGTAGCAGACTTCGAGACGCTTAAACTGGCGAACAGAAACTGGTATATACCTTTGGTACAAAAGGACGAAATAGCCTGCACAAGCACTGCGATAGTGCGTTTGGAGGCCGAAACGAGCTCAGATCGCGATTTCGGCACCACAGAACAAAGCTGTTTTGATCTTGAAAACACCCTGAGTATGCTCACCAAATTTTGTGCGAATCTGAGACTGCAAACGGAGGAGTGTTGACGGCGCCCTAGAAGAATCAACGACCTGCTCTGATACCAATTGTTGGAGTTAGACGTCTGTGGAAGCATGCGAACAGCACAAGGAAGAGGAAGAAGCTTGGAACACAACACACAAGACTGAATGTATTACTAGAGAATGTACAAAGATAAGTAGCCCATTAGGGCAATAGGCGTATATACAAGCCGGGGGAAAAAAACCTCCTAAAGAGGGAAAAAAGTGTACCGGCGGTCCTAGAGTGTTCGCACACATCACTACCTAAATATATCAACATATCTAACCTTAGTGTTTTGAGGTTTTTACCTACTTGATTCTCCACAAGATCTAAGTATTTCTTAAAACATGAAAACACTCTTAACCTTTATATAGTTTGGTTAAGGAAAGGAACATGTTTGGGGTGTTCTTTGGTGGAAAAATCTAGTAGAAACTAGATCCCTATGTTTCTTTGACTCCTTAGTTACCCTAACTAGTCTGCGACTCACCAAATGAGAGAACAACTTCTATCTACCTGACACAATTATCTATCATAGTGTGCGGCTTTGCTGGAAAATGACTTAGGCACAGAAACCAAATACTTAAAACATTTTAGATAGATACTTTGCAAAGTCCAATGAAGAATTTGATTACACTCGAAATTACTTCTACAACCATAATCATAAACAAATAGAATGGAAGAGAACACAATACATAGAACTCACCATAAAATTGACACTTCTCCTATAGTGTGATAGATTAATAGTTGGGCAGGTATGGTACCTATCTGTCTCTTTGCGTGTAGTGAGAAAGGATCGATTCTATTATTGCTACAAAGGGTTACAAGTCAGTTGGCCAATTTTGTCAGGACTCTTCACCAAAAGAATATGACTTATACAAAAACACCCTTTTATTGTTGGAACATTTGGCAAGCCTTGATGCTTGACCAAATATCAAGGATTATCTCATATAGTCTTGAGTAATTACTCATAAGACAAATGTGAACACCTTTGTAAAATCAATGTGATTTAACACTTGAGATAAATGTAAAAAGAAATGATCGAAGGAATCTCGTGACATTACATGATGCAAGTCATATGCATCTAGTAGTTAGAATCAAATCAATCAAGATCCTAAAAGATAGGATCACTTTTAGGTGGATGATTCAAATTCAAATTCACCTCACACCTATAAAACACATGACTTCTAAGTCATGGGTAGAGTAGAAGGAAGAACGGCCCATTAAGCTTCAATCTTGTTGTTAAACTAAGCCCACACATGTATGTGTAAGCCTAAATCATCTCCTTTGTATAATATATTCATAATTATACACATTCGATTCAGTTAGTCCAAGTTATCTTTATGTGTATTGTTATCCGCTGCTAAGATTTCATTTTAGAGGACTTGCTTTGACAAGTTCTCTACGTGTACTCCTGAAATTGATGTGATTAGACTTGGTATATGTTAACTAGACTGTCTACATGTCCAATATCAATTTTCATATCATTTGGTTCTATTTGAGAAACATTCTATGCAAGTCACATATGTTTGTTCACTGGCATCCCCCTAAAAAGTCGAGATTACAACCCGAACTTCTTAATATTATTTCTCATCATATACTCATCCTAAATTATTGAGATAACTTCCTATAACACGCTTAGGACTTCAACTAGCTATGTCCAAAATCTCTTGGGTCAACTGTAATCAGTAAGGGAGCATTGAGTAAATCTCTCAGAAGAACCAAATCCATAAATAGCAAGTCTTTTGGAATCCCTCAACCTTGAAAGTTATCTTTTTGGACATAAATATTTGAGGGTGATGCTCCAAGGTACATTATGGATCCAAATGCTTATTTGGGATGCTAGAATTGTCTACTAAGGTACCTTGAAGCTACATTGGCTGGTGTAGAATAGGATTTGTGCAACACCGCCTCATATTTGGAGTGTATCCAACCATCTCCTCACAAAAGTATCCTAGCTATCATCAACTCAACATGGGAGATGGATTCCCATCATCAATTGATAAATTGGATCAAAGTAATTACTCTGCTTGGTCTATTAGAATGGAGGAATATCTTCAAGGTAGAAATATCTAAGACCTAGCAAGGAACCTTGAATTTTAGGATCCACGTATTTTGTATCCTTGATTGATGATTGTAGCAGATGGACCATTCTATACTTCATGAAGCATAAGGATGAAGTTTTCAATGGTTCAAAGAAATATCTTGCTCTTCTTGAACAAACAGGGAAAACCTTGAAAAGGCTAAGGTGAGATAAAGGGGGAGAGTACTTCTCCCATGAGTTTGATGCATCTCTACAAGATAGAGGCATCAAGAGAGAGACCGCCACCAAGTACACTCCATGACAAAATGGAGTGGCATAGAGAAGGAATAGAACCATTGTAGAGGCAACAAGGTCCATGCTTAATGAGAAGAAATTACCCAACTACCTATGGGTAGACGCCTTGTGTACAACCACTTATCTCATCAATAGGCTCCCATCTAAAGCATTGGATGGGATGACACCATATGAATCTTGGAATGGAAGGAGACCTAGCCTAGATCATTGTAGGCTATTTGGATGCATAGCTTATGCACATGTTCCATCACAAATCAGAGGTAAATTAGATCCTAAGGCAGAGAAATGTGTGTTTATAGGATATGATCTAAATAAAAAAGGGTACAGGTTGTACAATCCAAATATAAAGGCTTTATTGTTAGAAGAGATGTTTTCTTTCATAAAAAAAACTCTTGGTTTGAAGATGATTGCATAAAAGTCAAGCTACTATATGATCTAGAGGAGGACTTTCCAACACTACAAAAAGGTAATGACCAACAACATGAAGATACAAGTGACTCTGATAATGATCAAAAGACACCAAAGAGGAACATCAAGGCATGGAGCAATAAAGGCAAAGAGAAGATACAAAAATTGAGAGATATTTTAGAATCCTCTCAACAAACAATAAGGAGATCAACTAGGGAAAGGAAGAAGCTAGAAAGGTATGGATTTGACACTTCTCTGGTCACTAAGCATTCAATCTATATTGCTCAAGATATCAGCTTAGAGGAGCCATCAAATTTTGAGGAAGACAACAAGAAATCAGAGTGGAAAGAAGCAATGGAGGAAGAGATATAAGCACTCTAAGAGAATCAGACTTGGGACCTAGCTCCCAAGAAACAATTAATAAGATTTAGGTGGATATATAAGGTAAAAATGAATTTAGATGGTTCAATAAAGAGGTATAAAGCAAGGCTTGTGGCTAAAGGATTTGCTCAGACCAAAGGAATTTACTATGAGGAGACCTTCTCTCCTATGGCAAAGATGCCAACAATCAGAGTTCTCATGAGTATAGTTGCTTCAAGGAATTGGAACATCTACCAAATGGATGTAAAAAATGCGTTCTTAAATGGATGGATTTCAAAGGAAGTGTACATGGTACAACCTCCTGGATTTGTTGGTAAGTCACACCCTAAGTATGTGTGCAAACTCAAAAAAGCTCTCTATGGACTCAAGCAAGCTCCTAGATCTTGGAACCATAGACTTATGACATTCTTGCAGGACAAAGGATTCATATTGAGCAGGCCTGATTCCTCACTTTTCATCAAGAAGAATAATTCTAAAGTTATATATTTATGTGTGTATCTAGATTATATCATTCTTACAGGAGATGATGCAGCTAGAATCAGAAAGATCAAGGCTCAAATGAAAGAAGAATTCAAGATAAGTGACCTTGGATTGCTCACTTATTTTCTTGGCTTGGAAGTTGTCTACACAAATCAAGGAATGTTCTTTACCCAAAGGAAATACATTAAGGATATGATTGCAAAGTTTAAAATGCAGGACACTAAGGTTATAGGTACTCCCATGGAGGTCAATCACAAGTTAAGTGCTCATGAAGGGGAACCAATTCAAGGTACTACAAGCTACCAAAGTATAGTTGGAAGCTTGAACTATGCCACCCTAACTAGGGTAGATATTTTCTATGGAGTAAGTGTGCTTAGCCAGTTCATGCACAACCCTAGGAAACCTCACATGGATCCACCCAAAAGGATATTGAAGTATCTGAATGGAACAATCAATGAAGGTCTATATTATCCTTATACATATGATTTAAATGTGAAGCTCTTAACTGATGCACATTGGGCAGATTCAAAGGATGATAGGAGAATTCTAATAAAGTGATAGGTAGGAGATGGTTGAACTACACCCTAAGAGAGAGGATTAGGAAGTAATCCTCAACCATGGCTTTTGGGGCAAGTGGTTAGCCCATCACATTCCTAAACAAGAGGTTGTGAGTTCAATTCCTTACATTGGTATCAAAGCCTAGGAAGTAGGCTTGGGAAAGGTGGATAGACCTAATGGCCTCTAAAAAAGGCGCTTGGGCATCCTCTATATGAAAGGGTACAAAGTAGCACATGTCACTTTCACAAGCTAGCCTAACAAAGATTGAGGTGTATCTCTCAATCCGTAGGTCGGGTCGAGGCATGTAAGATACCGTTGGAAAGCTCTCACAATGAGATTTTCAAATCTAATAAGCTAGCCTGGAAGTCTGAAGCCCTTGGGAAACCATGGGTAGCACTTGATTGAGTGTTCAAGATACTGAACATGGGTGAGAACAAGGTTCAAGACTGAGGTTGAGAACAAGGGCTCAAGACACCAAGGTTGAGAAGAAGAAGGTTCAAGACACGAAGCTTGATAGCAAGGGTTCAAGAGACCAAGGTTGCGAACAAGTTTCAAGAAACTATGCGAGGTTGAGGACATCAATTCAAGGGTACCTGTTGTATAATTACATGGGTCTAAAGGGTAGAGCCCTTGAGTTTCTAGGTGTGAAACCCTTTGGATTTATGGTTTATTTACCCCTTTTAGATGGGTCTTGAACCTTAGGGCTAATTCTCTAAGGTTGAGTACCTTAGGCTTGATTGGAAGCTTCTCCTAGCCACTTGGTTTGTACGTGAGAGCTTGGAGAGTCTTCTTTTAGAAGCCATGTGATTTCATGTGATTTCCTAAGCTTGGAAACCATAATACCTTAGGGACCCATGTGAAGGAAGGTACACATGTCCTCTTGAGAAGGACTTACCCCCTTGGTCTTGGAGCTATATATTGGAGGGGTTGGTTGGGTGGAAAGTGATCTCTCCTCCTAGTGTGTGGCCTTGCTAGTTAGTCTTTAGTTTAGTTGTGTGAAGGCTATGGAGTCCTTCCACAACAGTGGTATCAGAGCCCTTAGGTTGAGTTCTATGGAGAGTTTTATCTTCATCACTTTGCTGATAAGCTCTTGTTGAGATGCGTCAAAATTACATTACCATAGCACTTCTTCATCACTGTCAAAGTACTCCTCGCCATATGGAGTCGAAGTGCTCTTCGTTGTTGGTTAGTTTAGTCAAAAACGTCTATGCACACTATTTGTAGATTTCGGGACTCGATCCCACGACTTGTTTGTAGGTATGGATGAGTCTTATCCATTGCAACAACCGACGCTTGCTTGCTTCTTCCACATATTATAGCCTTCCAATATGCAACGTGCGCAACCTCCTTATGGTTCCTTATCTCAGCCGCCCAATTACCCCACAGCTTTTGCCGGACTCCTTGGAAACGCCACCTCTTGGCCAGCGGCTCTGGTGAGGAAGATGATGCTGCAGTAGAGGCTGATAAAAACGGTGTCCTCTTGATCAATTCGGCAGACACATACTCCATTGCCTTTGCTTCCAAACCCTCCTATGCTTCTGCAATTGCTTTCTTGGTCGAAGCTGTCGACTGAACCTTGTAGTTCTTGTTCTTCTCCATGCATGCGCCTAGTATCTCTAGTGATGGAGCTACAAGCATCAGAACCCGCCATAGCTGAGACCTCATAATATACGCTATAATTGGGTTTTGAATGCATGTTGACAACTCCTCACATCTTCTACAGTTAGTACATGATAGAAGGCTGATGTAGTTCTAGGATCGTTTTGCTAACTCACCTCATCATCCAGATGGGTAGAAACACTCCGTCTATTTTCCACCGTGATGCAAATTCATTCAAGATCTTTGTCTTGCCGACAGACACCGCAATCATCATGAATCTCGGATGGTTTGCCTCTCTCAGGACGGGAGCCTCCAATATCGATTGCGAACAAGGCCTCGTTTGTTTCACAGCAAGCTTCGTGCATCTGGATTGCCCACCATGAAGACGAGTCACTTGGGCATACAAGTAGTAAAGAGCAAGGAGGTCCCCCCCCTCTCAACCTCAAATGAACTCTCATGAAGATCTCTTATTCCAAGAAAGGTGTCAACATAGGACATCTTTAACAGATTGAGAATATAAGGGAGAGAACTCTAGAAGGATCAAGAAGACCCTTAAGGTTTGAGATCTAATTAAAAGATCCGTAAAGGTTAAACATTGAAGAAATGATTGGAATAATCTATTTCTACTTATGACTTTAAAGGTAACACGATCTTTTACACTATGAGTTCCCATCTTGGGATGTAGTTATAAAGATCTTATCTTTTTGGAAGAACAAGTAAAATAGGTTTCCATCAAAGGCTACAATAGTTAGATTAACCCTTATGGATTCTAGTCCCTTAAAAGTGGATTCTCAAAACTACATAAAGTTTTGAAAGAACATTGCATCCACTTTTTGGTAAGCTCTCTCTGAAGATATAGAGGAATGTTATATAATCCACCTTTACCATTCTATTGGTTAGGTAGGGATTATATAATGAAATTCCCCTCTATTTAAAATTATAGGAGGCAAATTGCAAACAATAAAATCCATCCATTTCACTAAACGAGAGTAATTTGTGCAGGGATTATGTAAGACTCATCTTCCTTTTAGAACAAGTTGGATTCTAACTTGAGAAATGAATCTAATAATGAAACCTTAAGTAGCATTCATCTATTTTGCTAGGTTCATGCACTAGTAGTGCAAAGAGATGGACCAAGGTAGCAATTTAGTTGAAGTCACTTTGACTCCACCTAATCCACATGTTTGAGCTTTGGAGATCTAGATGGCACATGGCTTAAACAAAGGAAATAGGCAGGGATGTTCTCTTCCACCCTTTTCATACTTTCCATACTTTGCATTCGACTCAATTCTTTTTCATATGCAAACTAGATGGAACTTTGAATGATTAGGGCAGGGAATCAGACCACACATGAATTCTCCTCTTTAAAGATTCATTCAGGATAGAAATCACCCTTTTGAATTAAGAGGCGAATTAGAGAGATGAAGGCCATGATCTTTGAGATTGATCATGGAGCACGGGGAAATACCCCAAGGTATATATCTCCACTCATTCTCGAGGACGGAAATGCTTTTAAGGGGGGGAGAATGTTGTATAATTACATGGGTCTAAAGGGTAGAACCCTTGGGTTTCTACGTGTGAAACCCTTTGGATTTATGGTTTATTTACCCCTTTTAGATGGGTCTTGAGCCTTAGGGCTAATTCTCTAAGGTTGAGTACCTTAGGCTTGATTGGAAGCTTCTCCTAGCCACTTGGTTTGTACGTGAGAGCTTGGAGAGTCTTCTTTTAGAAGCCATGTGATTTCATGTGATTTCCTAAGCTTGGAAACCATGTGAATACCTTAGGTACCCATGTGAAGGAAGGTACACATGTCCTCTTGAGAAGGACTTACCCCCTTGGTCTTGGAGCTATATATTGGAGGGGTTGGTTGGGTGGAAAGTGATCTCTCTTCCTAGCGTGTGGCCTTGCTAGTTAGTCTTCAATTCAGTTGTGTGAAGGCTATGGAGTCCTTCCACAACAGTACCTAGGGAGTTCAAGGGGTTGATCACCGAGGCTAGAGGTATCCAAGAGCAGATCATTGAGGACAATGATTGACCAAGGGGGGACAACCATGGCTTTTCGCGCAAGTGGTTAGCCCATCACATTCATAACCAAGAGGTTGTGAGTTCAATTCCTTACAAGAAGCACATCCCAATATCTATCTTTTGCAGGTACAAAGCTCATTTCTTGGTGCTCAAAGAAGCAACCTACTATGGCTCTTTCCTCAACTGAAGCTGAATATAGAGGATTGGCAAATGCAATACAAGTTGCAATGTGGATTAAGACCCTATCCACAGATTTAGGGTTGGACTTTGGCACTTCGTTTATATTTCGAGACAATATGAGCTCACTAAATTTAGCTACTAATCCTAGCTAAGCATATAGAGGTCCATTATCACTATGTTAGGGAAAAGATTCATAGCAAGGAGATACAATTGTCTTATGTATCTACACATATGCAATGTGTAGAGTGCAAACAGGGGATGACACAAAGCACAATGTGGAGAAGATTGGTAATGTCCAAGCTTCCAATGGCAGGACAAACATTCTAAGTAAGGTTCTCTATGTACCCACTATCACTAAAAACCTGATAAGTGTAGGCCAAATAGTTGAAAAAGGCTTGCAAGTTAGGTTCACCCAACATGGAGCTTTTGTGGAAGATCCATGTCAAGGCTTCAAGAAGATAGCCCGAGGTGAGAAGCATGGTAGGCTCTTTACTTTTTAAGTAGGAGAAACCAGGAACATAGCTCTATTCAACTTTGGGTCTCAAACCCTAAGTGAGCTTGAAGTGTGGCATAAGAGACTTGCTCATGTGAATGAAAGAACCTTGAAGGATATATGCAGGGATCAAAGTGTTCTAGGACTGCCGAACATATCAAAGCAACACATGATCAACAGGTGTGATGCATGTCAGATTGGGAAGGCACAAAGACAACCATTCAACCACAAAGGCTACATCCACAACAACTTATTGGACTTAGTACATACAGATGTATGGGGACCAAGTCAAGAACCTTCATTGGCAGGATCAAGGTATTATGTCTCATTTATTGATGAACATAGTAGATGGACTGTTCTATACTTTATCAAGAGTAAGAATGAAGTGTTTGATTGCTTCAAGAAGTATCTTGCACATGTGGAGAATCATACAGGTAGATCACTAAAGAAGCTCACATCTGATGGAGGGGGAGAATACTTCTCCAAAGAGTTTGATGAGTTCTTGCAGGACAAAGGTATCAAAAGGGAAGTGACTACTAGGTACTCTCCTCAACTTAATGGAATTGCAGAGAGGAGAAACAAGACATTGGTTGGATCAGCCCGAACAATGCTTGAAGAGAAGAAGTTGCCACATTATCTATGGGCAGAAGCTATTTCAACTGCATTGTACCTTGTCAATCGACTACCATCCAAATCACTTCAAGGTATGACTCCTTATGAAGCATGGCATGAAAGAAAACCTAGTCTTGGACATTGCAAGGTTTTTGGTTGTTTAGCTTATGTTCATGTACCATCACAAATAAGAGGTAAGCTAGATGAAAGGGAAACAAAAGCAGTGTTTATTGGATATGATTCAACTCAGATGGGTTACAGGTTCTTCAATCCTTCAACCAAGCAATTCACTACAAGTAGAGATGTTGTGTTTGAAGAACACATGTCTTCGTATGATGAAGACAAACAAAAGGTAACACTACCATATGATCTTGATTCTGACTCTCATCAATTAGGAAGCAAGCATGATACACAGGTCCAGGATCCAAGAAGTGATACAGACGATGACCAAGATGAAAGAGAAAGGGATTACAAGCTATGGAAGTCAAGAGGCAAAGCAAAGATGCAAGAGGTTGGAGAATGCTCCAAACAAGCACCTAGAAGATCAGCAAGAGAGAAGAAACAACCAGAAAGGTATGGATATGATTCCACGTTTGTTACAAAGCATTCAATCTACTTGGAAAAAGACTCTATTTCAGAGGAACCCTCAACCTATGAAGAGGCAAAGGGAAACCCTAATTGGGAAAAGGCCATGAACGAAGAGATAGATGCATTGAAGGAAATGGACACTTGGGATTTGGTTCCAATGTAGCCGAATCAAAAGGTAATTGGCTGCAGATGGGTATATAAAGTTAAAAGAAATTTAGATGGATTAGTTTGCAGGTACAAGGCAAGATTAGTTGCCAAAGGATGCTCACAAACTCATGGTATAGACTATGAGGAAACATTCTCACCAGTTGCAAAGATGACTACAATCAAGACATTGATAAGTGTAGCTGCTGCATGGAATTGGAGACTCCTCCAGCTTGATGTGAAAAATGCATTCTTAAATGGTTGGATAAGTGAAGAGGTATACATGTCACAACCACTTGGTTTTGAAAACCCTAATCATCCATCTTATGTTTGCAGACTTAAGAAAGCATTGTATGGATTGAAACAAGCTCCTAGAGCTTGGAATTACAGGTTGGTTACATATCTTCAAGATCAAGGGTTCAAAGCTAGCAGCTCAGATCCTTCTCTATTCATCAAAAGAGATCACAATGAGGTTATCTATCTATGTGTATATGTAGATGATATTATTGTGACAGGTGATGATCTAAATGGCATTCAAAGGATCAAGAGACACATGCAAGAGGAGTTCAAAATCAATGACCTAGGCGAGCTCACATATTTCCTAGGTATGCAGGTGATATATACAGATGAAGGAATGTATTTGACTCAAAGAAGATACATTCAGGATCTTCTTCTCAAGTTCAAAATGGAGAACACTAAACCTGCAGGTACACCTTTGGAGATGAATCATAAACTTAGTGTTTATGAAGGTGAGAAAATTGAAGACATTAAAGAGTATCAAAGCTTGGTAGGTAGCTTGATATATGCTACTCATACAAGGGCAGACATCTCATATAGTGTGGGAGTGCTTAGTCAGTTCATGCACTCACCGAGAAGACCACACATGGATGCGGCTAAGAGAGTACTTAAGTATCTCAAAGGTACAACCAACGAAGGTATATTCTATCCTTACTCTTCAGATTTGGATATCAAAATCTACTCAGATGCAGATTGGGCAGGAGCTAAGGATGATAGAAAAAGTACATCTGGTTACTTAGCATTTGCAGGTTCGAAGCTAGTGTCATGGAGTTACAAGAAGCAACCAACAGTTGCTTTATCCTCAACTGAAGAAGAGTACAAAGGCTTGACCATAGCATGGTTAAAAGCATTGTATACAGATTTGGGACTAGTGAGTTCCAAACCTCACATATTTGGAGATAATGTAAGTTCCATGCATGTAGCGGCAAATCCTATTTTTCATGCGAGAACCAAGCACATAGAAGTCCATTACCACTTCATCAGGGAGAAGCTCATGGCGAAGGAAATTGACATTTCTTTTGTTCCAATTGAAAAGCAAGTAGCAGATATGATGACGAAGGCACTTGATGGAATAAAGCTTTGTAGATTCAAAGCTATGGCAGGTATTCAACCTATCAGAGAATGAAGACTCAAGCATACTTTAGCTTGAGGGGGAGTTGTTGGAACATCAAGCTTACACTATGCTTGAGGTGGATTTGATCTACATCAAAGGCTATCGCGTCGAAAGAATATCCGTTGGAGAGTTCTTTTTCATATGCTCATTTATTGTATTTTTTTGAGAGATTTTTGATGGCTCATTTACCATTGTAAAAGCCTTGAGCTTTACACATGTAAAGGTAGAAAGATAGAGCCCAAATCCCACGAATTTGTGGTGGTTGAAGTTGCATTCAATCAAGCAATCAATCACCTCAAAGTAGATCAATCAAGATCTTCACTTTTCCTAGATTGTAGGGAAGTGAATTGATTCCCTCCAACAACCATTCCCACCTTCATTTGAATTCAAATTCAACTTTTAAAAGTCATGGAGCACTCCTAGAATCTATATAAATACTTGGAATCACTTGTAAAATACATGGAACCAATATACATACACTTGTGACCATCATTGTCTTGCTCCTTCAATTTTTTGCATCATCTTCTTCCCCAACAGTAATCGTGCAGAGGCTGCTGCTCTCTCTCCAAAGCTCCAAATTGAGTGAAAAAGGACTCACTAAAAAGGTATCAGTGTCTAATTTATGCCTGTAAATTTTCATAGCATTTGGTTCAGCCGATTTGGAGAAATCTGAGTTTTTCTTCCTCAGCGTCAATCTCTACGTATTCCTGAAAAATAGGAAGTACCACCGGTGAATGTCGCATTCATTCCTATAGCATATTTTGCTTATTCCTTATACTTTTGTGCATTCCACACACTCAACCCTATGTGTATCACTCCCATAAAAGGATTTTTTCTAATTGTAATCACGCTGGTCGCTATGGGCATTTGAAATTCATTGTCTCTTCCATAGATAGTAAGTTTTTTGAGCTAGTCGACCCGCGAACCTATCTGTTTTGTATCGACTCATTCTCCTTGATGCTCCAAAGTACATAGTGTGTTTCTTTGCACTTATTGCATTCCTATAAGGTCTATTTGAGTCTCCATAAGCTCAAGGGCTGGTCTTGTGCCGATTGGCTTGACCAAACTTCGTCGCCTCGAAATGCACTTTTCTACCTTCTACAAGCTTCTCCAAGTTCCTTCAACTATCATCCTCGTAAAAATTTGGGATTACACCCCAAGTTCTTAATATTATTTCTCATCATATACTCATTCCTACAGCAAGCTTAATACTTCAATTAGATCTGTCTAAAAGGTCTTGAGTCAATTGTAATCAGTAAGGGAGCAATGCGTAAATCTATGAGAAGAATCAAGACCATGAACAGCAAGTTTTTTGGAATCCTTCAACCTTGAAAGTTATCTCTTTTGACATAAGTATTTGAGGGTGATGCTCAAAAGGTACATTATGGATCCAAATGCACATTTGGGATGCTTAAGGTTTCTACTAAGGTACTTTGAAGCTACATTGGCAGATCTAGAATAGGATTTATGCAGCACCACCTCATCTTTGGAGTGCATCCAACCATCTCCTCACATTGATGGCCTAAACGTGGCACATATAGAGGACCTAAACCCAAAATATAGATTTATACATTCTTTATTCTACATACTCTTGATCTTCATTTGAGGGAGTATGAATACCATTCCTAAAAGCATCCTTAGATTCCTTGAATGTAGATTCAATTTTCTTCAACAACATCTTCAACAATTTTTGTAGTTCGCTGCACTATAAGGTAGTTGTCCCTTCAGTGTCTGCACTAGAAGTTGATGCCTAAGAAATAATAACCTTGCTCAATGCTTGTGTCAGCTGCAAACCAAATTCTTCTTGCAAATAAAATTCTTGTTCTAGGACATGTTTTTGGTGATGTCTTTCAATATGCATAGTTTGAATAGATTGCATCTTCAAAGCTATCTCTTGATCAAGTTGCGTTTTGCAAGGTTTGAATACAATTTTGGAGTTATCATGGATTCCTATTGTTGAGGAGACTTGGTAGATAGCTTTGCATTCCTCTCCTACAAATCAGCTACAATGTACTGTAGAATCGCATAGTCTTGGACTTGCTGCTAGAGATGAAATCTAGCATAACCTCCCCGATTCTTAATTAAAGCAATTTTAGGGATGTCTTCTTTGGCCATGTGGACTTGGTTATAATCACTATATCCATCTTGAAAGGAATTTATTTCTTGGCTTTCTACTTCATCAAGCATACTATCTAAAAAACGTAAGGGGAAAGAATCAAGAATGGTAGCTACATTAAGCTTTTAGTAATCCCCAAAGATTAAGAGTTGTTTGTTTTTCTTAGGTAAAATTACTATGGATGAGATCCATTTGGCATGTTCAATAGGGACAATGAACCCACCATGTTGTAGGCTATCAAGTTCTTCGTTCACTTGTTTGGCATACTGAGGATTCATCTTATAACTCTTTTGCATAATTGAATAAACCTCTAGTTTTAGTACAACTCTATGTTGTGAAATTCGAGGATCTAACCCCTTCATATCTTTGTAATCCCATAGAAACACATCCGAAATTTCAATTAGTAGTGAGAGAAGATTGCATTTAAAAAGCTCCTCAAGTCAGCTTTAATTTTTATAGGTTGGGGGTTTGCATCATCACACAAGTGACAAGTGATCAATTGGCCCTCTGAGACATATGATTGTTGTCCAAGAGTGCTATCAACCTTGTGGCTCATGTGGTGGTGTAACTCTATTAAGATCACTATATTCTCAACATACTTTTTGATCTCAATCGAACTAGGTTGGACTGTACAAGACACCAAAGACTAGTGGTCTAGTATGTGTTGTAAATCCACAATTCCTAAAGAGAGTAGATCTTGATTGGTGGAGAGGAATGTTGTTTGCTCATCATCAGACAATCTATCCAACATATGGTTAGGTTGAATGAAATAAGTTCTAGCATGTATTTCACAAGGTTTAAATTAATCTAGAGGAGAAATATATCTTTGCTGATTGCATTTAAAAATAAGATCATGAGATGACCAGTCTTGCAACACTTTGGCATGTTTTAGCCACGGTCGACTGATAATAAGTTTTAATCCAAACTAGACTCTGAAAGGTCTAGAACAACAAAAGTCACATGGAAGATAAGACCTTGGAGAGTGAATAGAATATTACGAATTAATCTAACATGATGTACTCTAGATTGGTCAGCCATTCAAACAAAGAATTTTTCTTGCATAAGGTCGTGGTGGCGATGTTGACTCCAAAGCCCCCATCTACTAGAACCTTTGTGATTTTATGTTTCTTTTCTTCACAAACCATGATCAATGGAACCGCATGGTAAAGTATCATGTCTGGTTTTGGATGTACAATAGCTATGGTAGGTACCAAAATCTTGTCCATATTGACATATTTCTGAAACTACTACAAGATGCAAGGTACTAGAGTTACCAACTATCCCAATGGTAAAGTGATAGGTGCTCTTGACAAAATATCCCATGCCTTACTATGGGACAATTCTTCCGATGGTTTATCTGATTGGACTGATGATTCAGATGTGATTGGTGCTAGCGGTTCTACTATCTAGGAGTTCACCAGCATAGGAGTGGGCAAAACTAGGGCTTCAACTTGAGCCCATTTTGTTGTCTTAGCTAGCATTTTCTGTTGTTCTTTAAAGCTAGGTTTGAACACTTCTATTGTTGGTTGCAACACTTTCCCATATCATGTGTAGATCGTAGTGAAGTTCACCAGCATAGGAGTGGGCAAAACTAGGGCTTCAACTTGAGCCCATTTTGTTGTCTTAGCTAGCATTTTCTATTGTTCTTTAAAGCTAGGTTTGAACACTTCTATTGTTGGTTGCATCACTTTCCCATATCGTGTGTAGATCGTAGTAGCTTGTGCTTCTATAGGTGTGACGATGACCATGCTTATCATTGGGTTCTGCCTATCCTTCTTCCATTCATCATAATCTTGACCATATTTGTAGTCCAAATGGATATGGCCCATCTCTCCACAAAAATTACAACATGACTAAAATTCTCAACTAAGGGTATTAACAATACTTTGACTCCATCATGATTGATTAAAATTTCTTGGTCATTGTGTATGAAATTTTGTATATGGCAAGTAAGATGTATTGCTAAGATAAGGTGAAACTCAATCAGCTCTGGGTTCTCCAAGTTCTTGTATGATAACATTCACTACTAGATGATTCGTAGCTTTAGCTTTGTAAGGACACATTTCAATGGTTTGACTTCCATTTTCACATATTGCACAAAATACTTGATTCAGTGCATAGTTGGCTGCAAGATGGCCCTCGATTTTCACATTTTCTACAAAAATCTTTCTTTAGAATGTTCTTTGATTTATTTTTTCGGATCTTAATTTACTCTAGATCTTCTCCAAAACCAGCAATTTTATGTTCAAGTTTCAAAGCCATTTCAATAATGGACTCCAAAGTCATGCCACCGGTACAGTAGTTAATCATAATTGGATGAAGTTGTGGGTTGAGTCCGTTGATGAACCACTCGATGATAACATCTTTTGATAAGTTGGTATTTTCTAGAGGAACTTGTCTGAGATGAATTCGAAAAATTGTTCCATACTCCTGCACAACCTCATTTGGCTTTAATCTAATATTTTGTAAGAAATTATGAATTTGTGCGGGATTTTTCTTTAATCAAAATCTTTGCAGGAAGGCTTCCTTGGCTACATTATATTGTTCGAAATGGTCTAAATCAGATTTAATTAACCATCATGCAACTTCATTCACTAGCATTGAATCTTCTTCAACCTTCTAAGGTACAATTGTTTTTTTGCAAATGGGTCTTCTAAAATTTGAGTGATATCTACTACAACATCTGGTGGAGATTTAGTTTGTGAATATTGAGTATTTTGCATCTTTTTGTTCTGAACCACATTCTCTAGACTGCTTGGCATTTCACCACACATGAAAGCATGCCTAGGCACTAGAGTTTCATACAACAACAACAAATACGTTTTCGATAACAGACAAGAAATTAGAAACTCTGTTGGGGAGTGCTATGACTCATTATAATCTTCTTTTTGGGAATTGTGACCACCTGTCTTATGTTGCAGTGTTACTAAAGTATTAGTCATTCAAATTGGATGGTTATCATTTTTATACTTTGGATAGGACACACATGATCATGGTACTGGCATGTACGCTATAACAATCACTCCCTAGTAGGATTGCCAATGTTAGCCTCTATCTATTCCGATCAAGGAAAGGAACATGTTCGTTGGGTTCTTGGGTGGGAGAATGTAGTAAAACTAGATCCATACGTTGCTTTGAATCCTAAGTTACCTTAACAAGTGTGCTAGTAACCAAATTAGACAATAACATCTATCTACTTGATATAATTATCTATCATACTACACTACTTTGCCAGACAATGACTTAGGCATAGACATCAAATAATTCAAAACTTCATAGATAGAGACTTCACATATTCTGGTGCAAAATGTGATTGAACTCGCAATTATGTTTACAACCACAATCATAATAAGATAAAATGGAAGAGAACACAATACATAGAACTTTGCATATAGTTGAAATATCTCCTATAGTGCCACATGTTGAAAATTTGGTAGGTTTGATACCTATCTCTCTCTCTCTGTGCCTACACCAAGAAAGAATTGGTTCTATTATTGATGCGCAGAGTTACAAGTAAGTTTGATGATTTGGTTAGGACTTCACCAAAAAGAATATGAATTATAAAAAATGCCTTCGAGTGGCCTAACAACACTTCATGCTTATGCTTCATGAAATATAAGAGATTCCATCTACTACAAACATCTATGAATGACACATAGTACCTTCATTAAAAGATTAAAGGTTCTTTGCTTGGTCCCAAACATTGGTGTTGACAAGCTCTAAAAGATCTCCATGTATGTATCCTTTCTTGGTGGATGGTTGCATGTGTGTCTTACCAAATCAGCATGCACTACTTTTGTATATCATATGTTTCTTTGTGATATTGGGTAGTCCAAGTACACTCTTATCTCTACTAATTATTTTGAGGCCTCTCTCTCCAATGTGAGCTAGCCTCTTATGCATAATCTCCACTTCTCATAGGGGTTGAATACCATAGTTGAACATGTCAATATTCTTGGTCTCTTGGAGTTCAAAAGTGAATACCCTACCTATCCTCTGTCCCTTTTCTATCTTCTTGAACCCTTAATATGGATCCTGAATATATTCTCCATGCAAGATAAATTGCACCCAGAAACTTTTTTTGAACATTTCGACCTATGCTTATAAGATTCTTTGTAATGGTTGGCACATAAAGGACTTTTCTTAGTAGGTTCTTGTTACCATTAAATGTCTTCACATTTTCTATCTTCTCAATCAGATCTCTTGTCTCATCTCCTAGTTGGACTTCAGGTATGTTCATGAGATCTTCCAAGACTAAGCATAGAGTTACATTTCCTGCCACATGATGTGAACATAAAAATCTATGTACATTACATGATCATCATACTTACTGTCCTTCATTATCATGATCATGAGTAGAAGTGAATCCTCTTGAGCTTTTTCATCTATGTAATTGTTATAGTCTATCCTTCCGTTGTACCTCCTTGATAGTTGTTCTTGTATGAATTGATGTTGTATCCATAACTACTATTGAATTTACCTCTTGAGCTTCCATAGCCTCTTCTGTTATATCCACTTCCTCTCTAAATCCATGGGTTCCTAAAGCAATTCTTTGTGATATGATTTAAAAGACCACATATGGCACAAGGTGATGAGCTTTGAGCTCTCCCCGTACGGTATCTACATTCCCTACCTCTTCCTCTTGAAACTATATCTTTACCTCCAAAATTGACTTGAGAAGTACTATTATTAGAATTCTTACCTTTTTCTTTTATGTCCCTACCATTGTTCTTATTTGTATAGAGAGTGGATGATTGGTTAGCTTTCTGGTTCTCAACATTCTTCATGAGCTTTTCTTCATATCTGAAAAGTTTCCCCATGATTGTGTTGAAGTAGAGACCTTGCATATCCATCCAGACATCCATGGGTGTGGTGAAGGCTTATCATTTGTCATTAGATTTCATCCCATTGATGGCTTGCCTCAAAAGTTTCTCTTCATCAATGATCTATTCAATGCTTCCAAGTTTATCTGCAATGTCCCTTATCCTGTTGACAAAATCAATCACACTTTGCTTGGGCATCTTCTTGAGTGTTGTAAACTCCATCCATTTCTAGTTCTTCCTAGCTTTGATAATTGAGCAGAAGAATGCTTCCAAAGCATTCCATGTCTTTTGACATGTCTTACATTTCCTAATATGAGGGAGTAAAATCTTAGAGATAGAGTTGAGAATGTATGACCTTTGCAAAGCATCTTTTGAACACCATGCATTCAACCTTTCTTGCTCCTCTTGAGTTGGTTGGCCCTTACTTCTAAGTATTCTCATTATCTCATATCAAAAGATGTATCCAAATAAGTTTGTTCCTGATAGCTCAACCTCCGTTCTTAGAGACCATGTTGAGTAGTTGCTTTGATCCAACTTCTCGATAGTTGATGGGAATCCATCACCCAATTATGCTTTAACTTTGCTCTGATAGCATTGTGAAGAGGTGATGGGTATAGTATAGAAATGAGATTGTCTTGGCATGCTTGCTCAATAGCTTCCCTTATAACGTTAGAGACCCTTAATAAAATCCCAAATGCTTGAATATATGTAATTAGAACACCTAAATACCTTCAAACATCATTGAAAAAATTCTATGTCAAGATAGATAAGTTTGGAGTTCAACAAACGTGAGAGACTTTATATTTATTGAAGAGAACCTCTTAGTATTATGTTCAATGCTCATAGCATGGTGGCAATTGTCTAGAGAGCTTTTTAACAAAATCAACTGAAGTGCTAATCTTATTATGTGCTATTTCATGCATTTAGGATTACCATATCGTGGGAAATGTATCTAAGAAGTTTAGGGGGTAAACCCAACTTTTCAAGAAGAAGGGGATGCATAGACCCCATCACATATAATCACTTATATCGCAAGATCTATGAATTCAATTGTGATGAGACTTTGTAGGCCTACATTAAACATTTTTAGCTAGGTTATCCAATCAATGGATTAGTCAATGAGTATAGATTGAGAAATGACTTTGAGAGTTTGACATAGTTTCTCAAAGTATTGCCACACTAGATAGAGGTTCAAAAGTCAATAAAAAAGAAGAATAATATGGATTACTAATGCATATATGATACAAAGGAGTTGTGGAGAACTTCTCTTACTTGAAGATAATATAATTCTTACTCAAGATGAGTGCAATGATAAGCTCAATCACTCTCTAATATGAGACAACTCAAATGATGGTGTATATATACACCTTTTTCAACTTCAAGTTGGTTGGAGATTCCACATATAAGTACTCATTATTCTTAGGAGACGATTTGTGTTTAGATTCAAAACTAAGACAAAGCTCTTATCTCCCTCTAATTGTGAGATTCCTCATCTTTATCTTTGATTGAGATGAAATAAGGTTTCAACCTTTGAAGTCTTCAAACGATATGATAAAAAAGATGTACATTTAATCTTCCTAAATCCTAAGAAGTCCAATGTGCATTGTTCAAGAATTTACTCCTTCTCCATGCACCAAAACATTCCAAGGGATGTAACAAGCCTCCTATCTTGGACTCCTCTACTTTATTTACTTGACATTTTGGAGACTTGAATGCACAGTCTTGTACATCTTCATGTACAATAAATAGAACAATGTTTTGACCAATTCATAGTTTTTTTTATTCTTGGATGATCAAAACTTTCCTTCTAAGTTATTGATCCCAAGGTACACATATATTTCCTTTGAATAACATCTATTCATCGTGAATATTGTAGTGTTTAAGCTTGTCCTTATATGTAAGTTTGTGGCTTCTAGATACATACTTATCATCAATTCTATGAAGTCATTGGAGATTTTTAATAAACTTAGAGAATTCAAATCTAAGTTGCTCTCTTAGGTACTCTCTGTGGACTCTGTTTGCATACTTCTTAGCACACTTTGTCACTTTTGTTGGACACTTGCTTTCGTGAACATGTACTACTCAAGTGTGTCTTGCTCTCTCTTGGTCCTAAGTTTGACTCCTTCGTCCAAGAATTCTAATGGTTTTGGTTGTTTCTTGCTCTCTCTTGCTCCTTATTCTGACTCCTTAGTCCAAGAATTCTAATGCCTTTGGTTGTGTCGATTCTTCTTATGTATGTCACTTCAATTACTAGTGTATCTTGATGCTCACTTTGATGTTGCTAGAACCTCCTTTTGTGAAAGGCCAACGGCTAGCTATCTTGTAGTGATTTGGTTCTATGATCATATTACTTATTATCTCCTTATAACACATTAACGTTAAGCTTGGAATTTGTGTTTAGCTTTCATATTATTAATAATTAGGAAACATCATTGGACTTATGTCACTTTGATGATGTTGATTTTGTAGGATAATACTTTTAAAGATACACATATAGGGATTATGGAGGAAACGATCAATGCAAAGGCTTATATTAATGTTTCGCTTGCACATTTCTTATCAACTATTACGTGACATGTTCCATATATACATTATGTTGATCATCTAGAGAGAATAAAAAGGAAGTTGTATCAAAAATCTCTAGAACCTTAAAAATAATTGCATAACATGTACCAAAGGGAATATACATATTTCCATGTAGACAAATGTATTTATGTATCCATTGGATCCTTAAATTCCTTAGAGAAATGCTTTTCCCTATAAAAGCACTCATCGAGATATCTAGATGAACCCAACATACATAGGAGCCAAAGGCTTCATGCATGTAGTAAGGAAGGAACTAACATATGTGATCTATGCCATACCAGGTCAAGATTCCAAGAAAGATGATCCAGTAAAACTACTTGGTCAATACAAAATTTTTCAAGATATCCTCCTAGAGAATAAACCTTATGGTTGTGCCATAGAACTTCAAGAGGAAGTACACCACCCTTCGGACCAATATATAGAATATCCCTAGAGGAACTTACTGAATTACCTAAGAATATTTTTCTTCTCATAAGGAAGTTTGGCAAAGCCTACTCTTCCAAACTTTAATTAATAGAAAATAGAGTTGTAGAAGAGAACAGTGTCGTAGAGATTTACAACTCTACATATCTAGAGTTTGTACCATCCATCTCCAAACTTCTAAGAAAGACTTCCAAATCAAAAGATAAAGATAATTTTTAGTTGAAATTTGGTCAAGAACGAGGAATATATTAGTGCATCAAAAAAGTACTCGTCAAGAGCTTTTGAACGATATATAACTATACACTATTTGGTTCCAGAATGAGTCACTATGGTCCGAAATAATAAGAAACATTCAGCATATGATTGTTTCTTTAGAAAGCATCTCTAAGTAAGGTTTGATTGCACCTTGTCTATGCCAACACCTCTCAAAAAGCTCACCAAAAGTCAAATCCCATGGGCACCGGCATAGTTCATGAGGTTGTTTTTTGTAATTCAAAAAGCAAAAAATAGTGGGAGTTTTTGGAACACATCGGAGATTTATTCGGCCACCGATTTGTGAATAAGGATCATGTTTTTAGGATGCTTTTAGCTATAAAAAATGATATTCTTTTGCTTTATGTGCTTTTACTAATGCTTTTCATAGGGGTACACACACTATATAAGAAGAGGCCCTTGGTTCATTATAATCATCTTATCTTCTCATCATCATTTCAAGAAGTCCCAATCTTGAGGAGAGCTCTAGCTAGCATTTGGAATTTGGAGCAGATGAAGACATTGGAGGATTGAGGGACGGACAAGGAGGAGGCTACCTCTACATCTTGGTGGTGATTCTTCTCTCATACTTGGAGGAGGCTCTACAAAGATGCTTGGAGGAGGCTCTACATACATGCCTGGAGGAGTATTTTGAAGATTATTATGAGACAAATTTATGATCTATGATGAATTGGTAACATGTATCTTTCACTATTTTCAATTAGAATTGTATGAACACTTCTTATGAGTTTATTTCTTTCTCCCATATGATGGTATGACTTGTAAGTTATCTGGTCAATCTTCTTCTTGAGTATTTATTATCTCTTTGAGTCTCCACTCCACCACTTGAGGTTTTGTGATGCACCATGTGTGCACCATTGGACTTGGCGATTGAAGTGATCCACCAATCATGCATCATCTTCTTGACAACGAGCATAACACCCATGGGACCCCCCTATCCCACATAGCAGGGGCTATTTTAGAGAATTTTACAAAGGAGGTTGATAACCCTCTCATCCTCCTCATGTGAGGCCCACTTGTATTTGATATTATTGCTTTCTAGGAAGAACACTCTAGGATGTCTAAAGGGCAAGGGCTTCTTACAGTTGGAAATTCCTTTCCCTAAAAGAAAAAAAAAAAATTGATCAACCATTCTTTGGGAGGGCTTCCAAAGTTGGTAGCACACCTCTCTTTCCATATTTGACAAAGAGTCTCTTCTCTTATAGCATTCCTGAGGAACATCTGATTGCTTCACCCACCAAACCTTGCTTCCACTTGATTCGTCTCTTAACAACATGATTCTCTCCAAGGCCTATCAAATCCATATTGATTTTGGGCATGAAAAGAAGAGGTTTCCCAAGTCTTTTATACCACAAAGGCATCATTTGCACCATAGGGGGACCCTACAAATTTTGTTAGCTTTTAGATTGGTCTAGATTCCATGGTGAAGGATTTGCTATGTGACCACAAACGTTTTTATCTTGATGACGGGTTGCCCAAGGGATGACATGAAAATCCACATCCTTCTTCAAACTCAAAATTCTCTCAAGGCTATTTCGATTGTTCTATCTCAGATCCTCAGGGTGAGCGGAGTCTTGACCAATGAGCAGTCGAGTCCTTGAGCATTCCCAAGCATTGAATCTCCTTAGCAATAGATGCCATTCTTCATAGTCCACTCTTTTGGGCATATCAAAGTCCTTGAGTCTAATCCACTGACACATTTCTTGGTTCTAGAGGTGTTTCCACAAACGGAAGCCTTCATTCCAAAGCTTCCTAGATTCTTGGAGGTTCCAAGACTTTGTACCTCCAATGCCCTTTATAAGGAATCGGATCAAATCATTATGTCTAATATTGGCCTCCCGTTTCCAATCTTCATTGATTCTGATAAATTGTTTAACCTTGTTCTAACTCTTCCATAGAGAACAAGCCAAGCTTGAGCCTATTGGAGTCACCAAAAATGGGGAGAACAATATGGTGAGAAGGTCAAGACCCTTCCTTCTCAGAAGGCTCATAAGTTTAAGAGCATTCCAATTTCTAGAAATAAGCTTGGCCCAAGAGGCATCACTACTCCTCCATGCTTTAATTAACCATTTTGCTATTCACTTGTTGGCCATTCCTTTGATGTCTAGAATGCCCAACTCACCTAGATCTTTTTGGCTAGTGCAAAAATTCTATCTAATTTTGGGGACACCGCTTCTTTTAGGGTCATTGGTCCAAAGGAATTTCCTTCAAATTCTCTTTAGTTTGAAGATCTCTTTGGCTTTTGGTCTCCAGTAGGAGAGAAAGTAGAAAATCAAAGAGAGAAGGAATGTGTTAATCACCAGAGCACATCTAACCAAATTAATCTACATACCTTTCCATTACATGAGCTTTCTCTCAATCTTAGAAAGAGCCCAGTTCCATTTTTGCCCCATCGAAACATTGAATCCCATAGGAGTACCTAAGAAATGGAAGATTTGACCACTAGGGATCAACTAACAAACATGATCAATAAGCAATTGAGGAGGACACCCAATAGATGCCTTCAAAGCCACTTTAGAATGATGTATTTTGGATCCCCAAGTCTTGCAGAAAGTATTTAGAAAACTCCAAAAACTGTAAATTCTTAACGTGTCATTATGCAAAAAAACATTAGTATCATCGCCAAAATGTCTCATGGTCATCTAATCATGATTGAGAGGTGAATTGAGGCCCTAAATATGACCTAAGTGACCTTGATAGTTTACAAGGTAGTTGAGACCATGAGCCGGGATAGCAAAGAGAAGAGGGGCCAACCAACACCCTTGTCTGATACAACATTTTAATCTAATCGCTTGAGAGAGTTGTCCATTGATGTTTATCTAAACAATTGCCTTTCCTAATAGAGTAGAGATCATCTTAATAAAGCCAAGTCTTTCAACCATTGGAGAATGAAGTCTCGAGTCTATCATAAGCCTTGTCGAAGTCAATCTTATGGAAGAGGACATCTTGCACTGATTCCTCAGCAAAGTCCAGCCCATCCCAAACATCAATGCTAGCTTGGAGGATGGAGTGCCCCTTAATGAGACCTTTTTGATCCTCAGTGATCTAGTCTCGAAGGTGACATTTAATACAGTTTGCAAATTGCCTTTGCCAAGATCTTGTAACCTATTTGAAGTATCATAATTTGTCACCGATTTTCAATTCTATTTTTGCTTACTTTTTTGTGAATGAGCTTCATGATGCTCTCATTAAGGAAATTGGGAAGCGCACCAAAATAAATAGCCTCTTGCCACACACCACATAAAGGAGTGATCACCACATGCTTGAAAGTCTTGAAGAACTCATTGGTAAGGCCATCCAAGCTAGGGATCTTGGCATTAGGAAGGGAATAAATTACCTCTAGAATCTTAGCATTAGAGATGGAATCTTCATAAAGAGCTTTTAGGTTTTGTAGGATTTTTTTTGGTTCTAACACACGCGAGGATGGCCATACAGTCACTTCTATGAGGAGAAAGAAGTGTGGAAAACCCCAAAATATGGGTAAAGAGGTTGAAAATCAGTGTACTATTTTCTTCAACCATTTTGCATTCAACCGAAGCAACATCCATCATGAATGCAATTTTTTCCTTGGATTTCTTCTTCTTGAGAAGGCTACACATCTCTTTAGTAGGATTGTCAGACCTGACTACCCACCAATATCTAAATTAATTTTTTAGATTCTTTCTTTGAATTTATTATTCATATCTCATCATGCTTCTTAGTTTTTTAGTCCAGTTTGGTATTGCGAACGGCCTTTGTTAGCTTCTACTTCCAAACACCATAGCCTTCGATGAAGATTTTCCCTTTTGGCTTGACGAATGACATGAAGATTCTTATAAGCCTTCTACAAGAGGTAGTGAGTCTGTAGGACTGCCCTCCTCCAACTCATGGCTAGCAAGGAGGAGGAGGAAAAGGCCTTGCTCCATGCCTCAGTAATCTTGCACTCGATTGAGGGAGAGAGAGTGGTCAGATTGGCATGAAACCATGGGCCTTCTTCACACTAGCGATCCGCTTGAAGGTAGTCACAATTGGGTAGGGATCAAAGATGGCTAGGTCCACACTTTGGAAAAAGGAAGGGGGCCCCATTTGTGGATTATACTTTGTGAGAAATAGCTCCTATCAAGTTTGGCTAAACAAGTCAACACCACCTTGGAGGTTTGATCACGAGAAACCAACAGGGTCCTTGATCTCCACCAGATGGAGGTGTAACTTGCCTTGGTCCCAAACTTCCTTTTCAAGCCTATGAATTACCCATACCTTCCTCACCCATCTATAACAAAGGACCTCCATTATATTAAAGTCTCCGCAAAGAATCATGATGAGGGGTATAGAATCCAGCGATTGCAAGTGGAATTTCTTTCCAAATCGATATTAGGAGCATACAAGGAGACTAGGGAAAACTACAAAGGGCCCCTAGAAGAAGCACAAACCCATTGATGGTTCTTGTTAGTGAGGGAATCCACCATTCTAGTGTGCCAACTTATAGTGATGCCAAGAGCCACACCACCATTTCCCTGCGGTGAATGGTGGAGAGCCAGTTTTAGGACAAGGAGATACTCTTAAGTATCTTTTGTAGTTCCCCCTTGTTGATTATAATCTTTAGAAGACAAATAAAGTCCACGTTTATACTTTTGTACCGGATCCTCTAGCCAATAACGGTCACTATTGATGGGTCCTATAGCCCTCTAACATTGAGAGACATGATAATCATTATCAGTGGTTGAGATCTTTGCAGAGAGGGGACTTGTTCCCCTTTTTCTTGTTGTTATCCTTGACTTTTTTCTTCGAGGTAGAGGGTTCTTGACATAGGAGTTTCCCTTTAAGGAGGCTCTTCCACAATATCTCATTTGGTTGTTTTTGTTTGTGACAAACCTTATTTGAAAATGAGTCTCTTATCCTTTCTCGTATTGTAGAACCAATTGTGGAGCTCTTAGTATCCTCACTAGCATCTTTGCTTGTGGTGAGCCAAACCTCTTTGCTAATGGCATTTCCTTCTTGGCTACTTTCCTTGCAATTCAAATCTTCATTAGTTTTCCCCTTGCTAAAATAGTCTTTGTGATTCATTCCCCTTGGGTAATCTAGGTCGTTGACCTCCTTTTCCAACTTGCGAAAGAAGTTTTTTTTCTTGAGCCGTGCAATAGGGGTGCTTCTCAATCAAACTTTTAGGGCTCCTTCTCCTCCTTCATCTTACTTATGTGAAGCCATCAAGGTTTCGAATACTTGTGTTGTCCCTTCTCAACCTCCCACAGATGATCTGCTAATACATTATGGGCCCTAGTAGCCACTTTGATCCCTTTAGCATTATCTAGATTTTTCTTACTAGATTTCTTCCTCAGGGGACATTCTTTGATCCTATGACCCTAGAGTCCAGAATGAAAGCAAGCATTTGGCAAGTTCTTGTAGAAAATCTCTTGGTCAATGATTTTCTATTGTCCAATATCTATGGAGATTTTAGAGGGGACATCTTTGTTTAGGTCATGTCAGACATTGGTCTACAGAGACCATTCCATGTGTGTGTGTGGGACGAGGGCTAGTTAGCCAAGGTCCTAAGCTCGGGGGTATATCCTAAGGTATTTGATGGTTAGTGGGAATGAGTGTTTCATGCTGGCCACATGGCGATGCTAGATCATTCTAGATCACTGCTATTTTAGATACAAGAGGATATAAATGGATGGGAGGAGAGTGGCACACACATCATTCACATGTCTTCTTTGAGGAAAGCCTCACACTTGGTATCAGAGCCAAGGAAGTAGGCTTGGGGAAAGAAGGCGCCCGCGTCACTTTCAAAGGTGAGCCCAACATAGATTAGAGTGTATCTCCCAATCCATAGGTCGGATTTAGAAGTGTAATATACCGTTGGAAAGCTCTTGGAACAAGCTTTCCAATGAGAAGACTAGATTGGGGATCCATGATACCTAGCATGGGTGAGAACCAGGTTCAAGATACTAAGGTTAAGAACAAGGGGCTCAAGAGAGATTCATATGGGAGTTTTTTCTGCATATTCTTGAAGGAGATCTTTGGAAACATAGTCCTACAAAGTTTCATCTTCATCAAAGCCTATTTGGAGGGTCAAAGAGTACAAAGTCGAGTTTTCAGGATCATCGCAGTTTTCTAGTTTAAGCAAATTGAAGGGTTGAAGGGCCACCACATGGCGAAAGCTGATTGAGCCATGTTGTACGATCAAGATGAGCTCATATTCAAGGGTGGAGATGCACTTATGCTTAAAGCAAGGAGGATCCACGAGTTTTTCCATAAAAGAAGACTTTTTTTACAATCAAAGATCAATAATGTAGTGTTTCTCCAAAAATAGTGGCTTATCTTATCCGAATTGATGTCAGCACTGATCCGACGGTCCAGATCATCCCCAGATCCAATGGTGGAGAATGAGGGTGCCTAAATTTCACTCCTTTACACTAGATTTGATAGAAAGAACAATTCCAAGCCATTGATTTGATTAATCAAATGGTTGTAATCGAAAGTAGTGATCCTAGAGTTGAGAGTTGATTTCTCTAGATCCAATGGCCCAAATTCATTCAAAAAACTATATAAACCCCCCTCCAAACTCCTAGAGCATCATTGTTAGGCATCCATAGGGCTCATGCTAGCTTACGGTTTCGTTGAGACGATCATCCTCGGTTGAGCGAGTGAGGATCCAAGGTGGGCTAGTATGAGTATAGTACCTGGTTTCAAATTTAAGTTAGAACTCCAATCTAGGATAGGCTCTTGAAATCAGCATCTCTATCTTAACTCACCCTCGGTGGAGCGTGTGAGTGAGCTAGAGCTGGTTTTAATGAGTCTTAGACTTCTTTAGTTAGACGTTACGAGCCTAGACATACATAGGGTCACTGAAGTGGAACTCACCTTCTTACGTGTGACATTTGGTTGAACTGTCATGGTTTGAGGGTCGGAACCACCTTTGATCAGTAGACTTCCTAGCTTGACGTACCACGACGCTCTTCTACATGTATCTTAATTCAAATCCTTTTAATTCATGTCACTTGTCACTTGTCTCTTGTCTCCTCTCTCAGTCTCTTAAGTATTTTTACATGTCTTCTATTTATTCTATGTGTGAGAAGGCTACGCAGTATTGCATTGAACCAGTGAGGATGTTTCTTTGATCATAATTCACTTGCATGCATCCATACATACCCATACATATTGATTAGTTTCTGAAAGTGTATAAGAAGCTCCAATATTGGACCATTCTTCCTTTCGAAACTGATTTATGTGTAAGGCTTCCATCTATTCTCGTCATGCATACATATCATCCAAAGAAGACTATGCATATGGATTGGAATTAGGAAGTGTTTAAGAAGCTCCTTCAATGGATCATTCTTCCTTCCAAATTTCATTCGTATGTATGGTTCTCTTTCATTGTTATCATTCATGTTCATAAATCTAACTTGCACTCCTACATTCCCATTCCCATAATCATTTCAACATCTCTCTCTTCTCTGTACCCAATATTAATTTCACTTTCATGTCCTTAAACCTTCCAACATTCATTAGCTTCATACACCCTGTGTGTGCCACGACCGGACCCGATCCACCCGGATTGCGATCACCTCCACATTTGAACCCTACGTGAAACGCTTTGTGGCATTTGCTTTTGATCTTGTTGGGAGGTTGTGATCCATATCCTTTGTTTCATATTTTTCATCCTCATCATATCATCATCCTCAGTCTTGAGTGTTGCACTGGATTTCTCACAGTATCACGCACATCTTCTTTGTGAAGTAAACGCATTTGTGAGAGATCTAGAGCATCGTGCATCACTTGCTTATTCACACAAGATGGAGCAAGGATTCAAATCCCTTATTGTTGAGAAACAAGGCCAAAGAATAGTCTCTTCTATGTTGAGAGAGAAGGGAAAATTCAATGGCATCAACATCACAAGCTACTTAGATTTGTTTGAAGAGCAAGCTATGATTTTTGGTCTTCCCGAAGATCTTTTGATATCATTCTTTCAACGAATTGTTGATAGCTCTATCATAAACGGTGTCACTCAATATGATAGTCTTCCTTGGAGTGATTTTAGAAAGGAGATGCTCAAAGAATTCTATCTTGAAGATTATAGCCAACATAATCGAGATGGATTCTTACGATGGGTCAATTCTCCAAAGCCTAGTAGCTCTATTACTCACTTACAAAATGAGTATATTAGACGCTATGAACAACTTCCTGATGAGGATAAGATAACTTTGGAACCTGATCTTGTGATCAATTTTCTTAAGCTTCTTCATCCTGAAACTCGTAGGGAAGTTGAACGGCGATTAGAAGAACCAGATAAGCGCTATGGTCTTACTAACAATTGGCAAAAAGTGCGTAAAGTAGTAGAGGCTGTAGCCCATAGACATCAAAGACAATCCATGCTTTATGAGCAAACTATTCTTCCTCAAGCTAGCCTTCCACAAACTAAGGAGCAAGTTAGAGAACAATCCCATGCTATGCTTTTTGACTCTACTCCTATTTTTCAAATGATGGAGCCTACTCAAGGTTTTAAAGTAGAGCCAAATAGAAGTGTAGTTGAACAATCTCAAGTGGAAATTCTTACTAAGCAAATGGAAAGTCTTATTGCTACACAATCCAATTTGGCCAAGACAATAGATGCTTTACAATCTAATTACACCAAAACTTTCCAAAATCAAATGAGCCCAATGTCTTTTCAAGAGCCTAATCAACATGTTATAGCTACCAATCAAAATCCACAAGTAGCTCCTACTCAAGCATATCAAGTTCCTCCAATGCATAATCCTTCAATGCAAAATCCTCATCCTCATGTGCAAAATCCTCAAATGTATCAAAACATGTATCCTCAAGCTTCACAAATAGCTTTTCAAAATCCTCAAAATCAAAATTTTCAAAATCATCAACTGTATAATATGGAAGCTCCTCTTGCACCTCAAGTACCACATGTTGCTCCCCAAGCTCCTCAAATACATCAATTTCATTTTCAAAATCCTAATTATCCTGTTCAAGCAATACCTTATCAACAAAATCCTCAATTTCAAAATTTCCCACCACAAGTTAATCAAAATCCTCAAAATCAAAATGGTTTTGTGCGTGGCCCTCGTAAGTGTCCTTGGTGTGATTCATTAGAGCACTTTTTGAGAGATTGTGAACTATTGAAGGCTGCTAAGGAGCAACGACTAGTAATAGACATAGACAAGAAAATCTGTGACTATCGATCTAGGCTACCTTTGCAAGGAAATTATGGTAAGGGAGGAATGAAAAAACATTATGAAAATATAACCATAATGGACGTAGGAACTAGAGGAGTGAAACTAGAAGCTCTTGATGAACAACAAGTAGAATCAAGTAAACCCACAAAGGAAGGTGATTTTTCCATAGAGGCTTTAGTAAGAGCACGGGATGAGATTAGGAGAATAACGGCTTGGGAGTCACCGATAGAAGATCAATCTCTTTTTTCTCACATATCCAATGTAGAAGAAAAACGAAAAAGAGATGAAGCTGAGCCTAGTGAAAGAAGAGTGACTCGAAAACAAACCTCAGAGGGAATAGAAACAATCATAGAGCAAGGAGAAACATCACAATCCAAAGATTAAAAACAAGAATCAGAACCCAATGAACAAAAACAAGAGGAGAAACAAAAAGGGAAGAAGACAAAGCAAAGAAAAACAGAACCAAAGCCTTTAGATAAACAAGAACAATCAAAACAAACAGAAGACCAAACACGAGAACATGAACAAAAACAAGACCCTGAGCAAAAACAAAAGAAACCAAAGAGAAAACCTAAAGCCATCTTGATTTCAGAAATTGAGAGAAAAATAGATCCTATGGAGATTTTAGATGACATTTTGCTTAAGAGTCAAGTGACTATGTCTTTAGAACAAGTTTTCTCTATTGCAAAGCCTGTTTTTAAAGATAACTTTATCGGCCTAATTAAAAGGAAGAGGTTTCCGCTTAATCTAGATACTAAGATGCAAAATTCTCTAGATCAAGATCAAGCTATGAATAAAGCCTTAAACTTTGATGAATTTGATGAAGAGGACTTTGATGATGATGAAGTAAATGTTAATAAAAATTTCTTAGGACCTATTCAACCTGACTATGAAAATCATGAAAACAATCCTGAAAGTCACTTTAAAAGAACATTTTGGTCTAGAGGTACATCAGAGATGCATGTTAAAATAGGAAATGATAAGAACACTATCACTGTAAATGCATTAGTAGATTCCGGCTCTGAAATCAATGTGATTTCAAGAGAAGTCTATGATAAGTTTCGATGGCCCATAGATAAAGATTATGGATGGCGTATGATAACTGCAGATAATGGTGTAGGTACCCTGTATGGAGCTTGTGCTAGTGTGCCCATATCCATAGGAGGAATCACAGAAGAGTTTCACTTTTTTATTCAAGATAATTGCTCCTATGAAGTTCTCTTAGGTCAACCCTTTATTTGTGAGAGTCGTATGGAAACTAAAGCCATGGATGATGGGTCTACCTATGCTAGATTCAAGTCTAAGGATGGAATGCAATCACTTCAAGTCATGACAGTAGGAGTGAATCATCCTAGGAATCGATTGTCAATTAGAAAGAAACCTATTGTTACTCATGTTCATGAGCATGCTTGTAGTGATTGTGCACCTCGATTCATGTTTGGAGCTACATATGATCAAAATTTCGGATAGAATCCATTGTTGAGCGGGACAACAGTGGATATTGGTTTGACATCTCGCAGCCAACCAACCTGTACAATAGTTTGTCACTTTGTTTTCCACATTCTAGATTAGATTTTCTTCATAAGAGTCAATTGTCCAAGTCTTTTATCCAAAAAACCCAAAAAAAATATAAAAACAACAAAATCATGGAACATGATGAGAACATTGAGCATGTGATTGAAACATCTCATTGTTTCTCTACTCTTGAGGAGTTAGAGTTATGTCTTAAACAAAATTCTAATTCCCATATTATTCTTCTTTCTTCCCTTGATGAGTATGCTCTAATCCAAGAATATGCTCTCAATGTTGACAAGTGCTCAAAATTTAACCAAACACATGATGCCTTAGTTGAAACAAAGTACAAAACTGTAGACAAAAAAATCAAACCCATAGCTCAACCATTACCTCAAGGAAGTAATGAAAAAATTATTGATGTGAAAAATGATCCAATTCTTCGGGATAAGAAAAACATAGGACATACATTCACGGATGAGACAATCAAACAGGTGAAAATTGGTGGAGATGATGACTTTCTTTTGCCAGCAGAGAGAGATAAATTTGAGGGAGTCATACGTAGCCATGGAAAAGCCTTTACTATGTATCCTCATGAGATTGGTTGTGTAGATCCTGAGCTAGTTGCACCCATGATAATCTTTACTATTCCACATATTCCATGGAATCTTTGTCCTATACCAATTCCAAAGGCTCACTTACCTGAGCTAATGAAACTACTTAAGGAGAAGATAAACATGAGAATTTTAGAGCCATCTTTTGCACCTTACTCAAATCGATGGTTCACTGTGCCTAAAAAGAATGGGAAACTACGTTTTATTCAAGATCTCCAACCCGTCAATAAAGTCACCATAAGGAATGTAGGAACAGGACCCATTGTAGATGAGTTTGCTGAATCATTTTCAAGACATTCTATCTATTCAATGGGTGATTTATATTCTGGATATGACCAATTCCAATTAGCAATTGATAGTCGCAACATAACCACAATGAAAAATCCTTTAGGCTTAGTGCGAATGTGTACTTTACCTCAAGGAGCGACTAATTCTGTGGCTCATATGATGAGTGCTATGAATATGGTCTTACATGATTTTATCCCTCGTATAACTATGCCATTCATTGATGACATTCCAATTAAAGGGAGTGAGGAACGTGTAAAGGACATTACTTTAGATTCATCTGGATGTCGTAAATTTGTTCTTGACCATATCTCTGATTGTGAAAGAATATTTCAACGATTTGAAGAGGTAGGTCTCACATTTTCCATAGAGAAATCTGTTTTTGGTATCAACAAGGTGCTTATTGTTGGACATTTATGTGGCCATTATGGTCGAAAGCCATACCCACAAAAAGTTGATGCCATTATCAAGATTTCTGAAACATGTAACAACGTGAGTGAGGTACGTAGATTTCTTGGTGCTTGCATCTTTTATGTTATTTGGATCCCACACTTTGCTCATGTTGCTGATTGTCTTTATGACTTGTTGAGGAAGAAATGAAACTTTATTTGGAGTGACAAACACACTCAAGCTATGCGTAAATTGAAGAAATTATTGCTTGAAGCTCCCATCCTTAAGCGTGTAGACTATTCTGCTAACAAACCTATTATATTGACTGTTGATACTAGTCCTATTGGTATAGGTTGGGTCATAAGTGAAGATGATAGTGAAGGGAATAGATATGCAATTAGGTTTGGTGCCAAAATTCTACATGAAACACAACGAAAATATCCACAAATCAAACGAGAACTATGGGGTATGGTAACAACTTTGAAAACAGACAAAGAATATTTCATTGGTGCAAATGTCAAAGTTGAGACTGATTGTTTGCCTCTCATTGGAATGATAGCCAATTGTTCATCTCTTGATATAGCCATGCTTAGATGGATCTCATATATTAAGTTCATAAATCCTGAGTTAGTTCATATTTCAGGTAAGTCAAACTCAGTTGCTGATATGTTATCGAGAGCTAGATTTGATGATGATCTTGAAAGTGATCTAATAAAGAATGTGAATTTAGTTGACTATGTTCCACATATATATGAGTATGAGAAATTTCATGAGTCTGAGTACGAAGATGAATGGAGAGACATAGGAAAGTATCTGAGTACACTACAACCATTACCTAGCTGGACTACGAATAGATTCCGTAACATTAGGAAACGAGCTTATAACTTTTTCCTATGTAATGGTTATCTTTGGAGACATGCTAAGGGTAAGGTTAAGAATCCACAACAAGTCCTAGGAAAACGAGGTCTTCAATTGCAAGTAATGAAGGAAATGCATGAGACATTATGGGCAGGTCATAAAGGATTTTTTGGAACATATGAAAAAATTAGAAGTACCTATTATTGGCCTAGGATGTATGTTGACATTAGTAGCTATGTTTCTACATGTTCTACTTGTCAACTTCATTCATCAGTCAAACATAGAGATCCGTTGCATCCTACTTATCCACCTTGTATTCACTACAAGTGGGTAGTAGATCTTGTAACTATGCCTAAAGGTATCGACAAAATGCGTTACATTGTACTTGCAAGAGAGGACTTAACTAATCATGTAGAGGGACGTGCACTACGATCTAAGACCACTTACAATGTTTGCAAATTCTTGCTTGAAGATGTCATAAGTCGCTTTGGGTACATAGAGAAAGTAGTTGCCGATCGTGGAGAGTTAAATGCGAGAGAAGCTAAAGAGTTCTTTGAGCATCACGGTATTCGTTTGTCTCTCACTACTGCATATAATCCAGAGGCCAATGGTAAAATAGAGAGAGGGCATCCACCTATTGTGAAAGCCATATCTAAAGCATGTAACGGTGACATCAAACAATGGCCTAGATTCTTACCTTTTGCACTTTGGGCAGATAGAATGACATGCACACGTACTACTGGGTATATGCCTGCTGAACTTATGTACTGTCAAAAACCATTGTTTCCAATTCAATCTCATATTTCTGCATGGTCAAATTTGCCTTGGTCTAAAAACATGTCTACTGATGACTTTTTGAGTTTGCGCATTAAACAGTTAGAACAAGGTAAAGTAAGACTTGATGATGCTGTTGAAAAATTAAGAGAATCTAGAATGAAGAATAAGCATTATTTTGATAAAACTCATCGATTGCGTCCTAATCCAATTGAAGTAGGAGATTGGGTGCTCATTTATGATAGTACATTTGACTCTCAATATGATGCATGCAAAAAGCTCACTCAACGGTGGTTTGGGCCATACATAGTATCAAAAGTCAACAACAATGGTACGTATGCTCTTTGTGAATTAAATGGTGTTGCACTAAAAACTTTGATTGCAGGTAAAAGGATAAAGTTATTCAAGAAGCGTGATAATGAGGAGTACATTTTGGATGAGGACATTGAAGAAGATGACAACAATGAGGCCGATTCATAAACAAGAGTATCCATGTTATAAAAATAAAAAAAAAAACATATAAAAACATAATTAATTTTCAAGTTCATGTTTTTTTTCAAGTTCAATTTTTTTTTTTTCATGCTTGTTTCATGCATGTTTTTTTTTTTCAATCTTTGCATTGCATTGCATATCCACATCACTTGAGGCAAAAAAGGCAAATGATGATTTCTCTACTTGTGTAAAATTGTATCTTAAGTAGTAACTTATCTACGAAGAAATTGGTTATAATCTAGGATTGTGGAAAGATAGGGCATGTAGATTTGGAGGTTTATTTTGGTGACATGACTTTCATATATAAACATACATATGTATCCTGTATCGAAAGCATAATTGTTGAACTCCTAACTCCTGCTACTGCATGTTTCTACATCTTTAGTCCACCTCACAGCACTTGTATCGGAGTTTAAACGACTGTTCTCCGTCATCAAAAATGGTTGTACCTTGTATCGGGGTTTAATTTTTCCCCGTCAAAAAAAAAAAAAGTTGCTACATGTTACCAAGAAGTTTACACTTTCTTCCACCCCAAAAAAGTGATCGTAACCATAACATTGCCGAATCATCATCATCATCATTAAAAAAAAAAAGAAAAAAGAGCAAGCCAAAGGAGGATAAAGAGGCATAGTAGAATAAATCACGGGCTATATAGGCAGATTTATGCATTAGTGGAGTTTAGTTAGATTTCCTTGCATGTTATTAGAGAAAGAGCATATTCATATTTATGTAGGAAAGGAGTTGATCTAAAATAAGCTAAAGATGAAAGATGTCTCTTGAAAATCCTAAATCTTTGTTTAGAATCATATTTAAGGTAGATTGCTTTATGAAAAAGGTACAAAATTTTCTTCAAGATGAGAGGAACTGATGCTTAAAACGACTCAACACTTCCACTTCATACTGATGCTTGTTTTTTTTCTTTCTTGTTGCCAATGTTGCTTGTTCATTTGCATATATGTTGCCTATTTGTTCATGCATATTCATGTTGCCTGTTTCAATTCTTTCTTTCATGCAAATTTTGCTTCATGTCATATCTACTGATTCATGTATATAATCAATTTTCCTTCCATGTTTCTTATGTTACCTATAAAAGAATTTGATGCCTGGAACATTTTGTTTTTCACAGATGCTAGAGTGGCGCTTCCAGAGGAATCGCAAGTTTAGTGGGGGCGAATGTCGTCGAGATTTTCTCTCCTCTCTCACTTGTGAAGGCCTACAAAAAACATATTTGGTGAAGGTAGCCGGAATTCCTCCGAGAAGTCCAAGATGCATCAAGGATGTCAAAGGAAGCTCACATACAAAGTTTCAAAGAAATCAAGAAAGTCCATGGTAGCGGTCAAAGCTGGTCAAAGCTGGTCAAAGTTAGGAAATTAGGGAAAAAATTTCATTGTCACCAAATTAGATGAAAATCTATATACTTGTAAAGATTGTCGAAGGCAGTCTATAGCCCAAATTTCAGCAGAAAATGGATTTTGTAGCACATTGATATGCTATGTTCATTTTGTAAAAATGTAATTTTTCTAGTTTGACCCTACAAATTCTTGTATAGAAATTTATGTTAGCCAAATGGTTTGGCATGTATAAAGATCATATGTGGCTACATATTTGTACAAATGTTCAAGGCTATCAGAGCTTCCTAGAGACCTTAATGCCACCTTGCAAGCTTCCAACTATAGTCAAACTTGTACAAGGGAGATTCAGATGGGAGTTTTTCCTGCATATTCCTAAAGGAGATCTTTGGAAACATAGTCCTACAAAGTTTCATCTTCATCAAAGCCTATTTGGAGGGTCAAAGAGTACAAAGTCCAGTTTTCGGGATCATCGCAGTTTTCCAGTTTAAGCAAATTGAAGGGTTGAAGGGCCACCACATGGCGAAAGCTGATTGAGCCATGTTGTACGATCAAGATGAGCTCATATTCAAGGGTGGAGATGCACTTATGCTTAAAGCAAGGAGGATCCACGAGTTTTTCCATAAAAGAAGACTTTTTTTACAATCAAAGATCAATAATGCAGTGTTTCTCCAAAAATAGTGGCTTATCTTATCCGAATTGATGTCAGCACTGATCCGACGGTCCAAATCATCCCCAGATCCAATGGTGGAGAATGAGGGCGCCTAAATTTCACTCCTTTACACTAGATTTGATAGAAAGAACAATTCCAAGCCATTGATTCGATTAATCAAATGGTTGTAATCGAAAGTAGTGATCCTAGAGTTGAGAGTTGATTTCTCTAGATCCAATGGCCCAAATTCATTCAAAAAACTATATAAACCCCCCTCCAAACTCCTAGAGCATCATTGTTAGGCATCCATAGGGCTCATGCTAGCTTACGGTTTCCTTGAGAGGATCACCCTCGATTGAGCGAGTGAGGATCCAAGGTGGGCTAGTATGAGTATAGTACCTAGTTTCAAATTTAAGTTAGAACTCCAATCTAGGATAGGCTCTTGAAATCAGCATCTCTATCTTAACTCACCCTCGGTGGAGCGTGTGGGTGAGTTAGAGCTGGTTTTAATGAGTCTTAGACTTCTTTAGTTAGACGTTACGAGCCTAGACATACATAGGGTCACTGAAGTGGAACTCACCTTCTTACGTGTGACATTCGGTTGAACTGTCATGGTTTGAGGGTCGTGTTAGACGGCCGCCGAACAAAGGACAATTGTACTTACAGAGGTTTTTAATGCAGAAAGAACCCTTCTGGAAGTACGCGGTAAAGAAAGATTCGCGCAAGCCTTGTAATAAAATTCTATTTAAAGCAATGAAAAGAACGGCAGAGGGACGAGAGGAAGAGCCCCGGTTTTGGGAGTTGCGAGTGTATTGTGAGAGCCCTGATTTGGGATTAACTCTTCTACTGTGTGTAGGTAGGTGTTAACGAGTAGAGTATCTTGGTTCTATCCTGTTCTGCGTGCCTTATCTGTGTAACTGTCTGACTGCGTATGCGCGATACACTGCGGTGTTACGAATCGGTACTGCGATTTTGAGGGTCTGCGCGATAATGAGTTAAGGTATCTTTGATTATGCGTAAGGTGTTAGTGTGTTGTCTATCTGCTATTTCTTCGGTGAAATAGGTAAGCGTGACTAATAGATATGAGTTACTATGATTCTCTGTAAGTGACTGAGTCGGTATTATAGTCTGTGTTCAAGGGTAACGCCGGTTATGTCCAAGTACGCGTAGAATGGTAATAATGTTGCGACACGTCTTGCTTTCAGTAGATATTACGGGTTGAAGGTAGAGACACGGTAAGACTGTAAACTGACAAGAAGAATTGTATGTTAAGATCTTGTTAAGTTACTAAAGTATTGGACTGTCCTCTCGGACTACTGTTCAACTACTATGGCAGGAACAGTCTGGGAGCTCTGAGTTCCAGTACGTTGGTCTAGTTGAAGTTGTTCAGAAGCAAAAACTGAGCTAAAACGTGAAAACCACAACTACGGTTGAGTGAGAAGCTGGGAAAATAGTACAGGGCCTCTGTCTAACAGACCCCTACCACTCCCAAGGACCCACTTGGCTAGAGTCAGTTTATTTTTGCGGTAAGATTGAGTACAGAGAAAGAGAGACTCGGAAATATCTGGTACGTAGGTGTGGAACCAGACTCTGGAGTCTCCGAAGGATTGTTGTTTTGAATTAGTAATTAACGTCTGCGACAGGCAGTTAACAGTTAAGTTAATAGTAAACGACACTTACCTTTAACAGTCGGAACCATCTTTGATCAGTAGACTTCCTAGCTTGAGGTACCACAATGCTCTTCTACATGTATCTTAATTCAAATCCTTTTAATTCATGTCACTTGTCACTTGTCTCTTGTCTCCTCTCTCAGTCTCTTAAGTATTTTTACATGTCTTCTATTTATTCTATGTGTGAGAAGGCTCCGCAGTATTGCATTGAACCAGTGAGGATGTTTCTTTGATCATATTTCACTTGCATGCATCCATATATACCCATACATATTGATTAGTTTCTGAAAGTGTATAAGAAGCTCCAATATTGGACCATTCTTCCTTTCGAAACTGATTTATGTGTAAGGCTCCCATCTATTCTCGTCATGCATACATATCATCCAAAGAAGACTATGCATATGGATTGGAATTAGGAAGTGTTTAAGAAGCTCCTTCAATGGACCATTCTTCCTTCCAAATATCATTCGTATGTATGGTTCTCTTTCATTCTTATCATTCATGTTCATAAATCTAACTTGCTCTCCTACATTCCCATTCCCATTCCCATTCCCATAATCATTTCAACATCTCTCTCTTCTCCGTACTCAACATTAATTTCACTTTCATGTCCTTAAACCTTCCAACATTCATTAGCTTCATACACCCTGTGTGTGCCACGACCGGACCCGATCCACCCGGATTGCGATCACCTCCACAACGCAGGAGATGATAGAAGATCCACAGGTAGCGGAGTTGTTTATCCAGCATGTCTTTAGATTGCATGGGTTACCGACATCCATAGTCTCAGATAGGGATGTCAGATTTACAGGACATTTCTGGAAGTTTGTATTTGACAAACTGAAAGTGTCGCTAAAAATGAGTAGTGGTGATCATCCACAGACAGATGGTCAGACCGAGAGGGTCAACCAAATTCTAGAGGATATGTTGAGGGCATATGTGTGTAAGAGACAGACAGATTGGGATAGTTACTTGCCACTAGTAGAGTTTGCTTATAACAATAGGCCTCACAAGGTGACTAGCATGTCTCCTTTTGAGATGAACTATGGCATGAATCCCAATGCTCCCAGTACCATAGGAATGCCTAAGAAATGTCCTAGTGCTTCTGAGTTCTTAGCGAATCTCCAAGCAAACCTTGAAATAGCTAAAGCTAAGATGCAGCAAGCAGCTGATAGAGCCAAAGAGTATGCTGATACAAAAAGATCTCCTAGATCCTTTGAAGAAGGAGACCGAGTCTTCCTTCAGGTACTGGCTAGATCTACTTCATTGTCCACAGGGAAGTGTAGTAAGCTATCACCAAGGTATTGTGGATCTTGGAAGATAGTAAAGAAGTTGATTGATGTTACATACCGATTAGAGCTTCCTCCAGATTGCAGAGTCCATCCAGTGTTTCATGTCAGTAAACTAAGAAAGTATATATCTAGGGAGGATAATCTAATAGAGGGTATTGTTTCTTTGCAGGAAACCGATAGAGCAGATCATTCTCCAGACAGTTGCTCTGGTTCGCAAGTACTTTTCCTCATTGATCATTGAGGACAATCATCTTTAGAAGGGGAGAGAGTTTCAGACGTTGGTCTAGAAAGACCATTCCATGTGTGTGTGTGGGACGAGGGCTAGTTAGCCAAGGTCCTAAGCTCGGGGGTATATCCTAAGGTATTTGATGGTTAGTGGGGATGAGTGTTGCATGTTAGCCACATGGCGATGCTAGATCATTCCAGATCACTGCTATTTTAGATACAAGAGGATATAAATGGATGGGAGGAGAGTGGCACACACATCATTCGCATGTCTTCTTTGAGGAAAGCCTCACAGGTCAACTTCGGCAAAACTTTGTGGGTGCCATCTAGTATTGAATGAGTATTTTTCACCTAACATCTTCTTTCGAGGCTAGATTCCAGCCGATGCGTGAGAAAATTTCCCTTATGAATTCATAAAGAAAAAAGGGCAAGTTTGGGAGCTTGATCCAAAGCCGATAACATAGGGGTTTAGACTGATTAGGAGAAAAATCAGGAAACCATTTGAACAGCCACAAGGTGGTCCTCCATACCTCAGAGGTGCTAGTTTCCAAAGCTTGAAACACCAAGTCCTCATTTTTGAACAGAAAGAGCATGGCTTTTTGGTATGAATTGATACTTGCTCACAATGAAACTGCATAGGAACCATTCCTTATAGAACCACTAACGAAAAGAATCCAATGGGGGCTTAGGAACAAACAATTGTCCTATGAAATAGAGTCTTTTAAGATCTTCTTGCTTCACCACAAAAAACATCCTTTCAAAGGGAGATGACTAGATGATGGACCCCGAAAGACTTTAAAGACTAGTCTGAAGCCTTTTCCTCCGATGAGAGACCCACAGTACTTACATAAGAATATATATATATATATTTTTTTTTAAGGAAGTTTGGCGGAGCTTACTCTTCCAAACTCTAATTAATAGAAATTACAAATGTACAAGTGAACGGACCTAACACCCATGGGAACCCTCGTATCCCACAAAGCACAAGCTGCTTATAGAATAATAGAAAATTTTACAAAGAAGCTTGATATTCTTCTCATCCCCCTCATGTGGGGCCCACTTGGTTTTGATCTTGTTGCTCTCTATGAAGAACAATCTATGATGTCCAAAGAGTGGGGGCCTCTTACAATTGGAAATACTTTTGCTTAAATAGAAAAGACATTTTTTGATCGACCATTCTTTAGGAGGGCTACTAAAGTTGGCTACACACCTCTCTTTCCAAAGTTTCCATAGATTCTCTCCTCTTATAGAATACCACAATGTTGAGCAACGTCCGATTGCTTCACCCAAGAAAGCTTTCTTCTAGTTGATTTGTCCCTATAATAGCATGATTCTCTGAAGGGCTTGCCACACCCATATTGATTTGGGGCACGAATAGAAGAAGCGTGCCAAGTCTTGCATGACAATGCGGCATCATTTTCACCATGAGGGTCCTGCAAATTTTATTAGCTTTTACATTGGTCCAAATTCCACGGTGCAAGATTTTCCGCATAAGCACATACTTTTTTATTTGGATGAGGGGGTTCCAAAGGGATTGGAACTTAAAGTCCCACCTCTAGCATGTTGGACTTTGCGGTCTACAAAAGCACCAAAATAGCACAAGAAAGAAGAAGACGCTTAGAGCACAACACACAATACTAAATGTGTACAAAGATAAGTAACACGTTAGGGCAATAGCCGGGTACACAAGCTCGAAGAAAAAACCCCCTAAAGAGGGAAAAAAGTGCCCTAGTAGTCCTACTATGTTCACACACGTCACTACCTAAATATACCAACAAATAACCCCTTGGAGTAATGCGATAACCAAGGAGCTGACACTCATGTATAAGGAAGTGCCAAGCTATGTAGAATCAATCCAGAAAAGGAAGTAAGCCCAAAGCTTTGTAGAAAGCTTCAAACTTCTCCCTAGGTCGAGCCTTTGTGAAAAGGTATGCAAGGTTCTCCTGCATGGGCACATATGCCAAGCTCATCTCTCGAGTAGAGAACCTCTCCCTGACATAATGATAATGCACCTCAATGTGCTTAGTGCGAGCATGGAACACAAGGTTCCTCACAAGTACCAATGTGCTTTGACTATCAGTGAAGATGGTGGTGGCATAACACTGAACAATACCTAAATTAGCCATACTTTCCAAAGACACTAAATAAGTGCTTATGTACTTTGGAGATGATGCATGTAATGATTAATCCAAAACAGATAACTTCACAAGTCACAAATCATCAAAAACTTGCTATTTTGGTTCACACACCTGCTCCTTCTTGAGCTCAGTACTCCCAACACATTAGCAATTAGAAAACTTCCTTCTGGGAATATCTAATTAGCTTAAAGAACTAATGATTCCTCATTGGATCACTTAAAATGAATGACTATACAAAGAGCAATCAATTTAGCAAGTGAAACATTAACCCCGACTTTTTAGGACCTTTGGAGAGAATGACCAGTGACCACTTCGAGAAGCCTTTCTCCCAATTGGCTGAATGAAATGTCTTCAATATTTGTTAGCATGTAGTAGATTAGAAGAGCGGATTCCAACAAAACACAGAACATTGAAAATGATGGTGTAATGACTCAGATATGAGCAAGACAAGAGCACTGTTCTAAGTGACAATAATAGAGAGACCAATAGAGATGATCAATAATATATTGTATTATATGACAATGTTGTACATGATCATTGGCATGAAGAATCATGCCAAATGATAGTGAGAAGTGTAGGCTATAGTAGGAGCCACACAATCTCTACAATAGGATCAACTAAGGCACTAGAATGGAGTGGTCACAATCGCGAGATTTTTCAACTATCTTTTATAGATGCCATGCCTTCGGTTTGAATTCAAATTCAAACTTGGCCTTGCCTAAAAGTTCTCCTTTACGTTAGGATATATTCCACCAAACTTATTTGTAGATTTGTCTCTTCCAAACTCCACGAGTTTGTAGGCTTTACAAGATTCTTCCATGTCATTAAGGCTTTTACAAAAGTTTAATGGTAAAAACCATAAGCAATAGGTCATGTGGATTTGCAAGAACTACTTCCAATGCCTTGCCAAGTGTGAAGGCTTGGCATTTGCACCAACAGATATACTACCGGAGAATAGACCTTATGGTTGTGCCATAGAACTTCAAGAGAGAGGACAACCACCCTTTGAACCAGCCTATAAACTATGCCTAGAGGAACTTATCTCATTATATAAGAATATTGATGAGAATCTAGACTAGGGTTTTATGAGACACTCAAAGTCTCTTGTAGGAAACATGCACAAATGTTCAAAATCAAGGCTATCACATTATGGATAAAGTGTGGTTACTTATAAATAATTTGGAGAGTTAAAGGCCTTGTGAAAAGTTAGACCATCAAAGATTTTGTACCTTCATCATGTTGGTCGAGATTAATCCAGTCACTTTCAAGCTCCATTTACCTAGTACTATGAGAATATATTGTGTTTTCCATGTGTCCATGTTGGAAACATACTTGAATTCATGATTGAGGAGGGAAAGACCTAGTCCTTCACCACCTATTGACATTGATGATCATGAAGAATCTGAAGTTCACCATGTCCTAAATTCGAGAATATCCCAAGGAAGATTGGAGTACTCTGTTCATTAGAAAAGGTATGTCATTAGTGATCGTACTTGGGAACTTATAGAAAACCTTCAGAGAGCACAAATCAAGGTTCTAGAATTTTGTAAGAAGAATCCAATGAAGCCAAGACCAAAGAACATGAATACTCCTCGTGGAACTCATGGCTTGAGGAGGACAAAAAGGAAACCATCTTGAGCATCAGATTCCATATAACTTCTAGATATAATGATTGGTTCCTAATTTGGAGAAGTCAATTCTTCCATTGTGTTTACAACATGTAAAAACCCTAAGATCCACTGTCTACTTGCTTGATTTTGATATCCAACGATCATGTTTTGAATTGATGATATCATGGATGACATAAGAAATTCATAACTAACATTGATGAACTACCCATGAAAACCTATATAAAGGAGGGTTTGGAGACCTATTTGCTTAGTATTGCCAATACTAGTCTTTGGAGCTCAAGGAGTTGTGATCTCAAAGTAATTATGTTCCAAGTTCCAGCTCAAGTTCTAGGCATGATATTTGTTCTAATCTTCTCTAGTCTATTATTTTAGACATCTTGTCATGTCCTATTGTAATCCATTAGTATGAGATCCTTTCCAACTACTCCTTGTATCTAGATCAGATCCTTGAAGGTAGTTTTTGTATTCAAGATACCTTGCTCCATACCATGGTCCCGGGTTTTGGGATCTCATGCCATCTATAGTCTAGTTATTTATACCTGTCAATCCCTAATTATTGGATGTCTTTAAATAGTTAGATATCCTTGTATTATTTCCCCTACATGGGTGATCTTGTAATAAAATGTATAATTTTGAAATCTTGTCTAGTCTACTTAGAGGGCACAATCTCGTGCTCCCTAACATTAACTTGGTGCCTAATCAAATATTCAAAGATAAACTGGTCACACTAGGAAAAAAAGTTATAAGAAGCAAAATTTAAGGAAAATACCCCACAAAATTTGACAAAGTCAAAACACACAAAAAAAGGAAATAAAAACGTTTAGACTAGCAATGGAGTTCTTATTTAGCTTTTTGTAAGTAATGAGTTCGGAAATCTGCTCAAGTCATAGATTTCCCCACAAGAATTTCGCTTTTAGTACTTTTACTCCTTCAAAGACCACTCCATCAAAAATTTCATTCTAAAATAATCAAAATAAATCTATAATACGTAATTTAAGGACGTGAAGGGAAGCCTATGCAAACGGAAATTTCAAACTACATACATTTTTCATGTCATCTTTTTCAATAAATATTACTTTATCAATATTTATGTATGATTATATGTATCTAGCTTATGAAATTTGTACCCTCTTCAAAATGATCTATTCCTAGTTGTATAGGCCTATTAGAATCTTGAGAGCAGGAATGCACACAATCAGCATGACAAGAGAAATGATTAGGGGCACAATAAAGAATGTAGTTCTTAGTCTCGAATATACAGAGATACCTATCCCTTTAGGATTATGGATTATACAAAACACAAGGAAAATTGAAACTACCTTTGTCACCATGCGATGTCAAGAGTCGGTTTATGTTAGATACTAGAATGTGACGTTCCTTTTGTTAGACACCTTTCCAGGAAGGCCATGTGCCAACCCTATCATCACCTACTTCATTTAATGACCAAGGCCTTAAGACTTACTATATAAATATGTACTCTCTTGTTGATAATGAATAGGTGCACTTTCTTGGTTATCTGCTTCTACTTCTATTTGTACCTTTGTGCTTCACCATAGGTTCTTCTCTACATATAGTCTTCAGTGTGGTATCACACCATGATGGATCTGTTGGGAAACTGATAGCCATTTGAGATGCATGTTAGACGGTCATAGTCTCTTGTTCTAAGGATTGGAAGCCTAATTCTTGAACAGCTGACAAACTAGAAGAGCAATCGCATGGAGGTAGAGACTCGCTTTTCTCCATGTCGTAATCATGCTGCAAGATTTTTGTGTCCCTCCATGTGAAGATAGCTTTCTCAAATTTGGCCATAGGTTTTGGAGAGCAACAAGGAGAGCCATCCTTTCGCATCACCTTCTCTGCTACTTCTATGTCCCCTATTAGGATTTTCCTTCAAGAACGAGCACTCTCCTTTTGATTATCAGCAGCTTTTGATGACACGAACGCATGCAGAGGTGGAGGAAAGGACAACTCAAAGAATGTCTGAGTTCCATGGTTTGATCTGGCCAATTTTATTGATGAAAGGTTGCATAGGAAATGTACGAAAGGCGAGCCATGCAGACAAACATTTACTTGAGATGAACCTTACTAGGTGAAGATGCACATGTGCAGATTTATACATTCTCCAAGGTGACCCACAATACCTGACAATCATCGCTTGGTAATAGAGGTTTATTGGTCGAGAGAATCCATTGATATGTTCACTGGTTTCCTATTGATGACCAATGACCAGAAAAGAATCCTGAGCTCAACATTGATGGATTGTAGGAGGCCTCCAATATTCATGGGGTAGGTTGCAACGGAGGAGAATTAATGGAGTCTCTCCTTATGCAATGCTACACCTGCCTAAATGAGGTCAGTACTTCCTTGTTATAATAGTTTTAGATACATTCTAGCTAATGAACTCAAACCTCTTGAAAGAGAACACGAATTTTAACTTAAAGAACAACCTATATCTCTGTCTATAAGACCTTAAGAATCTCTATTGAATGCTTATCATTCACACTTGATACATCAGCTTTGTATGTTCCTCATGGATAATTGTAACCTCGCTTTTGGTCTCTTCCAGATTCAAAGGATATCTAAATGCAAGCCTTTATAACTCTATAATAACTTTTAGATATCTATAAATAGTTTTTTGCTTATCTTGTTTTAAAATAACGGGCTTAGACACTGCTATATATTAGTAAGACCTTCCCACATAATGGTGTTTGAAGGTGTAGAGAAGTTTGTAGGTAGAAATTTTCACACTTGGAAAATGAAAATGAAAGGTTTTCTAATGCATGAAGGTTATGGGACTTATATACACTATGTGGAGAATGTCTTCATTGCTCATGCAAAGAACAAGAAAATGAACTTGAAAATGCAATTGTATGGGCTGTCCCTTGATTCTAAGGAGGATATAGCTTCCCTAGTAAATAGGATGAAACGTATAGTAACCCAATTGGATTCTCTTCAATGTATAACTCCTTAGGAGGACAAATTGTAGTACTTCTAAAAGCCCTCCCCAACTCCTTTGTAAACATTATTACTATCTTCTAAGAAAAGGACCCTATTCCAACTGTAGAGGATGTAATAAAATCTTTGCAACAAGAAACGAAAAGGATCGAAAAAATAGATTGCCCTAGGGATACACTTGTGGCTACATTACAAATGTGTAGAATATGTGGACAAACTAATCATGTCACCAAGGATTGTTTAAGCAAGACGAAATGTACCTTTTGTTTCAAGACAAGACACTTACCAAGAACTGCTTTAGGAGACCAAAGGAGATCAAGAACGGGACCAATTTGTGCCCAACTATTCTTAGTTTATCAATCTTGTGAGTAGTAGACTTTCCTGTTAGATTTGTACCCAAAAAAACATTTTATAGGCATACTATTCAATTCCGTGCATGTTGATTACTAATTAATTCATATACCAAATAACCAAAAACATGGAGATGAGAAATTGATGACATGTTACCATATCAATCTTGATAAGGCACTCACCATTCCCATGAGATATTTTCTTCATCTGACCAAAAGAAAAAAGACAGAATGTTGTGATGCATAGGGCACTATATATTGATGTTTTGTCCAATACTTAGGTCCAAATGCATAAAGTTTGGAAGACATGTAGTCCCCCATTGGCAAGTATGTTGGTGGGCCTTTCTACATGTTGAAACGTTTTCAAATCATTAGGATAAACTCTTTAAAGCACATGAACAATTTGGGACTTGATTTAAGTGGATAGAGATATGCATGTGTGGGAAAATTATCAACCAGAGTCAAGATGTGTATGTGACATCCAAACAATAATGTCTAATTAGGACAAAAAATATCACTATGAACAAGCTACAATTTAAATTTAGCTCTTACTATAACATCCTTAGGAAAGGAAGAATGTGACATCTTACTCAAAATGCAGTCCTTAAATACATGTTTGGATAGTTCCTTAAGTTTAGGTAAAGGCATCATATCAAACTTCTATAGGGTCTAGCAAACTAGCAAAACTCAATCCACAAAGACATGCATGCCAAAGTTTTCCATCTAAAATGCAAACACCATATTCTACACATAGAAAATCATCTATCAAGATAAACTTGGATATTTGTGACACAGATAATAGTTTTTTCTTTATTCCTAGCATATGTAAAACATCTATTAGTTTGATTGTGATTCCATATGAGTAAGAATAAGCTTTCCAACTCTCATGATAGTGTAGGAGTTATTTTCACATGTGATAGTATTGCTATTAAATGAAACCTCAAGTGAGATGAACAAACTTTAATGAGACCGCCTTTAGGGCCATTGTGGGACATCAACCGGGCCTTCTCATTGATCATGGCTGTCAAATCATTCCGCAGGGCCAAATCTTTCGGCTGCTTGGAATCCCCTTGGGGTTTGGCGTCTCTATGGAGCAGCGATGGAACTGGGTGCTGGCCAAACTTGAAAACAAGCTCAATTACTGGAGAGGCATGCAAATCAATCTCGCTGGACGGGCGATGGTTATCAACACGTTCCTCCTCTCGTCTACCATCTATTTCCTTTCTTGCTGGAGACCGAATGAGCAAGGCCTGTCCAAACTAAATAGCGTCTGCAGAAACTTTCTTTGGACGGGTGATCACAACAGAAGGGGGGTGCCTAAAATCAAATGGGCCATCTGCACCAGCCCTAGAGATAGCGGGGGGCTTGGCATCCTGGACATCGGGTGCATGGCTAACAAACTGGCAGCCAAATGGATGATTAAAGCTTGGTGCAATAGGGAGGCCTCGTGGGCCAAGCTGATCTTCAGAAACAAAAATGAGTTGGCCCTCACGGGGTTCCCGAACTGGAAGAACCTCGACATCATGACCCTGCTATTCTCCCCGATTCCTGTCTTTCCGAAAGGCTCCACTCTCGTATGCTCTCTTTGGAAGGGCTGGAATAAAGTCAAAAGCTTCACAAGAATCAGTGAGGACTAGAAGTGGGCGGCCGGAATCAGACAAAACGACTCTATCTGGTTTCCGATACATGGCATCCGGAGTGTGGAGTCGTGGAACATTCAAAATGCCAAGAAGTTATGGAACAAAGGATTCAAAAAATGGAAACACCTATGGAAACATGACACCAACAGTTGGATCAACTACGAGGATATCGACCCTCGCATAAACATCTCCTACGAAGAATGGAACACCTTGCAAAGCAGATGCCTCGCTTGGGATCGTCACAAAACTCGCCTTCTCATGGGACATGATGCTCCGAACGCGTGTGGTCTCAAATGGCACAATGGGAATAGCCTACTCAAAATCCCGAACATCAAAGAAACGACTGACCTTCAGATCAGCCTCAACAAGAAGTGGTGCCTGTCCTGGACGCGGCTTCGGTGGGACATGAAATTCATGGGTATCTGGCACCCACTTATAGAGATTAAGAAGTCGGTCCTCTTATGGAAAATTCTTCATCGTGGAATTTGGACTAACCATAAGGCAAGCAAAATTTGTGGGATCCCTCCGTGGTGCAAACGCTGCCACCGTGCAATCGAAGATGTCCCACACATCTTCCTTACTTGCCCCAACTCCTACAGAATCTGGCAGATGGTTGGACTGAAAATCAGAGTTCAGAAACAGCTTAGCTGGAAACAAGTCCTCTTGGGTGAAGCGATTGGATGCTCTGCGGCTCTCTGGAACGCGATCAGAGGGGAAGTCCTGTGGAAAATTTGGCGGGAGCGGTGTGCTCTCAACTTCGGCGACCCCCCCAGGGAGTGGTCGATTGAAAAATCTCTGTTCCTCCTTGGCAAAAGGATTGTCAACAGTAAGAAGTCCCCCCCCTTCAGGCACCATCAAGTCCTCCTCTTGATCAACAACAAGCTCAAACCCAAGTGGGTCCCGCATGAGGGCGACGAGAGGGTGATCAACCTTCTTTGTATTGCAACCTAGGAATCAACCAAGCTTCCCCTGCTTTGTGGGATTAGGGGGGTCCCGTGGGCACTAGTCCCCTTCTATTGTACCTTTGTTTCTTAATTTAATTCAAGTCCGGGAGAGTAGGCTATTGCCGAACTTCCTTTATATAAAAAAAAAACTTTAATGAGTGGAATTCTGTATGGTTTGAGCACTACCAAACTACGAAACATTTGAGTCGTCATTAGACATAAAATGATCATGAATTGATGGTCCATTTGTACATTTTCTAGTAGACTAGTATGTTTAGGTACTCTCTCTCTTAGAAGCAAAAGTATTTGCAATAGGAATTCTTAAACCTTTCTCCTTTTCCTCTCTTATAGAAAATTTAGGATAATTATTTACAGCATGATTAGCTTCCTTAAATTATTTGCAATGAAATGGAGACCAATGTAAGAAAAAATATTAATAACTTGAAATATTATTTCACTACTCATGATTACTAAGGAACTTCAAACCAACTTGTTAACAATCACTTTAAAAGAATATGCCATTTTACAGTACAGGTTTATATCATTGAAGAATATGCTGTCTCTTATATGTATCCATATGTTCAAAATTCAGACCTATAAATCAAGATAGTTTCCACTAGGTCTACGGGTTGCAGATATACATATATGCATCTTCATGGATCAATATACACACTGGAAAAGAAATAGAGACATCTCCAAGTGACTGTTTATTATATACAAAATGCTATGTTACTTATAAAAAACACAAGTTTCTCAAAATGAATAAGGACGACTGGAATGTTTACCTTTGTTCAACATAACTTTGTCACGTAATTTAGCAGTCAAAGGTAAATCTCGTTTGGAAGGATTAGAATATGTTTCTAGTCAACATCTATTTCAATACTAGACACTCGTCTAAAATGATGTCATAGAGGTCTTCTCCTTACATATTTTTGGGGACATCAATCAACAAGAAGAAATGTTATCAGAGAGAAGTCTTATCTAAACGATCAAATCCTTATTATTAAATATAATTATCTATCCAGTTAAACTGTATTCATGTCCATATAAACCAGCTTGGGTTTAAAACACTCTATGCATCTCATAAAGTAACAAAAAAAAAAAACATCAACTCCTTTTGGAGCCTCTGATCTGATTGTGTCATATTTCTTATACTGAGTGTAATGCAATAGAAGTTAGATTCTCGTACCAGATCTGCATGATCAATAGACAAAACTCATAGTTTTTTCGTCTTATAAAGGAATGGAAGATCTACCGTTAATATGTAATGGAAACATACATAACAAACACAAGATCAAATAGACACATACATTGAAACATGCACAAGCATACATAGTGAACATGCATATTAAGCTGTGTTCCTCAATGGATGCATATGTGGCTCGACAATGCAATAAGTTAAAGTGCAAAGTTTTGAGGAATTAGTGAAGAACCAAGCTTGGTATGTAATTGCACTGCCGAGTGGAAATCGTCGAAGGACCTACAATAGTTGGAAAGGAAAGACAAAAGAGACAAGAGACACCATGTAAGAGAAGTTGACTACGGGCCTATGATAGTTGGGAAGGCCAAACACAAGAGATGATGACTCAATAGGTTGATGAAGAGAGGCATTCCTCATCAGCTATCTGATGGCTTTCGTGACAATCAATAACATAGCTAATGCACTACGTATGTAACATGTCTGGAAAATGACAAGAGGATTGGGTATATGGCTGATAGTTGTGAAGTACTATCAATGTGTGAAGAGGTACCTTGAATTACCGTAGGAATCAAAACGTGAATACGCAATATATGGACAGTTTCTTTTAGTCGTTGGGGGACTCGAACAGATAATATAGTGAAGAAGCATTGGTTTTGAGGAACTCATGCTGAAAATTGTACCAATATGCATATAAAGTTGCGATATGCTGTGTATTGTATTCTGTTATTAATATATCTCGCTGTTTCAGCTCCAATAGTTTATTCTGGCAATATTTAAGGTTTTGTTAAGATTGAACACTTTTTTTTAATCTTGTTACTGTCTAGGAAAGACACATTTTGATATCTAAAGATGGGGGCTTCTTAAAATTGGAAATTCTTTTGCCTAAAATTAGAAGAGATTCTTTTCCTCGATCATTGTTTAGGAGGGCTTCCAAAGTTGAGAGCACACCTCTCTTTCCAGATCTGTTGGAGGTTCTTTGATGCCCTTGATAGGGGACCAAATGGAATCATTTTTTCTAATATTCATTGCCCATTTCCAATCTTTGATGACCTTGACAAATTGTTTCCCCTTATTCTAACTCTTCCATAGGGAGCAAACTAAGCTCAAGCTTCTAGGAGTCACTTGATAGGGGAAGACCAAAAGAGTGAAAAGATCAAGTCCCTTTCACCGTGGAAGGCCCACAAGCCTAAGAGGGCTCTTGTTTCTAGAAACCAATTTGTCCCAAAAGGCATCCTTGTTGCTCCATGCTTTAACTAACCCTTGGGATACCAAATTATTTTTCCATTACTTCAATGACTGGAATGCCCAAACCACCATTCTGTTTTGTGGCTTATGCAAGTATCCCATTTAATTTTTGGGACACCCCTTCTGTTAGGGTCTCGTGTTCCGAGAAAGTTTCTACAAATTCTTTCCAATTTGAAAATCTCTTGGTCCTTTGGTCTCCAACAAGAGAGAAAGTAAATAATCAAAGAAATAAGGAATGTGTTAACCACCATATCTCATCTCATTAGTTTTATATACATATCTTTCTACTATGCTGACTTGTTATCGATGTTAGAAAGAGCCAAGTTTCATCGTTGACCCATCAAAACATGGAATCCCATTAGAATATCTAACACAGAGAAGATTTGTCCCCAACGAATCAAGTGCTAGACATGCTCAACCAAATTTTGAGGTGGATTCCCATGAATGATCTTGAAATCGATTTCAGAATGGTTTACTTTGGAGCTCGATGCCTCACAAAATGTTTTTAGGCAACACTAAAAGGTATGAGTGTTGGCCCAATTATTATGCATAAAAGCATTCATTTCATTTACAAAGAGTCTCCTCATCATCTCCTCTTAATTTAGGGGAATGGAGAGGCCTTGAATGAGACCTAAACATGTCTAATGTTTAACAATGCAAGTGAGACCATTGGCAACAATTGTAAAGAGAAGAGGGGCCAAGGGGCATCCTTTCCTCATAGAAAATTATAATAGAATACCTTGAGAAAGCTCCCCTTTGATATTTATTTGACTCGAAACATTTTCGAGAAAGATTGAGGTCATCTTAAAGAATTTTTGGCCACAACCCATGTCTTTCGGAGTTTTGAGAATGAATTCTTGCTCGATTCTAAAATAAGCTTTGTCGAAGTCAATCTAAACAAAGAAGACATCTTGAGTGGATTCTTCATAGCAAACTAGTCCTTCCCAAACATGAATGATAGCCTCAAGGATGGACCTACCCTTGATGGATACTTTCTTATACTCATTGATCCATTTTTGTAAGTGAAAAAGCAATTTGATTAGCAATAACCTTGGCAAGGATATTGTAACCAATTTGTAACATCATAATTGGATGTTGATTTTCAATCCTCTTTTTGCTTCCTTTTCTATGAATAAGTTTGATAATTCCTTCATTGAGACATTTGGGTAGTGCACTAAAAGATATGAACTCTTGGCACAAAAGACATAACGGAATGTTCACCATGTGATTGAAGATCCTGGATAATGCATTGGTGAGGCCATCTAGCCCTGTGTTTTTTCTATTAGCAAGTGAATCAATAACTTCAAGAATCACATCATCCTAATGGGTGCTTCAAGAAGAGGCTTGATATTTTATGGATTTATTTTGGTTCTAACTCTAGAGATGGTTGCCATGCAATGCCACTTATGAGGAGAAAGAAGCATGGAAACCCCCAAAAGTTTAGTAATGTGATTGAAAATCAATGTACTACTTTCTTCATCCATTTGGTTGCACATCTCTTTAGTAGATTTATGTGTTATTCTTGCCCACCAATCTTTCAAGTATACCTCTAGATACTTTCTTTGAATTTCTTTCAATTTTTGGGAGACAAGTTTGGAAGTTAGAGTGGACTATGTTTAATTCTTCCTCAAGACACCCAAGCCTTCTATAAAGATTTGAAATTCTAGCCCGATGAATGTTTTGAAGATTCTTCTAGCCACTGAGGAGCAGATGGCAAAGACCTAGTTCTAGGTAGTGATAACCTCTTATTGGACTAAGGGAATGAGAAGGTTGTCGGATTTGTTGGGAAAGATGGATGGATGCTCCAAGAGATTGAGTAGGTACTGCCAAATCCTTCTTTGTACCAGTCATCTGATGCTTTAGAGTTGATGAGTAGACCTTCTTAGCTCTCCAATGACACCATAAAATGGCCCATGTACTTTGGAAATGTTGTGTGTAATGATTGAGCCAAAATAGATAACTTTGAAACTCAAAATCTCAAGAAAACTTTCTATTTATGTCTTGACACCTGCTGGATCTTTTGCTCAGTATGGCCAGCACAATAGGAATCGGAAAAATTCCTTTTAGGGATATCTAATTAGCTTAGCAAGCTAACTATTCCAAGTGAAATGATATAAAAAGACTAACTATTCTCAGCGAAATCACTTTAGCAAATTAAACTTTACCCCTCATTTTTGAGGACTGTAGCAGTCAATGACTAGTGATCACCTCGATGAGCTTTTCTCTGAAATGGCTGAATAGACTCTCTTCAAATTTTGATAGCATGTAGAAAACTTTGAGTTGGTTCCAATAAGCTTTAGATCTCTGAATTGGGTGGAGAAATGACTGAGATATGCACTCCACAAGTTGACAGACTTTCAAGTAGTATGACGGAGAACTCATAAATGAACAATGAGAATGTATGTATTAATGAACACTTGTATACAATACCATTGGCATGAATGTCATTGCCTAATGATGAAGATAGGTGTGGGCTAGAGTATAGGCCTCACACACACTCATAATCAACAATGAGAAGCTCGGGAATGATGAGTCTTACCCGCGACTTTTCCATGAACATTTTTATAGAGAGTGAGTAAAAATTTGAATTCAAATTCAAACTTTTGGCTCCGTATGATTTAGCTCCTATATCCTAGGAGATATTCCTTCAATCAAAAGCTAACTTTTTCCACGAATCATTTTGGTAAGTGTTTACAAAGATTCCAAGTCAATTTGACTTTTACAAAGAGATAAAGTGGTAATAAACCACTAGCACTAGCTCCTATGCTTCTTCATATGTGTATGGACCTCAAGGCATCCTTCAAGCCAAATGTGTAGGCTTGTAACTTACACCAACAGCTCCCCCTCAAGCCAAACATTTTCGCTTGGTCTTTCTCTTCAATCTTCATGTATATCCTGCAATCCAATCATTGCTTTGAACCTGCAAATTTTGGTTCCATCCAAAGCTTTAGTCAACAAATCTACACACTGCATATTGGTTGATACATAGGTTAGTTGAATGTCCTTCCTTAATAACTTTTCTCTCACATAATGGTAATGGACCTCTATATGTTTGGTCCTAGCATGATAGATAGGATTAGCTACAAGGTGAAGTGAGCTTGTATTATCTCCAAAGATTATTGGTGACCTAGTATATAGTCGCAATTCTGTATACAAAAGTTTGATCCATATGGATTCTGGTGTGGCATTAGCCAATCCTCTATACTCTGCTTCTGTAGAAGAAAAAGCAACAGTAGGTTGCTTCTTTCAAGACCATGAAATTGGTTTGTCACCTGCAAATGAAATGTAACCTGAAGTGCTCCTCATATCATCCTTGCATCCTGCCCAATCTGCATCTGAATAGATCTTGATATCAATATCTGATGTGTAAGGGAAATACAAACCATGATGTTGTGTACCCTTGATATACTTTAGAATTCTTTTGGCAGCTTCTAGGTGAGGTACTCTTGGCTTGTTCATAAACTGACTTAGCACACTAACTCCATATGCAATATCTATCCTTGTTAAGGTAGCATAGTTCAAGCTACCCACCATACTTTGATAACCTGTAATGTCATTAACTTCATCACCTTCATGAGCACTTAGTTTTAGGTTTACCTCCATTGGAGTACTTGCTACTTTGGCATCCTGCAATTGAAACTTCCTCAACATATCCTATATGTACTTTTTCTGAGTAATGTATATTCATGAATTAGTATAGACTAACTCAAACTCAAGAAAATACTTCAATAGACCAAGATCATTGATCTTGAACTCCTTCATCATCTGACTCTTGATTTGTCTGATCCCATTGATATCATTCCCTGTAAGTATGATGTCATCAACATAAACACATAGGTATATCACCTCTGAATTGCTTCTGTTGATGAATAGAGAAGTATCTGCCTTGCTCATGATAAAACCTTGGTCTTGGAGGTATGTAGTTAACCTGTAATTTCATGCCCTAGGTGCCTGCTTCAATCCATATAAGGCCTTTTTCAATTTGCAAACATATGTTACCTTTTTAGGGTCCTCATAGCTAGGAGGTTGTGACATATATACCTCCTCTGAAATCCATCCATTCAAGAAAGCATTCTTGACATCCAATTGGTACATGTTCCAATTTTTTGATGCAGCCACACTTACCAATACTCTGATTGTTGGCATCTTGGCCACAGGAGAGAATGTCTCTTCATAGTCAATGCCTTGGGTTTGTGCAAAACCCTTAGCTACCAATCTGGCTTTATACCTGTTAATTGACCCATCAAAATTTCTTTTAAGTTTATAGATCCATCTGGATCCTATTACCTTCATGGATTCCTTTCTGGGTACTAACTCCCATGTATCACTCTCCTTGAGTGCTTCAATCTCCTCATCCATAGCTTCTTTCCATTTTGTCTTGATTATGGCTTCTTCATATGATCGTGGTTCTTCATTTGACAAATCTTTGGCAAGATAAACAGAGTGTTTAGTAACAAGAGATGTATCATACCCATATCTAATAGGTTTTTTGCTTTCTCTTTGTGATCTTCTAATTGATTGAGTTGAAGATTCAGGTATGACATCAAGTTTCTTCATCTTCATTTTGCCCTTGGACTTCCATGCCTTGAACCCTTCAAGGTTGATAGTTTCTTCATCATCTGAAGTTGAGTCTTCATTCTGAGTAGGTTCCTCCTTTGCAAGACTTGGAAACTCCTCTTCCAAGTCAAAGGGTAGTTTAACCTTCCTGCATTCATTCTCATACCAAGAATCATTTTCATCAAAGACAACATCTCTACTCACCATGAATCCCTTATTGGAAGGGTTATAAAACCTGTATCCTTTTTTATTCAAATCATATCCAATAAAGATGCACTTCTCAGCCTTAGGGTTAGCTTCCCTCTTATCTAAGAAGGAATGTGTACATATGCTACACATCCAAATATTCTGCAATGGTCTAGTGAGGGTCTCTTACCATGCCATGCTTCATAGGGTGTCATCCCATCAAGGGATTTAGATGGTAACCTGTTTATGAGGTAAGTGGCAGTAGAAACACTCTCTGCCCATAGATAGTTAGGTAACTTTTTTTCATTCAACATAGACCTAGCTGTCTCAACAATCAACCTATTTCTTCTCTCAGCTACCCCATTCTGTTAAGGAGAATACCTTGTGGTGATTTCTCTTTTAATGCCTCTGTCCTGCAAGAAGTCTTCAAACTCATTGGAGAAGTACTCACCTCCTCCATCTGATCTTAGCCTCTTCAAATTCTTCCTTGTCTGATTCTCAACAAGTGCAAGATATTTTTCAAAGCAATTAAACACCTCATCCTTGTGCTTCATGAAGTATAATACAATCCACCTGCTATAATCATCAATAAAAGATACATAGTACCTTGATCCTGAGACTAAGGGGTCTTTGCTTGGTCCCCATACATCTGTATGGACAAGCTCTAGGTAGTCTTCATGCATGTAACCTTTCCTTGAGAAGGGTAACCTGTGAGACTTCCCAAATTGACAAGCACTACATTTATATATCATGTTGTTTGGAAACATTGGTTATTCCAATTACACATTGATCCCTGCATATCTGTTTCAAGGTTCTTTCTCCTACATGCCCTAACCTTTTGTGCCAAATCTCAAGTGCTGAAAGTGTTTGATCCTTATAACTGTATAGTGCAATATTCTTTGTGTCTTCTAGCTCAAAAGTGAAAAGTCTACCTTATTTTTCTCCTTTAGCAATCCTCTTGAACCCAAGTCTTGGATCCTCCACAAATGCTCCATATTGGTTGAATCTAACCTGCAAACCTTTCTCCACAATCTGTCCAACACTCATCAGGTTTTTGGTAATGGTTGGTACATAGAGTACCCTACTCAACAAGTTCTGATTTCCATCACAAGTCTTTACATTTCCAACTTTAACTACTGAGTGCTTGGTATCATCACCTGTTTGAACTTGATGCTTACCTTTTGGTTCCTCAAGATCAGAGAGTAGTGCTACATTGCCAGCCACATGATTTGAGCATCCTAAGTCAATGTAGAATAGGTGGTCATCATTTGTACCTGATTTTGAAGTCATGTTCATGATTAGAAGAGAATCATCCTACTCTTCTGTATAGTTGTTGTAGTCCTTTCTGGATTTGAATCCTCCTTGGTAGTTGCCATTGTAGTTGTTGTTGTAGCCTTGGTGATGGTTGAATCTACCTCTTGAGTGTGAGTATCCACCTCTTTGGTATCCTCTTCCTCTCTGATTCTTGTAATTCCTGAAACACTCATCTGTAGTATGATTTGATAAACCACAAATGTTGCATGGTGAGGAGTTATAGGATCTCCCCCTACCTTGCTTACCTCCTCTGCCCGTCCTCTTGATGATCTACCTCTCCCTGCATAGTTTTCTTGGGAGGTAGAGCCTTCATCTTCTACCTTCTTATTCTTGCCTTTATCTTTAGACTTTTTATTAGTATATAAAGCACAGGAACTATTACCTTTGGATGTATCTCCATTCTTGTTGAGCTTGGCTTCATGAGTGAACAATTGTCCCATGAGAGTTGTAAGATCTGGAATTTGCATGTCCATGTAAAGTTCCATGGCAGTGATGAAGCTTTTCCATTTGTCATCAGCCTTGATCCCATTGATCACTTGCCTTACAATCTGCTCTTCTTCAATCTCTTCTCCTATGCTTGCTAACTGATCTGCTATATCTTTAATCTTAGTCACAAACTCTGAAATAGCTTGCTTAGGTTGCTTCCTTAATGTGGTGAATTCAATCCACGACTGATTTTTTCTAGCCCTTGTGTTGGAGGAGAAATAAGATGACAGGGTTTCCCAAGTCTCTTGTGATGTCTTACAGTTTCTAATGTGTGGCAAAAGAAAATCAGAGATAGAGTTGAGTAAATAGGACCTTGCTAGTGCATCCTTTGCACACCATGTGTTGAGCTTTTCATGTTCTTCCTTTGTTGGCAATCCTCTTGTTTTGAATGAGGGCAATTCCTCATCTCCTGAGATGTATCCATAGAGACTCCCTCTTTATAGATAGGTCTTCATGCTTAGAGACCATGTCTGATAGTTATTCCTGTCTAATTTATCAATAAATGAAGGAAAACCATCTCCCATTTTACCTTAGTTTGCTCTGATACCACTGTTGGGAAAGATGGATGGATGCTCCAAGAGATTGAGTAGGTACTCCCAAATCCTGCTTTGTACCAGCCCTCTGATGCTTTAGAGTTGATGAGTAGACCTTCTTATCTCTCCAATGACACCATAAAATGGCCCATCTACTTTGGAAATGTTGTGTGTAATGATTGAGCCAAAACACATAACTTTGAAACTCAAAATCTCAAGAAAACTTTCTATTTATGTCTTGACACCTGCTGGATCTTTTGCTGAGTATGGCCACCACACTAGGAATTGGAAAACTTCCTTTTAGCGATATCTAATTAGCTTAGCAAGCTAACTATTCCAAGTGAAATGATATAAAAAGACTAACTATGCTTAGAGAAATCACTTTAGCAAATTAAACTTTACCCAAAATTTTCTAGGACTGTAGTAGTCGATGACCAGTGATCACCTCGATGGGCTTCTCTCTGAAATGGCTAAATAGAATCACTTCAAATTTTGATAGCATGTAGACAACTTTGAGTTGGTTCCAACAAGCCTTAGATCTGTGACTTTGGTGGAGAAATGACTGAAATATGCACTCCACACGTTGATAGACTTTCAAGTAGTATGACAGAGAACTCAGAAATGAACAATGAGAATGTATGTATTAATGAACAGTTGTATACAATACCATTGGCATGAATGTCATTGGCTAATGGTGAAGATAGGTGTGGGATAGAGTATAGGCCTCACACACACTCAGAATCAGCAATGAGAAGCTCGGGAATGATGAGTCTTACCTGCGACTTTTCCATGAACATTTTTATAGAGAGTGAGTAAAAATTTGAATTCAAATTCAGACTTTTGGCTCCCTATGATTTAGCTCCTATATCCTAGGAGATATTCCTTCAATCAAAAGTTAACTTTTTCCACGAATCATTTTGGTAAGTGTTTACAAAGATTCCAAGTCAATTTGACTTTTACAAAGAGATAAAGTGGTAATAAACCACTAGCACTAGTTCCTATGCTTCTTCATATGTGTATGGACTTCAAGGCATCCTTCAAGCCAAATGTGTAGGCTTGTAACTTACACCAACAGGATTGGCATGAAACCAAGGGGCTTTCTTGAGATTGATGACTAGCTTGAAGGTAATCACAATTGAGTAGGATCAGAGACATAAAGGTACATACATTGGGAGATGGAAGGGGGACACACTTATTGATGATATTCTATGTAATATAGATTCTGTCAAGCCTAGTTTCCCAGAATTCAAGTCCAATTCGGAGGTTCGACCAAGAGAAACAAGCCTCATCTAATCTCCATGAGATCCTGGTGGAGCTTGACTTGTTCCTAGACACCCTTCTCATGACCATCAAACACCTGCCCTCTTTTCCCTTATCTACTAGAGAGAGCCTCCATGGTATTAAAGTCCCAAAAAAGAACAACATTGAGGGGCAGAGAGTCCAAAGATTTCCAAGAGCAAATTCTTTCTATATCGATATTGGGAGCATACATGGAGACTATGTTGAATTGCAGGGACCCCTTTCGTAAACCCTCGGATAATAATGATATTGATGACTCGAGGCTTATCATTGAGTGTAATTCATTGGATATTTGGCAAGCTGAGTTGTGTGATACAATTGCTATTGGGTTGTCTCATGGACCTAGACAAACGCAAGAGTTATGTAAGCAGCGGATGAGGGTTAATTGGGAAAACAAAGTGCTCTTATAGTGCTTTGCAAGGTGTCACTCAAGGTGAGGGGCTAATAGAAAACACCCCATTGATCCTCTTCAAATGGTTTGGCCGATTTAATCCTAGAGGACCTAAACCAACCAAGGTGCCTGATTGGGTTGAATATCTTGATCTCCAAGTGGAATCTTACCCTTGGTTTGATACTCTTAGTGATCTATCATGAAACGTTCTTGGATAGAGATTGAAGGGGGGTAATAACCCTAAATGGGATCCTCAAATTATGGTAGAGATTCATACTGCTACACCCATCAAAAGAATGTTGTTAATCAAGGACCTTCATCATAGAATCCCAACTGATCAAAAAGTGTTCTATATACGAAATCTCCCTTATGCTTGTTTCATTTGTTATAAACAAGGCCATTCAAGTAAGGAATAAGCCCTGACTGTGCAACATAACGGACTCAAGAGAAGACCAAATCTAACCCTAAGGGAGATGGTGCTTCTAGTAAGACCAAATCTTTTCATTCTTCAGGTATGAAAAGATCCCTTGCAAACAATCAAATAAGAGAGTAGCGAATGGAGAGACTCATGAAGTTTTTCTTGAAGAAGTATTCAATCCTTTTGAATCTAACATCAACTTTGATAAGGAGGATGTTGTCGGTAGCAATTGGGAAAATATTGGATCTAATTCTTGCGATTCTGATAATCACGTGGATTTGGATCATTACCTTAAACAGAAGAATATTAAAGAAAATAAGCTGAGGTTGATGCTGATTTTACTAAGGAACCAAAACCTTATGACTAGCCTCAATTAACTGAAAATTTATCAAAAACGTCAGAAACAGTTAGAACTTCTGTTTGGATGTCTCGGCAATCTAAGAATTACAGAAATGCTTCTTTTTTTGGGGAAGTTTAGCGGTCGACCTACTCTTCCATTTAATATTAAAATATTGAAATGATCAAACTCATGAAATATGGGAGTCACGCAACATGGGAACCGGTTATCGCCCACTTTTCAAGCGTCATATGTAAAGCCACACTCAGAGCTTCAAAGCGTGGACCTTACAATCCATGGCCAAGGTGTTTACCACTACAGCGCAGATGCCCAACCGAGCGGTACATCTCTCTGTGTCAGAAATCAAAACTAGCCTCATAAAGTTGTGGATCTCGAACGTTCGCTGCTTTCTTTCCATTACCAAACGCCATTTTGGAAGCACCAAGTCTACTCTCACTCAGTCTGCATCGGCCCTAGGACATAAGAAACGCAAACGTATCATAATGCAGGTTACGTTCTTTATAATGTGAGGTTTGTAAACAAAACATTACTCACCACATCCAATATACAACTAAGTAGCTAAAGCGAAATCTGTACTGACGGGAGCTTCTCTGCAAGAGCTTTTCAAAGCACACTGTCGAAAAAAAGGATCACGGGATATGGAGGTTCCGGGGAGAAAAAAAGTATTCCAATCAATTGAATCATTGAAAAAGATTAGACTGACGGATTCATGACAACATCTAAAAGTTCAATATATGTAACCGAGGATATTAAACATATCGTTTTATTCATTCAGTTATGATATATCCTGAAAAGGGCCGCAAATCATTTATTATGCGAGTTAAACATGTCGAACTTTCTAGATAATTAAATGGCATTACTAGCAGAACTATCAGTAAAGCAATGGAGTTGAATGCCCAATTATTATCTCTGAAGGATCGACATTGTATTGATTTTATTCTACAAACTGAAATACTGGATTTGTGTTAAACCTTGATTAACCACCAGGAAGCATCCGACCTCCTAGACGGTATAAGTAGACCAAAGAAGAGAAGTAGATGCAAAGACGTATCTTTTATTTTAGAAGGAATCACACCTCAAACAGCATTAGAGAATATATAATAGTGCCAGAATGTTCAGTAATGTACATGTAAGGTATCGTGATGTATGTAATCTACAATCTGTCGTATAACATTACCTCGAGACCAACTAAATGTCATGGGTATGAACGTATACACAGAACCACGCATATCAACAGCACCGAATCTTAGCTTCACATACAAAACTTTGCAAAATAGGTCACTGCTCAATGAGCTTAAGAAGGTCCAGTGATGCCCACTGGGAATTGAGGCTTACGGCTTGGAATAGTGGGAGGATAAAATCAACCAGTGTTTTGTTTCGTATGTCTGCACAAAAGTATATCTTACCACATAAAACAAACGTCGTATATACTATACGGATAATAATCCATGAGCTTATAATTATGAAAGACTCGATCTGCTGGTCTTAGGTTTGAGGTTGGGGTCGGGGTTGGGGTGGAGAATTCGCAAAGCCTGTGACTTGGATTTGAGGTTGAGAAGGTGTTCCTTTGGTAGCCACTGGGAATTGAGAATCAGGGATTGCAATGTTGGCCACCTGAAATTGAGCAGTGTAGTGCTTCTGCGAGGTGTCCTCTTTCACTGCAGGCTCATTCAAGTAAGCCCAATTACTCTTTGTCCACCTGGTTTTCAGAAAGTGGATTTTTAGGACCTTGTTGGCCGTTCAATTCCTTAAGAAGAGCTTGGACGATTCAACCATATCATTATTGTTCAGGATGAAAACTTACCAGTCTTTGAAGGAGCTACTTGCTTCCAAGTCCTCGTCAGTGACAGAGCTAACCGATCGTGACAGATCTGTGCTAATTATATCTGAAGTTGGAGAGCCCTGTATTTGCAGACAATTTTAGGGTATTTCCACATTTAATGTGATTTTTTCAACTATTTTCTGACGCAGCCGTTAGCAACAACTGCATGTTTTTTTATTGAAACAGATGAATTAGGATCCTTTCCTGATTAAAACCGTTTTCGAGGGCCTAAAATTAGTTAGAGAAAACGATTTTGGACTTGATCCAGGTTATAAATAAGAGGTGCTATGTGAACGTGAGGGACTTGAAACAGATGTCCTAATTTATGCACATCTAATCTCAAAGGAGCGAGCATCTAGTTCCGAATGAGAGCGTGAATAAAAAGGATCGAAGATTTCAACATAATTTGACTCAACCTGCATTTATGTGCGCTATCTTCTCTGCATATACTATAAATTGTCTTTTACACTGTTGAATTCCGTATACTATGTCCATCTCAGATCCGCTACGTTTTCGAGAAACCAATCCGGATTTCATTCAGCTTGACAATGAGAAGTTGCTACGTAAACGTTTCTGGTTTGAAACAAATGTCTTGACTTACTGCATCCAAATTCAAGAGCCTTAAAGATTTGCATATTATGTCCATAAAGATCGGACACTAGTTAGAGCAAACGACTTCGGACTTGATCCAGGTTATAAATAAGAGGTGCTATGTGAAGGTGAGGGAGCTGAAACAGATGTCCTAATCTGCGCACATGCAATCTCAACAGAGCGAACGTCTAATTCCGAATGAGAGCGTACATAAAAAGGAGCTAAGATATCTGCATAACTCGTGTCAAGCTGCACTTATGTGCGCTATCTTTTCTACATATATTAGAAATTATCGTTTACGTCGTGGAAACTCCGTATATTGTCCATCACCAGACCACCTACGTTTTCGAGCAACCGAGTCCGGATATCATTCAGCGTGCCCATGAGAGATTGCTACGTAAACGCCTGTGAATTGAAACAAATATCTTGACTGGCTGCATCCAAACTCAAGTAAGCGATCTGCTTCTTCCGAGTTATATCGTTGATAAAGTAAAGATTGTGCATATCTTGTGTCAGGTTGTACTTATCTGTTAAACCCTCTCCAAGTAACTTATCAGGTTGTACTTATCTGTTAAACCCTCTCCAAGTAACTTATCCATAGTTCTTTTATATTGTTTAATCTGGGTGGCTGTACAGATCTCAGAGAAATTAGCCAACGTATAACGTATTAAACACTCTCTCACAGTCACAGATGTCGCGATCGGCATAAAGACTTAACCGAAAATCGTAAAATCAGTTGGTTTGATGTTTCTGCAAGTGATTCCAACTAGGCAGTTCTCCGACTTGAGAATCCTACTTTTAATGTTTGGATCAATCCAAAAGATCAAGACAACAGAGAGAAATCGTTAATTACCATGATTGTTCCCTCTTTGGGAGACGGCTGAGCGTCCGTAGCAGCATTCGCTGCGGCTTCGAGGTGATCTTGCTCCGAGATCTTCCGCTTTCTCCAGAACTCTTCTATTTGGCTCACCGTCGGCGATGTGCTTATAACTGGTTCTCCTGATTAGAGCAGAGAATCGAGGGAAATTAGCTTAATATATTTTTTTTCTACCAGGAATCATAATCTCTAAAGTTTTTCTTTTATGTAACTTGTAAACGTTAACTATGGCTCAGAACATATTATCTGCCGCGATAACATTTGCTTCGAAATTACTAGCAGCACATAGCGAGAGAATAATCACTTGCCTAACTTCGTTTTCCTCCTAGGAGAATTCCAACCAGACATTAACGATCCCATGGTGTGCTTGGACGAAGATCACTCAGATCTCTCAATTCCTTTGAAATCTCCGGTTCAGTCCGGAAAACAAGAAAGTCTGGAATTGAACTATTGGCAATACACCCCGCGATTATCTCGCTAAACCGAACTTCCGCAGTGCCAGGGTTCATCAGGCAGGCGGAGAGCTGAAGTGGAGCTGAGATCCGCTTGGGAAAGGAGGCAGAAAGCTTACAGTTATATAGCCAACTTTGACAAAGGCCATTCGTTGCTGGCTAATTTTGATTTTCAATTCTAGTCACAGCGTAAGCTTGGGCAGAACTGCGATTCGCACGACCATCTCCATCTCCCATGGTACAGCCATCCCCGTTAGTGGGCGGTAGAGGGACCCGTCCATGGGACAACGCAGCAAGGCCTCCTACGTTGCAGGAAACTTGGCGATCCCACTGCCCATTATGAGTATGGTTTGGGCCGAAATTTGAAGCCAGGCCCTCGGCATCACCAAAATCTGAGGGACCAACAGATGATATGTGTTGCATTGGTAAGACTTTGGACATTGGATTGTGAGGTTGAAGGTTCAAAGCTTAGAGTGTAGCCTGATGTTTAAGTCCCTGAAAAGTGGGGGATAAGGGTCCCTAGGTGTATGAGTTGTTTCTTTCAAATTCAATCTTAAAAAAGGGAGGAGTATGCCTCCATTTTTTTATAGTGAATTTGAAAAAAAAAACTGAGGGATTCTTTCAAAGTCAATCTTAAATGGAAGAGTAAGTCTACAAATGAACTTCCGAAAAACAAACTTGAACGATGCTCTCGATATGAAAGTAGGCATATTAAATTTCATCCTTGATTATTATAAAGCAAGTCTTGAACATCATAAATGCTATCAGAAGCCCTCAATTGTATGGGACAGAGCATGATCTCGAGTAACAAAAGTGTAAGAATAGTACCACTTTAGAAAATTTGTCACACATACACACATTCAAGTCATCAAGGCAATGGACTCCTACAAGCCAAACTAAGTCAACAACAACAATAAGAAAAACAACAACACACCACCAACAACAACAACAATGGAAGCAACAACAAAAATAACAATAACAACAACAACAACAAGGTAGAACTCCAAGGTCAAAACACGTTTTAGCACAAGACTACAAAGACCATCTCTAAAGATAAAAACTCTAAAAATGCCAAAATTGAAAAAAGAAGTATGTATGTTCTCATTCCAAAGTAAAGTAGTCCTAAATCTCAAATAAATATACAAAAAACATCCATGCTTTAGACATGAAAATATGTCGGTTCATTGATATGATTACAAAATATACATGGTTGTAAGGACAGTAAAGAAGAAGGAAAACCTTGAAATTTTCGAATTATTGGGCAATGATGAATAAAAGATATACATTACTAAAGCGTGGTAGATTGCAAGTGGCACTTGCAGGTTGTTGGCAATATGAAACCATGGGAAACCTTCAGGATTCTGGTTCCTAAATCAATGTGCAATAATAAATAGAATTTGGATATTAGTATATGCCAACTTGCCACTATCAGGGTTTCATATTATTATTATCAGGGTTCTCACAATATGATACCACGGGCAACCTTCAGGGTTTTGGTTCCTAACTCCATGTGCAATAAATCAATGGCATTAGCAGTGAGTAGACTGTCAATGCTCTTGTAGGTTGTTGGCAATATGCAACCATGGGCAACCTTTAGGGTTCTAGTTGCTAAATCAATGTCCAATAATAAATAAAAGTTAGATATTATTATATG